>CM076582.1:1613654742-1614244454 GCA_034641835.2 Pinus albicaulis
AAGAATGCAGTCAACATCGACGCAGGGAAGAGTATCAGATTTTGAAGACAGGATGAACCAGAGCGGCAGTTTTATGGATAGATTGGTGGGGATTACGGCTAAGACGGTTATCAAAAGCCTAATCCCCGGCTTCGAACACAGATTAAAGAAAAACCTAAAAGTGTTCATCAGACGTTGTCTCCACCGCCATATTTTGAGGCAAATTGATTCCTCAACCACCGCAGTGCCACCTATTGCCTCAGAATGATCAATCAGAGGATGAATTTATTGAACGAGATCAGATATTATGCCTCGGAACAACCAAAGAAGTTATTACTGCACCAGATTTAATGACAGAATGTTTGCAGAGTAACCCTAACAGTACGCAGAGCCTCAAAGGTCAACAAAAGCTCCCTTCGAGCTTACTTCATAAGTATAAGCGCGTAAATGCAGTAGAACACCTGTGTAAATTCTTCATCGAGCCTCCCAGGCCAGGAAGACATTAATTCTTCATTAATTGTATTTGAGATCTTTTTATTAGATCTCACCTCCTCATCCTTCTATAAATATCCCAGAAGAAGATGAGTGAGTTGTGGGATTAGTTGGTTGTCAATGTAATTGCTGAAGTGTTGTAGCTGTTTCTGAGTGGAAAACTCTTGACTGTAAATAGTGGTTTCATAGGCCCTTGGAGCTCTTCTTGTAACAAATAGGTTAGATTGTGAAAAAAGATGGATTAAAACATTGGATTTGAAGATTGTAACCGGTTTGAAGCAATCAATACAAGCTGATTTATGGGATCCTGGTATATGCTGATGGTGATGTTATTCTCACTGTAACTTGTCATTTTATTTCAGTTTTCAATTTATTTCATTTTCCACTGTAAAGAACAGTTTAAATAGTGTTAGAGCTTGTTGTATATCAGTGACCTTCTCTGGCTGAAAAATTTTTATCCCAATGTTTTCTTCTAATTGTGTTATTTAGAAATGATTTCATTCAGTCTAAGCATAGAGATGCTGGCGTTCCCTCATCTTTTCATCACTGCTGAATGTTATTTTTAAATGTTACTTTCATGTATGTTGCGTAAGGAATGAATTGAGGAAATTAAAGGTTAGCCCTGAGTCCCTTTCTTGTTTGCTCAACTACTTGTCTGTTTCCCTTAGGATGTGGCAAAAGCTGACTAGTTTAAAAGTACTTATCAGATCTTGGGCCATTCTGTGTTATCTTGGTGATTGTCTTGGAAGAAACTAAGTAAAGAAGAACTAGGAGAGGATCAGGGTGAGTCCCAGCCCACTAGTTTCTGCTCCAAAGGTTGCCTTCAAGTTTCCCTTCGTTTTTAATCTGCGTTCTATTAGAAGTGTATCAAAGGCTGGATAGTTTCAAAGTACTTACCAGATCCTAGTTTGTTTCTATGTTTTTCTTAAGTGCCTGGTCAAAGGCTGGCTAGTTTCAAAGTACTTACCAGATCCTGGGCTGTTCTTTGTTCTGCATCTGTTATTTCCCTTTCTTATTGTATGACCCCATTCCCTAAATCAAACTTTAAAGAGATCCTTAGGCATAGATGACTTGCCCCATAGATTCCACTTGAACCTGAATGTTTCAATTAAATTCTCTTATGACTCCATAGCCCAATGGATTGAAAACTCGCCATCATCTTTCTTTAGAATCAAGGCTTATTTTGTTCACTTGCAACTTCTCACCTTGGAACCTATTTGCATATAGATCTTTCCGCCTGCACGCAACTGTTCAACCATCCAGAAACCAAACAAAACCCTTGGCCTTCATAACTAGCCTAATATCATTATCCTAAACTTCAAAGACAATATCCATCTTTGTACATATTGGAGAGATCCCTCTCCTGATTCAGGAGGGCTAGATCCTAGAATCCCAAAGTTGGTTGAAATGATGTTAACTCTGTGATCGGACTTTGCCAATCTTGCTTGTTACAGAGACCTAACATTTCTGGCGACTCCACTGGGGATTCCTTACCCAGAATCTTCATATAAAACCTTGAGAGTCATAAGCAGCCTTTTCAAGCACTACCAAGAAAATGGTAATTAAGATGAAGATCAATTGAATCAGTGACAAACTAGGTCAATCCTAGGATTCTTTTAAGTTTTTATCTAACCTTGGAAAATCAGCTAGCTTAGCCATAAGGATAGACTGTCTTTGTTTCATAACCGTAGCTAAGTTTTGAGGCAAAGTTAGGACATTATTTTAAAAACCACAAATATAAACAATTCAGAAAATACCAAAAACATTTCAGATTGGTAGTAAAACACTAGTTTTGATATCTTGTATACGTCTTTGATGTGTTTTACCCTATACTCTTAGACAGAGTCTGGAAAGGGCCAGGTAGCCTCTGGATCTCATCCTCTTTTAGGGGTGACATATCTGGTAAATTCCCTCCCAGTCAATCTCTGGTTAGAGTTTGTTGTGTTTTGAGATATCCTTGAAAAGGAATGTTTCACAAACACTGTGGTGGACAGTGTTCTCCTTTGAAAAACTCTGAACCTTCCACCTGGCGACTCCACCATCCTGAACAGACCTTAAGACTCCACTGGGAAGAACCCTTATCTTTATAAAATCATTCAAACTCAGTTAGAGGGCTGTGGGATTTAAAAATTGAGAAAACAGATTAGTTAACCTTCTAAAGATTGTCATATCTGGTTGAAATTTTCTTGTTTCGTTGGGTCTAAACATATAAAAATTGTGGCTCCTAAAAAGATTCACACTAGAGCCCATCCTGACCCAGATCCTCCTGAAATAGTTGATAACCCAGAAAGAATTCTTAGGAAGTCTCCTAGGATACAATCTTCAACTATTTTCAGACCACCCCTAAGAGCTAATTCAGTCCCTAAAAACCTTTCAGCTCTTCATGAATTGCAAATTGACTTATTAAACCCATTCAGAACTAGGTCTTTTGGTGATTTAGATCAGTTAGATTCTGAGCCTACACTTTCATCTCCCGAAACAAGTGAAACTCTTGGGAATAGAGAATCAACACCTCCTGATTTACATTTCTTACATAATCTAGGTGTCTCTCATCTGAGATCAGCTCAGAGATCTACTGCTGTTCCATCCACTTCTGTTCATCTTTCATCCACTGTTCAAACCACTCCACTCCAACCCACACCTCCTCTTGTAAATCCACCCCCACCCCATATCATGGTAGCATGGTATGCTCCCTTAGTCCTTCCTGTACCATTAGTCAATCTTCCACAAGATTATCAGTCCAAAATTCCGTTGTATGATGCTAATAATACCATAACAGCATCTCAACATGTGGACAAGATGAATGACTACTTTGACAGAAATGAAATTGATAATGAATCTATCAAAATCAGACTGTTTGCTCAAAGTTTGGGGGGAGAAGTGAGAAAATGGTTTAAAGGTTTAACCCCCCATAGTATTAACGATCTCCAATCCTTCCATCAAACCTTCTTAAACAAATGGGAAGTAAGGAAGAACCCTCTCCAAGTCCTTGCCGACTATAACAATCTCCATAGGAACCCTGGGGAAAGTGTACAAGCTTATTGTACCAGATTCAACAGTGTGTATAATGCACTTTCCCCTTAACTGAAACCTCCTCAGGGATCAGCCTTAAACAAATTTCCTGAAGGGTTTGATCCAGACATGACATATTCACTCAGAGAAAGAGTTTTTGCAACCCTTGAAGATATGCAAAGAGGTGCTCTTTCTGTGGAAGTCAACCTCATGGAGAAGAGAGCGAGGATGAAAGCTGAAAAGAGAGTATCTTTTAGAGAGGAATCCACCCCTTCTAATTCAATCTCAAAGATGGAAAGAATGATGGAAGAAATGATGAAGAAAATGAGCATTCTAGAGAGGGCGCAAGCAAGTTTAAATCAGAGCGCTCCTCAAAACAGAAACCAAAACCAGAATCAGAATCTTAGAAGAAATCAGCCTTCAAACAGACCCAGGGAAGATGATCAGCAGATCATTCCTCCCTTTCATCAAAACTTTTTAAGTGAGGTTGAACAAACAGATCAAATAACAGAGGAAGATGATATAAACTTATTTGGGGTAGATGATGATGACTTTGAGGTTCATTATGATGAAAAACAAGGTCTTTATACACCTTGTGATGACAGGAGAGATGATAATCAGAATTACTATCAAAATATGGAAAACGCTGTCATAGAGCCTTTAAGGGAATATGAACTCAGAAGTAGATCTAATCAACAAGCCCCCAACAATAAAACCTCTGACAGACCTTCTCAAAACAACACTGCAACCAAGTCTAAAACAATCAAACAAAAGGAAAAAACAGTGGCTGTTAATTCTGGTAATGGTAAAGAGAAAGACACTCAAAATATCGAAAAACAGAGTGCAAACATTAGTAGTACTAGCACCACAGTTAGTACTCCTGGTAAAACAACTGTTTCAACTGTAGATAAACCGAATCAGCAAACTGTCATTGCTGATAAAGCAGCAGCAAACAAGGCCGAAACCAATGTTTTAAAGAGTCAAAACCTTTTCAGCCTAGAACAGGAAATCTCAAAGATCAAAATCTCTGTTCCTTTGACTGAGTTAGCTGCCCAACATGTGTATAGGTCCAAAATTTTGAAGGCTTTGAACTTAGAAGATAATGAAGATACTCTCAATCTTAATGATGACCAACCAGAGCTTATTTTTGGTCCAAAGATTGAATGAAAGTTCCAAGAAGGTCCTGTCCCTCCCTTTTATGTAAGCCTAAACATTCATGACAAAATTCTGCATAATGCTATGCATGACTTAGGCGCTTCCCATAATTTAATGCCAAAGGCTGTAATGAAAAGCCTGGGTCTTGAAATTACCAGACCTTACAAAGATCTGTACTCCTTTGACTCAAGCAGAGTTAAGTGTCTAGGATTGATTAAAGACCTCTGTGTTAATTTAGCCCAAATTCCAGCCAAATGTTTAGTCATGGATGTTGTTGTGGCTGATGTACCCCCAAAGTATGGAATGATTTTATCACGATCTTGGGGGGCTAAGTTACAGGGGACCATGCAAATGGATATGACCTATGCAACTATCCCTGTTTTCAATCAGACTAGGAAGCTTTATAGGGAATCCCACATGCAGTACATAGTAACAAGTCAGGATCGGCCTCAAAACTCCCCTCTCTATGCTATAAACACGAGCCTTGATTCTTTTATCATGTTTAATAATGAAGCACTCACAGAACAAATTATTTCAACAGAATCCATGGCTGAGATGAAAGAGGAGGAAAACAACGCTGAAGTGCCGAAACAGTCTATTGTGTCTGAAGATCCTAGCAAACTGAACACAGGTCTCGAACTCCAACTCATCAATCCTTTGAACTTAAAATTTGGTAGTCAGGGAGACAGTCCTCAAACTGATAAAAAACTCGAGGAATCAAGTGATACAACGTCCATTCACCAAATTGAAAATCTACCTCTCTGGACTATGTATTTTGATGGGTCATGCACCAAAACAAATGCTGGTGCAGGTGTCTAGATCACTAACACTGAAAATAATCATACAGAATGTATCTCATGCAACTTAAACTTTCAGTGTTCCAACAACATAGCAGAATATGAATCCCTTCTCTTAGGCTTGCATTTTTTGAAAAAATTAGGTGCCAAGATAATCGATGTATATGGGGATTCTAAATTAATCATTAGGCAAGTCAATGGGGAGTACAATGCAAATCACCCCAGACTTAGGGCCTACAGGAATGATGTCGTTGATCTTTTGAAAACATTTCAGGAGTACACCTTATCTTTTGTCCCAAGAAAAAGAAACATTGCAGCCCACAATTTAGCCTTTGCTGCTAGAACCTGCCCAATGTTGTATGATGACACCTCTCAGATAAAATTCAGACCAGCTATCCCAGATAACAAGAAATATTGGCAGGTATTTGATGGAGATGAACAAATAGAAGACTTCATGCAATTCAGAAATGAGTTTGAACCTCATAGTTCAGATTCAGACTATGATACAGACTGCAGTGAAGAAAATTTTCTTGGTGAAGAAGAACCATCTCCACAGCTGGTAGATATAAACCTTCAGACTATCATATCTGGAAACCAAACAAAATTGAGTGCAAATTCTGAAACAGAAGAAATGGAAACTCTGCATTCTAATAATGATAGTCTGCCCAAGGGTTTGGCCCCTCTAGAAGAACTGTTTGATTTTGATGATGTGGCCAACAAACCGAAACTGGAACCTGTAGAAACTGAAGTGGAGGAATGTAATATAGGCAGTAAGGAAAAACCGAGATTGATCAAACTGTCTAAAACTTTACCAGCTCACATTAAACTCAAATACTTAGAGCTATTTAAAGAGTTTTCTGATGTTTTTGCATGGAGTTACGAAGATCTTAAATCCTATGACACTGAAATAATACAGCACAAAATCCCTCTTAAAGAAAACCAAAAACCATTCAAACAAAAACTGCGCAGAATCAACCCTGTCCAATTGCCATTGGTTAAGAAGGAAATCATGAAGATGCACAATGCTGGCATTATTGTCCCTATTAGATATTCTGAGTGGGTATCTAATCTGGTGTCAGTTAGGAAAAATATTGGAGAAATCAGGCTTTGTATAGACTTCAGGAATTTAAACAAAGCTTCATTGAAAGACAACTACCCTTTGCCCAAAATGGATCATATTTTGCAAAGAGTGGTGGGTTCTAAAAGAATTTCTTTGTTGGATGGCTATTTAGGGTATAATCAAGTCCTAGTCCACCCTGATGATCAATTAAAGACAACTTTTACAACACCATGGGGCACTTTCATGTATGTGAAAATGCCTTTTGGTTTAATGAATGCTGGAGCAACCTTTCAGAGAGCCATGGACATAGCATTCTCGGAAGAATTGGGCTTCTTCATCATTATCTATCTTGATGATGTGACTGTGTTTTCAAAAACAGATGAAGAACACTTAGAACATTTGAGGAAAGTTTTCGAGAAGTGCAAAAGGTTTGGGATATCTTTGAACCCCAAGAAGACATTATTTGGTCTCCAAGAAGGTAAGCTTCTTGGACACATCATTTCAGAAGAGGGCATAAAGATAGATCCCATGAGGATTGAGGCTATATTACAAATATCTCATCCTCGAAACATCAAAGAGTTGCAGTCTTTCATTGGAAAGATAAACTTTTTGAGAAGGTTCATCCCCAACTTAGCTGAGCTCCTTAGGAATATCACAAACATGTTGAAAAGGGAGCAAGGGGTAAAATGGACCTCGGAAGCAAAGACAACCTTTGAGCTGGTGAAACAAGCGTTAACCAAAACACCGGTTCTCATAAGTCCTGATTTTTCAAAAGATTTTTATATCTTCTCATTTGCATCAGAACATACTATAGCCGCTGTCCTTTTACAGAAAAATCCACAAGGACAAGAGCATCCCATTGCATTCTTTAGCAAGGCATTGAGGGATGCCCCTTTGAGGTATAACATTATGGAAAAACAGGCTTTTGCTTTGGTAAAAGCTTTAAAGGACTTCAGGGTATACATCCTTCACTCACACATCATTGCCTTTGTCCCAAATTCGGTTGTAAAAGACATTATAACCCAGGATCCAGATGGTAAGAGAGGTAAGTGGATTGCTGTTATTCTTGAATATGATTTAGAGATTAAACCCACTAAGCTCATCAAAGGTCAGGGTCTAGCTAGGTTAATGGCTGAATCAAATTGTGAAGTTCTTGATATTAATATGATTAATGCTTTGGATAACCAAGAAGAATTCTCAACTCCCATTGTTGAAGATCATTTTGCGAATTCTCCTTGGTATACTGATATTGTTTATGTTTTGCTTAATCTAAATACACCTCCTGGTTTATCCAAAACAAAGGCAAGATTCCTAAAGTTGAAAGCTGTAAGCTATTGCATTATTGATAAATGTCTTTATTGGAAAAATGCTAGTGGTATATTGCTTAAATGTTTGCCTGAGTTTGATGCAGAAAAGATTAAGTAAGAATTTCATGAAGGAGAGTGTGGAGGCCATTTGTACTAGAAGTCAACAACCAACAAAATTTTGAGGGCTGGTTTCTATTGGCCTACTCTTTTTCCTTATGTACACAAACTGACAACCACTTGCCATAAATGCCAATTGTTCGAGGGCAAGAGAAAATTACTACCCCTTCCTCTGCATCCAATTACTGTTGAAGCCCCTTTTCAACAGTGGGGACTTGACTTCATAGGAGAAATCCACCCGCCATCCTCTGCCCAACACAGGTGGATCCTTACTGCCACAGACTATTTCACTAAGTGGATAGAAGCCATTCCTTGTAGACGAGCCAATGATTCGGTTATCATAAAATTCATAGAAACCAATATCCTTTCCAGATTTGGCTGTCCTACAAAGATCATCACAGATAATGCAGCAGCATTTGGGTCAAAGAAAATGGTGGAATTCTGTCACAAGTACCAGATAACATTGGGACACTCCACAGCCTATTATCCTTAGGGTAATGGACTGGCAGAGTCTTCCAACAAAAGCTTAGTGAACATAATAAAGAAACTGTTCGAAGACAACAAGAAGTCTTGGCACACAAAGCTGAACCATGCACTTTGGGCTGACAGATTAACATTGAAGAAGTCCATTGGTATGTCACCCTTCCAGCTTGTGTATGGTACAGATGCAATTTTTCCTAACAGCCTTGGTGTACCAGTTATGAAGTTAATTCAAGAGTTACAGACTGAAGAGAATGACATAATCAGAAGAATAAATCAGATCATTCATCTTCAGCAAACCAGAGAGGAAGTGTATAACAAAGCATTGCAGAAGCAAGATAATATCAAGAAGATATTTGACAGAAGAACAAAGGCCAGCAATTTCAAAATTGGGGACAAAGTTTTAAAGTGGGACTCAAAGAGGGAGGACAAGGGAAAGCATGGTAAATTTGACAATCTGTGGCTTGGCCCTTACTCCATTCATTCAGTTGCTGGGAACAATGCATTCTTCTTACAAGAACTGAATGGACCAGAATTGTTTGGGGGTCCTGTCAATGGCAGGATGCTTAAACATTACCTTTCTTAAATTATTTCATGTTTGAAAGCCTTTTTACCTTTTCTCGCTGTAAATATTCCATCCACCATTGCATTTAGAGTTATGAAAAATCAAAAATCAAAAAACAAAGAAAGAAAGAAAAGAGGGCAGAAATGAAAACAAGAAAGGCAAGGCCCCATGCCAAAAAGAAAAATGAATCTGAAAGTGTGCAAGCCTAAATGCCACTCCTGCAAAACACACTTCTAATTGGTCAAAATGTTTAATCTTGGCTAATTAGCTTTCAATTTTCTGCTGATAGGATAGCAAATTTGATTTGCCAAACTGTTTAATCTTGGCTTATCAGTAGATAGATTAGGGTAGAAATTAAGGTTCAAACCAACTCAAAATCTGAACCCAAGTTTCTAAAGAAATGACTCAAAACCACTCTAATTTTTTAGCCAAAAAGAAGAGACCTGGTTCTAATTCGCTCAAAACTTGAACCAGAAGAGAAGCAAAGATAGCTCACCGAAAAGGAAAAACAGAGTTGTAAAGATAAGAGAAGGCCATAACGAGAAATTTTCAGATCTTAAGCCTTCTGTTTTGGTTTAAAATTTTCTGCAAATAATTATCTATGTGCAGCTTGTCTTTATGCCATAGATCATAGCAAGCCAAATAGCTTAATCTTGACTTGACTATTTTTAAATTTCTGTTGTAGAATTTAGTGAATGAAAGTTTGTTGGATTGTTTAATCCCAACAGACAGTAGAATAGGTAGAGAAACATCTGAGCTCAACTATTTAATCTGAGTTCAGGGAGAAATAAGGAGTAGAAATAGATTAGATTTCCTGTTTTCAAAAAAATAAAATGTTGTGTAAAGAGTTTGCCAATCCAAGTGCACTCTGATGAAGAAAAAATGTTAGATCAGTAGGATTGGGGTAGGTAGAAGTTGTATTGATGAATTCCATCTTTCTTTCATAAACTGATATTATTTTTTCAAAGGAAAAGCAAGAGCAAGCAATAGGTCAAGCACCAGTCAGCATCCCAGAGAAATCAAGTCTGAATTCTTGATGCCTTCAAGAAGGCACCATCCCCAAGTGGAGCCACTGTTAGCCACCCATATTTTTCAATTATATCAGTTGGTGGCTAAATACTCTTTGCAGCCTTCAAGAAACAAATTCAGGCCTAAAATTGTTGGTACTTGAAGTCTGTTGGTAAGATCCTAAACTACTGGTTGGTTCTACATACTTTTCCCCCTCTCTGCCTCTGATATTCCATGAAAATCCTAGTCAAGTATTGCTGCATCCTCCTCCTTTTTTCCTCTCCCCTTCTTCCATCTTTCCTTCATTTCTTCAAGTTTCCTCTCATCCATAAAAACCCCACCAAACCCTGTTATATTCCTTACCCCTTCAATAAATCTCATTTCCTAAGGTTGAAAACCTATTTTTAGCCTATCGGAACCTTCTTTCTTCTTCAAAAATCATTGAAAAACATATAAAAACGCCTATTTTCTATGCGCCGGTTCTTCAGCCCCCTCGGGCTAAGCCCCTGCTCGTCTTTCTCCACATATTCGAGTGCTAGAACCAACGGTCCAGCCTTTAGGCGCTTAATCAGAAAATAACCCTTCTCCGCCACATTTTTCCTTTGCAAAACCAAAAACCCACATTTCTAAAGTTTCAGCTGGGAAATTTTAAATCACGTGTTTACATTTCGCGATCAACTAGGACCGTCGATCCGCTTCCCAGATCTGACGGAGCGGAGCATACTCCACCTGGTGGACCCCCCTTCCCCCACGCCCGTTTCCAAAACCATGGTATGCATCTCGCACCACTTTTCTTCGAAAGACGGTTTTATCCCGTCGGCCAGCAATTCCACATGCTGGCCGACACGTGTCCTCCACCTCGTTCCAAAACCGCCGTGCAAATCCTATCGCCCGCGCGCTAATCCTCGTACCATAGCCCAGCAGCGGGATCCACCTCCACCGTTGGATCTGGGCCCTCCAATCTGACGGTTGTCGATCGCCCAATCCTCCCGGTCTTTAACGAACTCGCCCGCCTGTTAAATCTCCCCCGACGTGTTTGAAAGCCAATCCCCACCGTCGATCTCCGCAGATCGACGGCTCTCATTCATTCTCCCGATTCCATGGTACAAGTTCACTTTTTCTCCGCTGACTTTTCAGAAATGCTCCCGACCATTGATCGCAATACGATCAACGGCTCTGATTGCCCCATTTTCTCGCACGTCCTCCGATGCAGTCTGTCCATATAACGCAGGATTTTCTCATTTTTATTGTATTTTGCAGGTTTTAAGGTTTATTCATCATGTTTTAATGAAAATCTGAAGAATGAGGGTGACGACTCCCGTCCTTCTAATTAATCCAGAGAATCGATCGTAGGGTGAAGAATAAAGATATCGACAAGGTTTCATGAGCCTTGGTTGCTACGTGTCCCTATAAAGCCTGAAGAATGCAGTCAACATCGACGCAGGGAAGAGTATCAGATTTTGAAGACAGAATGAACCAGAGCAGTATTTTTGTGGATAGATTGGCAGGGATTACGGCTAAGACGGTTATCAAAAGCCTAATCCCCAGCTTCGAACACAGATTAAAGCAAAATCTAAAAGTGTTCATCAGACGTTGCCTCCACCGCCATACTTTGAGGCAAATTGATTCCTCAACCACCGCAGTGCCACCTATTGCCTCAGAATGCTCAATCAGAGGATGAATTTATTGAACAAGATCAGACATTATGCCTCGGAACAACCAAAGGAGTTATTTTTGCGCCAGATTTAATGACAGAATGTTTGCAGAGTAACCCTAATAATACAAAGAGCCTCAAATGTCAACAAAAGCTCCTTCTGAGCTTACTTCATAAGCACAAGCGCATAAATGCAGTAGAACACATGTATAAATTCTTCGTCGAGCCTCCCAGGCTAGGAAGACATTAATTCTGCATTAATTGTATTTGAGATCTTTTTATTAGATCTCACCTCCTCATCCTTCTATAAATACTCCAGAAGAAGATGAGTGAGGGGTTGGATTAGTTGGTTGTCAATGTAATTGCTGAAGTATTGTAGCTGTTTCTGAGTGGAAACTTTTGACTGTAAATAGTGGTTTCATAGGCTCTTGGAGCTCTGCTTGTAACAGATAGGTTAGATTGTGAAAAGAGATGGATTAAAACATTGGATTTGAAGATTGTAACCGGTTTGAAGCAATCAATACAAGCTGATTTATGGGATCCTGGTCTATGCTGATGGTGATGTTATTCTTACTGTGAACTTGTCATTTTATTTACGTTTTCAATTTGTTTCATTTTCCACTGTAAAGAACAGTTTAAACAGTGTTAGGGCTTGCTGCATATCAGTAACCTTCTCTGGCTGAAATTTTTTTATCCCAATGTTTTCTTCTAATTGTGTTATTTAGAAATGATTTAATTCAGTCTAAGCACAGAGATGCTGGCGTTCCCTCATCTTTTCGTCACTGCTGAATGTTATTTTTAAATGTTAATTTCATGTATGTTGTGTAAGGAATGAATTGAGGAAATCAAAGGTTAGCCCTGAGTCCCTTTCTTGTTTGCTCAACTACTTGTCTGTTTCCCTTAGGATGTGTCAAAAGCTGACTAGTATCAAAGTACTTATCAGATCTTGGGCCATTCTGTGTCATCTTGGTGATTGTCTTGGAGGTAACTAAGTAAAGAGGAACTAGGAGAGGATCAGGGTTAGTCCCAGCCCACTAGCTTCTGCTCTAAAGGTTTCCTTCAAGTTTCCCTTTGTTTTAAATTTGTGTTCTATCAGAAGTGTATCAAAGGCTGGATAGTTTCAAAGTACTTACCATATCCTAGTTTGCTTCTATGTTTTTCTTAAGTGCCTGGTCAAAGGCTGGCTAGTTTCAAAGTACTTACCAGATCCTGGGCTGCTCTTTGTTCTGCATCTGTTATTTCCCTTTCTTTTTGTATCACCCCATTCCATAAATCAAAACTTAAAGAGATCCTTAGGCCTAGATGACTTGCCCCATAGATTACTCTTGAACCTGAATGTTTCAATTAAATTCTCTTATGACTCCATAGCCCAATGGATTGAAAACTTGCCCTCATATTTCTTTAGAATCAAAGCTTATTCTGTCTGCTTGCAACTTCTCACCTTTGAACCTATTTGCATATAGATCTTTCCGCCTCAGACAGCAACTATGTTCAACCATCCGAGAAAACCAAACAAAACTCTTGGCCTTCATAACTAGCCTAATATCATAACCCCAAACTTCAAAGAAAATATCCATATTTGTATATATTGGAGAGATCCCTCTCCGGATTCAGGAGGGCTAGATCCTAGAATCCCAAAGTTGGTTGAAATGATGTTAACTCTGTGATCGGACTTTGCCAATCTTGCTTGTTACAGAGACCTAACATGAACTATGTGTGAATGGCTTCTAATTTCAAGAAGCAATCGTATGGAAATGCGTGATATGAGACTCTGTAATTGGCGAGTTTTAATTAGGTTCTGTGTGTCATTGAAGAAATCGACATTCATGTCGATGTTGTATCGAATGTGTATAAATTTATATATTAAAATCTGTGTGAATAAGGAAACAAGAAGCCTCTCGATTATGTGTTTGAACTAAACTCTGAGCAAGTCCGATTGATATATTGATCGTGCTATTAATTTTCACACAGAGGAGGAGGGATATCGATTTACATAAAACGCTATTGATTTTGTACCAAAGCTCCAATACAAGAATCGTTGAGTTTTATGACAAGGTAGAAGACAAGCTAAGAACCAGTGAACAACAGAAAATTCCATGGTTTTATGGCATAGGTGAATTTTGAAAAGTGGCTTGGACAGTTTCAGTGGATTTCGTGCAACAATTTAAGTGACCCAGGTCGAATAAGAACCGGTTGAATGAGAGTCTAAATTAAGACTGGCCAGAATGAATGCAGAGGGTTTTCAAATCTGAATGGAACGAGAAGCGTATAAAGAAAATTAAAGCGGTATTTAACTGAGGACTCAGTGGAACGTTGAGTAGAGTAATCAGAACCACGAATGAGAGCCCGCAAGGATGGTTTTGAGATCTCATACCGGTGGTATTTGCGTAGCTCCAAGATGGGTAAGTGGAATTGGGAAAAAAAAACGCGATAGCGTTGAGCCTTCGACACGTAACAGGGTGGTGGTATTTCAATACCACGAGTTTCACATTTTTTTTGAACGTTAAAACTCATGGAGAAAAAAAACATGATTCGTGTTCGATCTGAAGGGCAAAGGATCCAATGATGTTCGCTTATGGAAACAGCACAGAGGTTAACAAGGTATTTGAATTGAAGTTCATTGAAGTAAATGGTGGGGCCAATTAGCTTTTATTAAAAGTGAATTGAATGATATATGATGGCTTATCTTTGAACCAAAGTCCATTTATTTAATGTTAAATACAAATTCTTGGCATTTGGTTTGTTAAGTTGCGAGATAATAGTTATATGCATTCGCATTGGTGAAGTTATAAACTTTGTAATCTAAAATTTAATTAATTGGGTCCCACAATGGTGAGTGCCACATAATGTCTTGGTATATGTGTTAATATATGTAGTGAGGCAGAGACTTGTATTGACTGTTAGCAAGGCCGAATGCTTAATATGATGAAACAGACATGATTATAGTTTCAACCATAAGCTTCAATTAGATAGCTTTCACATGTAAACTTGAATTCTGGGTCTTTATGTATATATGGTTTCATAACCATTGGTTGGAGTTATCTTATGCATAAGTATTGATATGGGAAATTATACCCCTGGGGAGATGTGTGGTTTGAAAACCATGAGAAATTTATTCTAGTATCTCAAATCTCAGATTTGAGATATAGAAGCTTCCACCTACATTATTTAAGAATGCCCATATTTTGAAATTGAGGACCACTTCGGAATTGAAAAAGTGAAATTGCATTTCAAATTGAAGGTTGTGAGTATATAGCATGTGGCCCCAATATCACTCACACACTCAAAAGTAACTGGTCCTTGAGAAGATGTAATATTCCTACTTAGCCTAATCTAAGAGTAGTATGCAATTTTGTCTCATTTTTTGTTGCATGAATAAATGAATAAAGGAGGACATGTAAAACTCCTAAAAGAATGAATAAATAAATGCCCATATGAACATGGATAAATCTGGGCCATGTAAATAAATCACTTGTAGGTGTGAAAGGGGTTTGAGCTATGATACTGGGTCAACCTTGACCAAATCTACAGCGTTGTCTAGATATAATGCACCTCATGAAGGGACAACGCAGTTCTAGAAGGAGGCCCCTCATGTGAAAGGAGCTAACTCATCAAGGTGGTTTAGGGTTTGCAAAGGATTTCATCTTATAAAATGAAGGGGAATACAAAAAGAGAAGGTTTTTTATTGTCTATATTTCTGAATATCTTGTCTGTTTAGACAAATACTATTCTCTACTGTTCAATGGAGAATAGTGCTGCTTAGCACTTGGAGTTCCTATGCAGGGATTTCACCTCTTCCATTGAGGATTCTTGGAGGAGTCTTGTTGATTTCATCCACTATCAGGCATTTGGCCAAGCTCTACTTCCAACTGCAGCACATATCCAGTGAGGGTTTGGTTGCTTTTGTAGGCTGCAGCAAGTGGAACTCTAGATTTGTTCAGATCTAGCTTGTATTGGTGCCTCTTCTCAGTGAGTGTGTCTTTTAACCTCCTGGAAGAGTGAATCAGTTGTTTGAGCTTCAATTTGTATCTTGGCATCAAGCCAAATCTATTATTCAAGCTACAGCGTAGTCTCCCTTGAGGGACTACGTTATTTTTAGTGGAGGTTTTGCAAGGTGTTTTGATCCCATTTTTTATGAGAGATCTCTGGTGCTAGGCTTTGCTTTTTACTTTGGTGATGCATGGATTAGATTGTTGATCCATGTTCTGTTTAGATCTGATCTATTTTAATGTAAAGTCATCTTCAGAAATTTCTGAATAATATTGCAAATCTGCTACTTAAAACTTAGATCTACTCTTTGTAATGAATGATTTGGTCAAAACCCCAAGGGGATCTTGTAATAGAGCCTTTCTAGTGTACAGATCTGAAATGGATCTGATATTTTATACACAGATCTTCTCTAGATCTTAAGTGTAACATTCAACTGTTGTAGCTCTAAAAAATAATGCTGTTAAGCCATTTTGCATTTTATACATGTGTTGCAGCCTTCTTTTCTGAAGATTTGTTTCTCTCTTGTCTTCTGTATTCTACTGTATAATGTAAGAGCATCATTGTAAATCTGATTTGCTGCTGTATATTAAAAATTTGATCTTATTTGATGGCCTTCTTCTCATGCTCTCCAAGACTGTATTATTTCTGAAGCAATTTGTTGTGCATAGCTGCAACCCCCCTTGTAGGGTGCTTTTCAACTAGACTAGGTGGTGGGAGATTTGTTTACCACACCTAGTTTGATTTGTTTTTGCTCACCTTTTGGATCTAGACTCCAGATCTACTGATGTAAGGGATCCAAGGGCTACAAAATCATTTCTATGCATAAATCTCCCAAAAGTGCGTTATTTTAGCAGGCTTGCTGTGCAATCCCAATTTGGGATATTACAGTGGTATCAGAGCTCCTTTCTTGGCACAGCCTGTGCTTTCATTGGAGAACCATAGCCATGTTGCATTCAGAAGAATATGAGCCTCTTTCTGAGATGGATAAGAGGTATTAGAATAGAAGTCGCAATAATTTTGATTACACCACTGATGATCAAGACAAGGGTAAAGCCCCTGAAACTGCAAGTTATAAAGAAGGAGAAGAGCTTGCAGGAAATTTTTTGGTGGCCATGCAAGATCTTGCTAGAGAGATCAAAGAGATGAGGATGGACATAATGATGGAATCTCCTGGGAGATTTCATCCTGGGGAAAGCTCTAGCATATCTCACCACTGGACTGGTCAACCAGTGAACCAGCCACAAGCTCCACAACTCTCCACTATGCCTACCTTTTTGGCTGTGGAGAATGAAGGACCACAAGATAAAGCATCCCTTGAAGACTACTTTGTGGAATATGAATCTCAGAATCAGAGATTCAAAGACCACTTGAGTTTCCAAGATTTTTTTCACCTCAAGGAAAAAAGGAGACCAAGGCATCAATATAGAGATGGTGGGTTCTTCCATAATCATGATAGACATCACTCTATGGGCAGATTATTTTTACCCAAGTTTTATGGGTCATCCACCAACTCTACCAAGGCCTAGGTAGAAGATATGGACATCTAATTTCAGTTGAACAAAGTCCCCAAGATTGAAGCCATCAAGATTCCAGCGCTGCACTTTGAAGGTGAAGCACACAATTGGTGGTTCCATGGGTTGTCTACATTGGGGCATGCCAATGTGACTGCCTATTCTGAATTCACTAGAAGAATGGTGGAGAGGTTTGATAGAAAGGATCCAAAAGCACCTTTCATGAGCCTTGCAAAGTTAAAGCAACTAGGAAATGTAGAAACTTATATCTATGAGTTTCTGAGATTATATATTATGGTTCCTGATCTGTCCACAACAAGGAGGGTGTACATGTTCATCGATGGCTTGGAGGAACCTTTGCATGGGTTGGTGAAATCTACCAAGCCCATCACTTTGCATGATGCCATTAAAAGTTCTAGAGACCTCCAAGATGCCTTGCCAAAAGCAAAGGAAACTTTCCAGAGCAAGGCCCCTCACCTTTCTAAAGGGAAGGAGGAAAAATATGCTCCTTCCAAGGAGAGCTCATTCAAGAAACCTCTTGATATTGAATTCAGGAGGGAGCTGAGAAAGAAGAGACTATGTTTCACTTGCCAAGAATCATGGGCACCTGGACATAGTTGTGATGTTGGGAAAGCACACTACATAGAAGTCTTCTCATATTTTGAGGAGGAAGATGAAGATGATGAACCAAGAAGGGGTCATAGCACTGATAATGTTGAGGGAGATCCAACACCATCTAGATATGGGGATGGAGCCTTTGCTCCAATAGGTGGAACTCTTGCATATTTGAGAGGAATACTTAAGTACTTGACCCTAAGAGTACAAGGTTCAATCATGAATCAAAGGGTATATGTACTGATTGACAGTGGGGCAACCCACAACTTTATTGATGCTCATCTTGTGCAGAGGAGAGAAATCCCCACTGATACTTTTGAGGGATTCTCTATTTTGGTCCCAAGAGATAGGACAATGCAATGCATGCAATATGTCCCATCACTCTCAGTCACTATGGGGTCCTACATTTTGGTGGATCAATTTTTTATAGTTGACATACCAGACACCAATATCATTTTGAGTGTCCAATGGTTGATTACATTGGGGAAAGTCACCACTGATTGGAAAGATCTGCAGATGGAGTGGGTGGAAATGAAGAGTAGTAAGCCCAAAATGGTCCAAGGCATGCATACTTATCCCTCACCTAGCACCTCCACACAAACAATAGAGATGGATTTGTGCAATGGAAGCAAGGATCTCACAGTCCCTTCTCTTATGTTCATAAGAATTTTGCAAGGGACATTCCTATCTAGTGGCAAACCACCTAGGAGGCCACCATATTCAGATCTTGTGGGGGAGTCCTCACAAAGAGATGCTCCAAATCTAGATCCAGGAGAGCTTGGAGCAAGGGGAGACCAAGCTACAGCACTGGAGGGCTTGGGACAACTCAAGAATGAGGGAGATCTTCTCCCTGCATCACTATCACCCTCTCTCTTTTCTAGATCTACGTTGTGGGAGGAGAAGAATGGGAGGATAAACCTTCCAACACACCTCTTTGGCATGAGAGATGTCAAAGAAGAGATCAACAACATGACAGGCGCTTCCATGGATGTATCATCAGCGCTGTCATTGTTGAACAGTGTGGATCTATATTGGAAATCTCAACTGCTTGTAGAGTATTCCAAATATCTCCACACAGGTATGATACTAGATGACATGCAGCAAGAAGAGGGCTACTTAGTCCAAGGTGGAGTCATCTATCATCATGGTAGGGTCTTCTTGGCTAGAGCTTCCAAGCTGAAGCAGAAGATACTACAAGGGGAACACAAATAATTCTTTCTCAACCATATGCATTCAATGAATATCTATACCCTGATCATGAGGAGCTTTGATTGGGAAGGTTTGAAAGAGGAACTACATCGGCACTTTCAAGAGTGCATGAGCTATGTGGAGTTGGGGTAGCCAATGGAATCTATGCAAGAGTCATTTCAGCCATTTATTCCTTCTTTTGAGAGAGAGGAAATGTCCATGCACAACTCCATGTGTATGAGGGACTTTGATGGTAAAGGATCTGATCATGTAGAGCAAGCTTTATCTTCTAATTTGTCCTATCCTTTTACCATGTTTTTGCAAGATATGACTCCTAAAGGGAGTGAGAGATCATGTGGATCTCATGGATTTTGGTGGGCCAATAGACATGTTGAAGTTTGCCACTCCCTTGTTGTGCAAAGGGAGAATCCTTCTCATGATGGGTGCTTTCCAAAGGCGCCAAACATATTTTATATCTTCAGCCATGTTAAGGTGACTCATGCAGAAAATGTGTGGTGGGAATGCCACTTACCACACCTTGATCTAATGCAGGCAGGAGATGCACTGTGCTGGCATCACATGCGGGATTTTGACCCACCTCCTCAAGCTCATATTTTTGTTTGCATATATGTAGTCTTGCTTCCATACTTGGATGATATAGTTTTACAGTTTATGGGATTGTATGGAGGGAGGATGGGAAGTTTGTATGTACCACATGGATTGGAACTTATCCCTATACCTCATGCTACATGTTTTATATGGAGTATTGCTCCAGCCATGTTTCTTTCTATTGAATTTTTCACTCCTGGCGAGATGGACTATGCACATCTTATGTTGACATTGGAGGAACAATTCATGATGTATTGGCTTGATGAGAACTTGGCTTATGATTAGGACTTTATCATTGATGATTTCATCAATGGAGGAGGAGAAGTACCACAGCTCTGACCCTATCAGTGGCTTGAGGACAAGCAAAATTTTGGAGGGGAGGACTATAATATTCCTACTTAGCCTAAGCTAAGAGGAATATGCAATTTTGTCTCATTTTCTGTTGCATGAATAAATGAATAAAGGAGGACATGTAAAACTCCTAAAAGAATGAATAAATCAATGCCCATATGGACATGGATAAATCTAGGCCATGTAAATAAATCACTTGCAGGTGTGAAAGGGTTTGAGCTATGAGACTGGGTAAACCTTGACCAAATCTACAGTGTTGTCTAGATACAATGCACCTCATGAAGGGACAATGCAGTTCTATAAGGAGGCCCCTCATGTGAAAGGAGCTAACTCATCAAGGTGGTTTAAGGTTTACAAAGGCTTTCATCTTATAAAAGGAAGGGGAAGGAAACAAGAGAAGGTTGTTGATTGTCTATATTTCTGATTATCTTGTCTATTTAGACAAATACCATTCTCTGCTGTTCAGTGGAGAATAGTGCTGCTTAGCACTTGGAGTTCCTATGCAGGGATTTCACCTCTTCCATTGAGGATTCTTGGAGGATTCTTGCTGATTTCATCCACTATCAGGAATTTTTCCAAGCTCTACTTCGAACTGTAGCGCAGATCCAGTGAGGGTTTGGTTGCTTTTGTAGGCTGCAGCAAGTGGAACTCTAGATCTGTTCAAATCTAGCTTGTATTGGTGCCTCTTCTCAATGAGTGTGCCTTTTAACCTCCTGGAAGAGTGCATCAGTTGTTTGAGCTTCAGATTTGTATCTTGGCATCAGGTCAACTCTTTTATTTAAGCTACAGTGTAGTCTCCCTTAAGGGACTGCGTTATTTTCAGTGGAGGTTTTGCAGGGTGTTTTGATCCCATTTTTTATGAGAGATATCTGGTGCTGGGCTTTGCCTTTCACTTTGGTGATCCATGGATTAGCTTGCCGATCCATGTTATTTTTAGATCTGATTATTTTAATGTAAATTCATCTTCAAAAATTTCTAAATAATATTGCAGATCTGCTACTTAAAACTCAGATGTACTCTTTGTAATGCATGATTTGATCAAAACCCTAAGGGGATCTTGTAATAGAGCCTTTCTAGTGTACAGATCTGAAATGGATCTGATATTTTTTACACAGATCTGCTCGAGATCTGAATTGTAACATTCAGCTACTGCAGCTCCATAAAATAACGCTGTTAAGCCATTTTGCAGTTTATACATATGTTGCAACCTTCTTTTCTGAAGATGTGTTTCTCTCTTGTCTTCTGTATTTTAGTGTATAATGTAAGAGCATTATTGTAAATCTGATTTGCTACTGTATATTAAAAATTTGATCTTATTTTATGGCCTCCTACTCATGCTCTCCAAGACTGCGTTATTTCTGAAGCAGTTTGTTGTGCATAGCTGCAGCCCCTCTTGTAAGGTGTTTTTCAGCTAGACTAGGTGGTGGGAGATCTGTTTACCACACCTAGTTTGATTTTTTTTTCTCCCCTTTTGGATCTAGACTCCAGATCTTCTGATCTAAGGGATCCAAGGGCTCGAAACTCATTTCTATGCCTAAATCTCCCAGAAGTGCATTATTTTAGCAAGCTTGTTGTGCAATCCCAATTTGGGATATTACAGAAGATTTCTTGTGTGTGCTGGCACAACGTCCCATAGGAGTTGGTGATGCCCCTAGTCAGCCGAAGAGAATCCGCCAAGGAAAGGGTAGAGGGTCTGGCGCTTGCATGCACTCTCACCTATAGGGTAAAGGTTGCCCTAGTTTTTGGCCACTAAGAACCATCGTCCCACGTGAGCACTTGAGTCTTGGGCTTCTTGGTAGTTAGCTAAGAGTACCGAGTATCAGTTGGGCCCGGTAGCCCCAACTGATACCGTACGCACTGCGCCTAAGCCTAACCCCCTCTGAAATGGGTCTCTGTCGTGCTCAGGTTTTCTTTACCATGGGCTGATAGGTGGATTTTAAGCTCCCTAAATACACAACTTCTATGTTTCAATATGAAGCATGATCAAGGCAGCTTATTAGATGCCTACCCCCTTGATCCTAACTTAAGCTATAAATTATTTTGTGGCCCCTGTGGGGAGAATTTAGTGAGTTTGGTTAAGTTAGTCTTAGGTGTCTTTGCTTCGCTTAGTGGGTGAGTGTGTGTGAGCATAAAGTGGACAAACACATAGTTCGAATGCTTGGATATCATTGATCCTTTAAAAAATCCCCTATTTAAACTATGTTGTATTATTCCTGGCTCAAATGGAAAACATGTTTAGATAATGGGCTCCTTTCAAATTTTCCTAGTTAATCTATGTGACTAACTATAGGGAGATGGAAAATTGTGAATATGGAGCGTTCATATGCTTACCTAGGATCACCGGAGGGTGCAAAGGTAGCATAGATTACTTGTTCTTCTATAAAGAATTAAATGCTAGTCCCGCAATTCCTAGTGAAAAAAATGAACTAAACTAAAAAATTCTACACTAAAATAAAGAAAAATAGCTATGCATGCATGGTATTGGGCCACTTACTTGGACTAGTTATCTAGGTGTGAGTACCAAAATTTTCAAAACATAAATTTTTCGAAATGCATGTTACTTTCCCCCCCTACTTAAACTATGTGTAAATTTTACAAAAATCAACTTGAAGTAAAACTAACACTAAGCCTTGAAGTTTTAACAAGCTCCGTGGTACCACAGCCACTGCCGGCAAGTGTATTAGGGGCTGCCAAGCACTTTACAAGTACAAAAAGACAGAATTTAGGAAGAAATTTCTCATTCTGTAAATTGCGTGCAAAAGGCTGAAACAGGTGCACTTTCTATTTGTAGGTCAGCAATAAATGTGTGCCCTGTGTGTCTGTGAGGAAAAAACACATGCAAAATCCTGCAAGTAAAAAAGTTAGGAGATGCTCTTATTCAGTCTGTCACTCAGGGTAAATCTAGGAACTGTAAGAGAAATCAGAGGACATTTAGCTCCACTCCACAGCATAGGTAGAGGTCTCTTGAAAAATAGGCACAACCACATAAAATTGGTAATAAAACATTAGTGGAGTCACCAATCCTATTGTGGTGTGTTTGGTGCACACATGTACAAAATCACACCAATTTAAGGGGTGTGGTTTACCCCTTTAAACTATTGGTAATAGGAAGAAAGAAGTGGAGTAAATGAGCATACTATATATAAAAATAAGCATGCAAATGTAATCTAAAAACTAAACTAAAACTAAGCATAAATAAACAGAAGCTCTAAGCGAGTCAAGCGACACAATAATTCAAACGGTGGCTCTAGGCCCCTCTTATTGAGCGATGGTAGTAAGGAGAAGAACAATTTACCCTCTTGCCAAAGGGCCCCTAGAAAATGGTTCTAGGTCTTGATGCAAGGATTTGATTATCCCAAGCTTGCCTCGGTGCAGTCTCCCTATCTCTCTCTATTGTGTGGACTAAGCTTGTTGGGTGGCTAACAAGTGAGCCCCCTCTGTCTTCAGCTCTAGGTCACACACTACTGGTATTTCTTGGGAAATTCTGGCTAGCATAACAATGTGATCACCCATTCTTCATCTCATGGTGGCTTTATATAGGGGATTTCAAATCCTCCTTCCCTCCCTTGGTACATTTTGTATGGTGACCTAAGGGAGAGGTATGATTCCTTTGTGTGCTCCAAATATTTCATTGTATTCTCACATAGTGTCTAAGGAGTCGTTGGTGGCTATTATTAAGCGGCTTCAAGTAAGGAGTAACTTTTCCTTTTCTTTATGTGGTCCCAGATAGTGACATTTTTCCACTCTCAGGAATGCATGCTTATCGAGCAAAAAGGTTTGCAGAAGGCGCTCTTCTCGAAGGATAATGCGTGCAATCAACATTTAAGACTAGTTCAAACTTGATTTTCCTTAAACCTTTGAGATTTTTAAATACTTTCGGGATCCTGTAATTTCTTCTAGCCCTTTAAATCCTTTGGCTTGACATTAATTAATGTCATCTTTTGCTGTACGATTTTCCAGTGTTAACAATAGGCATCAAGGGTAAAGGAACAAGCCTCTTCTTACCATAAAAAATCTGGCATTCACGACAAGCAACAATCTTTTTGTAGACATATTTAAACATAGTAGGCCAATAATACCATGCTCTGAGAATCTTATTTTTTGTGGCCTTCCAATAATGATGACCTCCATAATATCCTTTTTGAAACTCCTCAATCAATTTTTTGGCCTCCTCTTCCAACAAACAATTCAAAAGAATACCATCGGTATCTTTCCAATAAAGTTTTTTATCAATGATGCAATACCTCAAAGAGTTTAAATTCAAAAAAATTTCCTTGGACTTTGACAACTCAATAGGTGCTCTATGATGATGTAAGATAAAAATAAGGTCTTTGTACCAGCCTGAAAGGATGTATTTCTCTTCAATGGGAATCAACTCTTCATCTTCATCTGATAATTCTGAAATTTCTGCAATTAAATTCATATCAAGACAGTCAAAATTTGACTGTCACATATTTCACTCCTTAAAAAGGTAAGGTCTCCTTAAAAAATTTTCAAGTTGGCATAGGAAATCTCATTTTTTCATATTTAACCTATCCTAAGTTTCAATACCACCCTCATTTCATCTCAAAACCACCTCCATATAGGTCACATCATGTCCCATCAGTCATCATTTGTTGAAATATTCCATTTCCCAAGATTTTGAATTAAAAAAGGTCACCTTAGCCAAGATTTCTTGTTTTCGTATCGAATTCAATGTAAAATAGACAAAAAATGCTACGAAACTGGCTAATAATTTTGTAGCAAATATGAAGCATTTCTCTGTTTTCCGACTTTGAGCAGTCAACTTCATGGGCGATTTCTGGGTAAACAGATAAGTATTTTAAGAACCTCAGAGAAATTATTTTTAAGCACATATTAAATAAAAATAACATCTTTCACTTTTCTCAAAGGTGCTAAAAATTGGGAGATACAGGGATGTCTTTCAGCCCTATTTTCAGAATGCAGAATTTTCTTGTTTTATACATGTTTTTAGAATGCAGATTTTGTACATCTCGAGATGGTTTTTCAAAAAAAAAACAGAGTTTGTTATTAAATACATACTTACCTACAAAAAACCTCCTTCAGGTTTTCAATATCTATCAAGGATAGGGAGATAAGAGCTAATCTCTGAACCCTATGCTTTCAGAAAAAACAGAGTCATTTTAGTGATGAATAAACTTGCTAAAGGTGAAAACGATGTTTTTTGAAGAGGGTGAGTGGAAATTTTGCATGATCATATTTCATTATATAATTTTTCATACCTACAGATGAAATTTGGAAGAAAAAGGAATATTTTGGATTTTTCTTCATTATCAGGTAGTTTCGTAGTGTGCTCCAGGATTGAAGGCCAAAAGCGCTACAAAAATTCATGTAGGAGATTTTTTGCTTTAAAATCTAGTTTTGGCATGATTTATGGGGGGATATTGATGGTTGAAAGGTGTCATGACATGATTAAGTTGTTAGAATAGAAAATAAGTCAAGAAGATTGATGGAAAATCCTTTTTCCCCACACTACTAAAACTTTCTACGAAATTTTCTGAACGTGACTGTTTTAGTAGTAAACTTCAAGTTTGATTTCAGACCAAATGAAAAATTATTTTTGAAATCTGAAAGAGGTGTTTCTTCAGCACAGGTCCATATACAAAAAATTATCTCAGTTTCTACAAATCCATTTGGTTCTAGAAATATACACTCATCTTTGAAGACTATTTTTCAGAATTTTCACTAACCAGATTTGTGAAAAAATTGTAAAAATTCGACTTTGAGGAGGTCCAACTCAGCATCCACATCGCATAATGACACATTAGCACTCTAGTACACTCAGAAAATTAGTTGGTTGTAGTTGATAATGGTTATTAAATTGATTTGTTGAACTATTAATGAAAGAAGAGTCTTTTTTGTATTCAAACTCTGCAAAATAGAAATATTCCTAGGAAGTCTCCAAGTGATAGAATCATGTTTGAAATAGGTCTTTGAGGTGGGAATTCGAGGGGAGTAAGGTGGCATATAATTTGTATGAGTAATCACTCTATAAAGGTGATAGTTTTAGAGTTAGAAAGGGTTGGGAGATTTTATGAAGGCACTACTTGTTAGGTCCCTATATTACTAGTATAGTCCCTTATTTTTGTTAGTGTAACCCCCTTATTTTTATTATTGTACCCTTGTAACCCCCATATTGTTATTATTGTGCCCTTAAATTATTATTTTTAGGTCGGCTAGGATTACATTGTGGCCCCATGGAATCCTATATATAGAAAGGAGGTTTTATAATTTGAATCATCTAAGAATTGTTCATTCATGTAATGTATTGGAGGTTTCCCCCTTGAAGTGGCTTATTTCTAAGGCATTGCTATCTTTTTTATTCTCTTTTTGGAGATGGTTTCACAACATTTGGTATCAGAGCTTTGAGATTCTAGGGTTTCGCTGCTCCAAACAAGTCATCGTGGCATTTTCGCTATAACCTTTTTCTACGAAGGTTCAAAATATGAAATTTTTAGAGTGAAAATCCAAAATCTTGAGGAACATCGTCGCAAAATTTCAGAGCTTGGTTCGGAATATTTTGGGAGATATGATCTGTGCAAGTTAGGTCATTTTGCAGGCTCCTAAATTTAACCTAAATAGGTCATCGTGGTATTTTCGTAATAAAGTTTTTTCTACGAAGGTTCAGAAGCTGAAATTTTTATAGTTTGAAGCTGCAATCCTGAGGAACATCATCAAAAAATTTTAGATATTGGTTCACAATATTTTTGGAGATATGATCTATGGAGGATAGGGCTTCTTGAGGCTTCTTAATTTCATCTCAAAGAGGTGATCGTGGGAAAATCTTCATATCTCTCTCTCTGATCATTGGATTTGAATGCTATAAAAAGTGGCCACAAGTACATGCACTGTAGTTTTCATTCTATCAATTTCAGAGCCAAAGGAGGAAACAGTGACACGTGGAAAGTCGTAAACTTCGCTCTACTAAACCAGTCCAAAATTGGGTCATTGTGGGAGATTGGACATAACTTTGCCTTAAAGAATCCAAATCAGATCAGACCTGTGTCATTTGAAAGAAGCTTAAGAAATCTATGATAAGGCTGAATTTCAGATATTGAGGATCTGCAATTATAGAGATAATTAAATTTCAATATCGAGCTCCTCAAAAGCAAGTAAAAGGTGTGTATTGTTTTTCCGAATTGCATAAGTCTTGTTTGAAGAATCAAGTTGAATTGATTCCAAGGGCATATTGTAGAATAGATATAAGTATTGGATTCTAAAATGGCCCCTAAAAATAATTCAACACCCATTAAGCCTTTAGAAAGCTCTACTATGACTCATGAAGATGAAGAATGGCAACATGACATATCAAAATTACAAGAGCAAGTGCAAAAAAATTTGCTTTCACAAAGAGAAACAAAAAATGACATGGAAGTTTTTAAGAAAGGCTTGGAAACTAAGATGGATGGTTTGAAGAAAGGTGTGGAATCTAAGATGGATGGTTTGAATAATGGCATGGAATCTAAGATATATGGCATGGAATCTAATATAGATGGCATGGAAGCTGGCATGGAATCTAATATGGATGACATGGAAGCTAAAATCGAAAACATGAAGAATGATCTAAAAGAAGACATGGAAGGTTTGACAAAGTTGATACAAGAAATGTTTCGTAATGGTGAAAATATAGTAGAGGAAACTCATGATGAGAACAAAATAAATGTTAATCGTGATTTCATAAAATCTAATGTTGGCAGGAAGAACCACCATATTCAAAAAATGGATATGAGGAACTTTTATGGAAAGGATATTGTAACATGGATACTATAGATGGAGCAATATTTTGATCTCCATAATGTGAAAAACACACAAAAGGTATGCATTGAAACTTTACATTTAAAACAAAATACATTTTTATGGTATCAATGGCTTTGCTCTTGTAAAAAAATTGTCACGTGGTCAATTTTTATGGAGGAAATGATATCACATTATGAGAATACAAAGAGCAACACCTTCTTTAGACAATTGATAAATCTCAAACAAAAGGGTTTAATGGGGGAGCACATTGAGGACTTCCAAAAATTGAATATAAGGGTAACTGATATTCCATAGGAACACAAGATTGATCTCTTCATAGGTACTTTAAAGGATAACATCTAACATAAAGTTTGCGTTTTGGAACCTGATTCATTGGAGAAGGCATTCAGGTTGGCAAGAAAAATTGAATGTAAAATTATGGCGACAAGGAAGCCTACCACTCACTTCTATAAAGAGGGAAGTGTTGCTACTCCTAGATTTCCACAACCTACAAGGCTGACACCACAAAAATTGGAAGAAAAAAGAGCAAAAGGGCTTTGCTACAGTTGTGATAGCAAATACACTAAAGGTCATAAGTGTGCTGAGAAGAAATTATTTTACATAGATTGTGAAGAGGAAGAAGAAAATGAACAAGAAGAGGATATGCACCAGGAACCAACCCTAGAAGAGGAAGAAATGAGTCCGACCATATCATGTAATGCATTGGCAGGAATTACCACTCCTCAAACTCTCAAGATAGAAGGACATATCAAGAAGAAAAAGGTAATAGTGTTGATTGATTTAGGTAGCACCCATAATTTTATTCATTGTAAAGTAGCCAAGGAATTAAATTGTTTCCTATACCCAGCACCAGAATGTCAAGTGATGGTTGCAAATGGAGGAACTATAAATTGCTCTGGAAAATGCCATAATATCAATCTAACCATGGGGGAATATGTATTGACTAGTCCAATGCTTTCCATTCCTATGGGAGGTGTTGATGTTGTACTAGGAGTACAATGGTTACAATCTTTGGGGATGGTAGCTTTTAATTTTCAAGAACTTTTATTGAATTTGTTTTCAGAAGGAAAGGACATCAAATTACGGGGTATTGCAGGGAATTCTGGAAAGATAATAAGCTCTAATGTCATGAAAAATCTTCTAAAGAAATAACAACGAGGCGTAATTGCACAATTATGCTCACTAGAAGTTCCAACATCAAAATCATCTATTTCTGCAGATCTCCAAAAGTCTTGGACAATCATTCCAAGGTTTTTGAAACTCCAAAAGGACTCTCACCTATTCGTGATCATGATCATGCTATTCATTTGATTCCAGGAAGTGTTCCTTCAAACATCGGGCCTTATAGATATCCTTATGTCCAAAAGAGCAAAATTGAATGTATGATTGAAAAAATGTTAGAGGCGGGTATAATTCAACCTAGTCAAAGTTCTTTCTCTGCTCCTGTAGTATTGGTAGACAAGAAGGATGGATCATGGCGCATGTGTCCAGATTATAGGGAGCTCAATAAGCTCACCATTAAAGATAAATTTCCCATTCCTATGATTGATGAATTATTGGATAAATTACATGGAGAAATTTATTTTTCCAAATTGGATCTTCATTCAGGGTATCATCAAATTAGAATGAAGACTAAAGATATTCCGAAAACTACATTTCAAACTCATGAGGGTCATTATGAATTTTTGGTCATGCCTTTTGGCCTTACCAATGCACCTTCTACATTTCAAGGGTTGATGAATTCCATTTTCAAACCCTTCCTTAGAAAATTTGTGCTAGTATTTTTTGATGATATACTAATCTACAGTAGGTCTTGGAAGGATCATGTTAAACATATTGACAGGGTGCTCAAACTATTGCAAGAGAAACAATTATATGCAAAAACATCCAAATTTTCTTTTGGAGTAAAAGAGGTGGAATATCTGGGTCATATTGTATCTCACGAGGGTGTTAAGGTAGACCCTAACAAAATTAAAGCCATTAAGGAATGGAAAGTCCCCACAACCATAAAGCAGTTGTGAGGATTTCTCGGGTTAACAGGGTATTGTCAAAAATTTGTTAAGAATTATGGGAGAATAGCAGCACCTCTAACAACATTATTGACGAAAGATGCATTTTCATGGACTCCTGAAGAAACTAAGGCCTTTGAACATCTTAAAAAGGAAATGTGCCTAGCACCAGTCTTAGCTATGCCAGACTTCACAAAAACCTTTGTTGTGGAATGTGTTGCCTTAGGAAATGGAATTGGTGTTGTTTTAATGCAAGAAGGAAGACCCATTTATTTTGAAATTCATCCAATCAAAGGAAAGTATTTACATAAAACTTTTTATGAGAAGGAAATTTTAGCAATACTGCATGCACTAAAGAAATGGGGAACTTACCTAATGGGAATACACTTCAAGGTAAAAATTTATCGTGATAGTCTTAAACACTTTTTGGAACAAAGACTATCTTCAAAAGAGCAGCAAAAATGGGTCACAAATATGTTGGGTTATGACTTTGAAATAATATAAAAAAAATGGAAGCTAAATGTTTTTGCAGATGCACTCTCAAGAAAGAATGAAGAGGTGGAAGCATTTCTTTGTGCCATTTATATTATCCAACCAGATTGGATAACCGAAGCAAGAGATGAATGGAAGAAGGATGAATAAGTGTGGTCACTCATTCAAAAGTTGCAGCAAGATCCTAGTACATCTGATAAACAAACACAATGGGTCAAGTGGTTACCTCTAGTTGAATGGTGGTATAACACTTCCTTCCATACTGCAGCAAAAATGACCCCATTTATGGCACTTTATGGATATCATCCACCATCCATCACATCATATTTAAGAGAAAATTCGAAGGTTCAAGCAGTGGAAGATCACATCGAACATCAGCAAGAAGTTCTCCAACTCTTAAAGGATAACCTGAATTTGGCACAAAATCGAATGAAACAACAGGCAGATCAACATCGCAGCGAGAGAAGTTTTGATGTAGGAGATCGGGTATTTTTACGGCTACAACCATATAAACAAATGTCCCTCAAGCAAGCTAAGAAGGATAATAAATTATCGCCAAAGTACTATGGTCCTTACAAGGTGTTGCAAAAGATTGGTAATATGGCATACAAATTGGAGCTTCCTGCTTCTTCGCGAGTACATCCAGTTTTCCATGTTTCATGCTTAAAGAAGGTTATAGGTGAAAATATTACAGTTCAAACAATATTGCCAGAACTTGATGAGGAAGGAAAAATCATATTGGAACCTGAAGCGGTCACGGAAACAAGAACTCGACAGCTACGGAATCGATCAATTTCAGAGTATCTCATCAAGCGAAAGAACTTACCCACTGAGGATTCTACATGGGAGGATAAGAATTTTATACAGAAGCACCCAGAGCTATTCAAGCATTGAGGACAACACTTTTTTGAAGGAGAGGGGCATGTTAGGTCCCTATATTACTAGTATAATCCCTTATTTTTGTTAGTGTAACCCCCTTATTGTTATTATTGTACCCTTGTAACCCCCATATTTTTATTATTGTGCCCATAAATTATTGTTGTTAGGTTGGCTAGGATTACATTGTGGCCCCATGGAATCCTATATATAGAAAGGAGGTTTTATAATTTGAATCATCCAAGAATTGTTCATTCATGTAATGTATTGGAGGTTTCCCCCTCGAAGTGGCTTATTTCTAAGGCGTTGATATCTCTTTTCTTCTATTTTTGGAGCTGGTTTCACAACACTACTCTTGTAATATTTGTCCATCAGTAATATATAGTTTCAACAGCCTATTTTAGACCTGATATTCTTCTATGTGTTCTTATGTATGTTTATTATATCAGCCTTTTAATTTCTCTCCAGTTTTCTAGTTGTATGATCACTTGGAATTCATGATTATATGCTCCAACTTCCATTTATACACCTAGTATGTTGTTTTGTCATGTTTTATTACTTTGCTTATGTATAATCACTTGGAATTCGTGGTGACATGCTCCAACTTACTGTATGCATATAGCTTGTTGTTCTATCCTTCATGTGTGGTTTTATAAGAACAAAATTTCCTCAGCTTCCATCAGATAGATTGTCTTGTGACTTAGTTTTCATATTGAATCCATAAGCCCAATGGTAGTAAACCTTATACATCTTTCACCTACACAAAAACACATTCAATCCAATTCAGAGTTATCCACCTACTTTCAAGTTGTTCATTGAATATCCTTTATCCTTTTGAGAGATCCATCTCAGACTAGAAAGGCCAATTTCCAGTTACAAGTGGTTTGAAATAGTTACTCAAAGTTAACCATTGAAGCAGCCCAACATGACTCAATTTTGTGATAACACAATCCTCATCTGACCAGTGAGATATGGAGATGGATTCTTTGATGTTACATTTTATTACTTCCCAAACCTGATCGACCCTGATGATCTCTAAGTGGAACATTGCTCTGTTTATGGATTTCCAAACATTATAAAGGACAAAGCCTTGTGAAATAAACCACACTGTATTCACTATGGGATTCATGAAGAGCGTCTAATTCCACAACTACAGTGATTCTCTCAGACTATTTGTAGATCGATCCACAACCTCAAAGAGTGTTGCAATTCAGTCCTAAAGGTCCACTTCCACCGAACATAAGTTAAGGAGATGGCCCGATGTTTCCTCCATGTTGTAACAAATAGGACAATGGGAAGGACCACATAATCCATTTTTCCTAATCTTGTCCCAAGTAGGAATTTTTCCATGGCTAATTAACCACAAAAAAAATGACACTTTTATCCAAAGCCTAGAATCCCAAGTCATTTTCCATAGAGGATATGGATCCAAATCCGTAGAAGAGGAAAGAGTAGAATATGTTTCCTTGAGAGAAAATGTACCTCTCGGAAGAATACCCCATCTCAGTTTATTTGATTCTCCATTGTTTAGTATAGGTCATTACTGGAGGATAAAAATGAGGGCTTCCAAGTCCAAATGGGGATTTTGATCTAGCCACTGCGCTAGGGATTTCCACATTTTTTCCATTTTGACAACCTTTTGGTATCTTTCTGAAAATCCTTGACCTGCAAAACTCCTAGTTGAGAGGTGAATAGTTTTAACTATGTGTATATTCTTTCCACGAATAGTCACATGTGTAGGGGGCTCAAGGGGGGAGATAGCCCCCCATGTTCGTTGTCGTAGGGGGGGGGGGGTCACAAGGTGGGTGGCGACCCCCACTATCCAAGGTTTTGCAGGGGGAAGGGATCCCCTTGCACGAGGTCCATGGTAGTGGCCTAGGAAAAAATAATTGGACTCTATTTTAGGTGGGCAGACCTGCCTATGGTTTTTTGCATGGGTTTTCACTTGGTTTTGGGGCATGATGGTTTTTGGTCCTTGGTGTTTTGTAGATCTATTAAAGGGAACTACAATTATGTTCTAATCCAAGTTTAATGGATTGGGGTTGATGAATGCTTCAACATGTATATATATGTGTTCTAACACTAAAATGAATATAATGAAAAATCAAGATGGTATTTGTGATTTGGGATCCAAGGGAAAAATATCTGTGTATATATGTTTTATGTTTTATGCTCTCGCTATTGTTTTTTTTCTATTTTTTAAGAATTCATTTGTAGATAATTTCTGTACAGGGCTAAAACCTACATTTGGTATCAGATTTGTTTCAGCTTCAAGGGGACACTTTTGCTGCTAAGGGGTTTTTTTCTCGAGCCTGTTCTAGACCTTGTTTAGTGGGAGATATGTGGGATCGATTCTTGCGGTGAAAGAAGATGACGAGTAGTGGAAAGATAGAGATCACGAAATTTAATGGTAAAATTTTTGAGTTGTGGAAGCTCAAGATGGAGGATATGTTGGTGGATAAAGATCAGTGGATCGTGGTAGATCCAGGTACTAAACCAACGAAAATGTCAGATGAAGACTGGGCGAAGTTGGATCGGAAGGAAAAGAGAACAATACAGTTATGTATCTCAAATTTTGTATTGTTGAATATATCTGGGGAAGCTACGACGAATAATTTTTGGGTCAAGTTAGGGACTTTGTACCAATCTAAGTCTCTGGTGAATAAATTTTTCTTGCGGGAAAAAGTTGTATAACCTGAGGATGAAGGATGGAGACTCGGTGAGAGATAATTTGAACGCTTTCAATACTGTGGTAAGTTAGTTGTCATTTGTTGATATTAAAATATCAGATGAAGATAAGCGCATCAGTTTTTTGTGTTCTCTACCAGATTCATGGGACAATATAGCTATCACAATAGGTATCAATACAAATACCTTGAATTTTTATGAAATAGTCTCAACCTTGCTGTCGAAGGAAATGAGATAGATAAATATGGAGGGCTAGAATAAATATGCCTTATATATACGAGTAAGGTCCTATAAAAAAAACAAAAATAATTTTTTGAGTGGGAGATCTAAATCTCCAGGAAATCCAGTAAAGGTGTGTTGGAAATACAGAAAGGAAGGGCACTTCAAAAAGGACTACAGATCTAAAGCTCTTGAGAAAGTAAAGGGATATGATGATGCTCCTTCTACAAAGGCAAAAATCACCTCAGCTGAAGGTGGGGATATGTATTTGGCTTCTTCTTCAAATACACATGTAGATCATGAGGCATGGTTGATTGACTCACGCACATCCTTTCACTTCACTCCCCATAGGGAGTGGTTCTACGAGTATGAGAAGTATGATGTTGGTGATGTCTTATTAGGGGATTATAGGAAGGAAAAAATTGTTGGACGTGGAAAATTCAAGCTGAAGCTGTAAGGTGGAAGGATTAGAACACTTCTTGGTGTCCTCCATATTCCTGCATTGGCTAGAAATATGATTTTTGTAAGCAGGATGGATGATGCAGGTGTAAAAACAGTGTTTGAGAAAGATACCTGCAATATGGTTCAGGGAGCACTGGTATTAATGCAGAGAGTTTAGATTGGAACTCTGTACAAGCTTCATGGTAGAACTGTTATTGATGGGTGCAATAGTTATGTGGTTCCTAAAAGTGGAGTGGAAAGCCTAGTGGTCTTTGGATAAAAGACCACTCCATACACACCTCAACAAAATGGAGTTGTGGAAAAATGAATAGAACGTTGATGGAAAAGGCAAGAAGCATGCTCAGTGGTACCCAGTTAGGATGGGAATTCTAGGTAGAGGCAGTGGAGACTACATGTTACCTGGTTAACATATCACCTTCGTCAATGTTGGAGGATAATAATCTACATGAGGTATATGTTAGAAAATTATATATGACAGAGCAATGGAACACATAAAATATGCGGAAACACAAACACATAAAACATATAAAACCAGAGAGACACAGATATATGTGGTTCACCCAATTTGGGCTACGTCCACCCCAAACATCCAGTCCTTCCTTTATATTATCTAGCAAAATGAAGAGACACAACCTACAGCAGATCCGTTGTAATATCCTTTATTCTCTCTCAGAGTCCCCCTTTCTGTTTCTCGCTCTTAATACTCATACAATGCACAACCATAATAAAATACCCTCTTAAAACAGAGGGGTTTCCTTTTAGGGAAAAAAAACCATAAATTAAACATAAATTCTACTGTCAGATCATCAGCGTAATGAACGGCCCAGATTTACTAGAAATTACAATATTTTACAAGGCAATTTTACATATGTTTTTAGCTTCGGGGGCACTGCCCCCGAAACCCACCGCCAGGGAGGGGGGAGGGCTCCAAAAATTTGCAACTGTCCCCCCCTAGACCCCCTATGAAGAATTTAAATGACCGGTGACATTGTCACCCCATTAAGAACAGAGGTCCAACACGGTGATATATTTATGAAAAAAAGATAATCAAGCTCCACACCCAACAATCTCCCACTTGGAGACTGATTGTAGCAACACTGCAGCTACTTCATTTGCTAGATAATTACTCCACTTTGGACCTGGTTGTTTCTTATCTTCATCATCATACTTGAAGACCAATTAAAACTAAGCATAATCTCAGTTTCTCCTTGGTTACAACTTTTGTTAGCATATCTGTAGGATTCTTACTAGTGGGTATCTTTTCCAGCTTCAACTATCCATCTTCCAACACTGACCATATGAAATGGTACTTGATTTGTATGTGTTTAGTCCTGGAATGAAATGTTGATTTCTTTGCAAGATGAGTGGCACTTTGGCTATAACTGTATAACATTCCCATCTCATGCTTCTTACCTGTTGTGCTATACAACAACCCCATTTATTTTTATAAATAGGAACCCTTTAGAAATAAATAGGAAATTCTTTCAAATTTTCTAAAACAAAAAACTTAGGAAATAAATGTGTTCTTTCTAGTTTTCCCCTTTATTTTCTTGAGTGCATCACAAATCGCATATCTTATAAGTTTCAAAGACTCATAAACTCTAAAATACATGAGCTGCTATATGCGCTCAAGCTTTTTTGAAGATATGTTTAAAACTTTGAAAAAACTTCAATCACTGTTATATTCACTTTATCGCACCGCACCTCACTTAATCAATCAAAAATATTAAAAGAAAATTGATATAAACTTGCAACCTCGCGGACCCGATGAGAAAATAAAGAAATGAATATAAAACCTTCGGTAATCGTGGTCATTTAAGTTTTGCTAAAAAAGCACAATTCACATCTCGCACAACTTATAGCATACACCAAATTGTTATCCTATAAAAGTTGTGATCTGAAATTTGCGGATATCGCATTTCTCAAACGTTAAAGGATAAGTATTATGAATGGTTATAAGTTATAACTTGAGATACGCATGCTGACGCCATTAAATGGATCAAGCATGTAAAACAACTTGTGTCATGTCAAAACGAAGTTCAAGGTCCTAACGGCTTTAAAGCGATTGATAGATTTTACGTGTGGAGGTATATGAAATATTAATTCAGAGATTATAAATGATGAATGATGTTATATCTTAAAATATTAATATCTGCTTGTGTGTATTTGAAATAAATGTTATATTTGTCTCTTTGATACTCTATACTTGTAAAAATTCGCTCTGTTTTTAGGAAACCAGTTAACAGATTGAAGAAGAGAAAAATGAGAAAAAAAGGTAAGGAAATTTCTCAGACACCGTCCACTGAAGATACAAAGATGTCCCCATTATTTTCAGATACCATCTGCAACAAATATTACGACATTTAGACATGTGAGGAAATGTATAAGTTGTTTAAAAGTGAAGGACCAAGGGTGATAACTAAATTTTCTTTGACATGCATGGCTTCTACCTCTGACACAACTCTTTTTGACATTGCATGCTCATACATTCACAGGATAGCTGCAAGGCCAAATATTTTTCATTACACAGACATGGTTAAGTGGGCAATTGACCACTTAGAAATTGAAGATAGAATGTTCAAGAATTCGAAGGGAGAAACTATCGGTTCTTTTAGGGTAGAAGATTTAACATAAATGTACCATCTACCACCCCTGCAGCAGAAATATGACAAAAAATATTTGCAGAATTTCAGAGGAAAACATCCAGATCTTATTAAAGTCATTGAAGAATGGAAGGATAATCAGGGGAAATTGAAGCAAGATAAGTTTTGTACGTACCCAATTTCCCAAATTCCTAATCCTTACTGTTATGATGCTGGTATGTTATGTAAATTATTTTCCAAACCTGATAGCACTAGATTCTCAAGAGAATGGGTTCCCCTGATTCACCAATTTTGAATTGGGAAAACATCTTATCCAATAACCTAGCCAAACATATTACCGAATATAGGAATAAAAGGAGTATTTCATCCAGAGAGATTCCTCCCTTTTATATGTCTGCCTATGTCATGGATGCTATCTATTTTACTTCTATTTTTTCTACCATGGGATGGAAATGGACTACCCAAGACCCTACCCCAATTCACATTTATCACAGAGAACTCTGAGATTTAGACTTCCACCTACACTTTTATAAAATCTGTTATGGACTCATATTGCCTATGCACCAGATGATTTTCAATAAAAAGGCCCCTAGGGTTTTTGAAGAAGCCAATGCAAACATTCTTCCTATAGCTAGATGGTTCACAGAAGAGAATTTTACATATATTAGAGTATTTAAGAGTTATGCTTACCCCCATGTTTTACCCTATTATGTTCTCTATAAGTTACTTGCAAAACAAATAGCCTATCAACTTGTTAATGGTATTACAAAATAGTTGAAAGATGCTAGAAAGGCTATTTATCCCAACTTCCCTATACAATGTGGCACTTTTGCATTGTCTAACATTGGCCATACTTTCAAGGAAGTTTCCAAAATTCATTTACTGAAATTGGCAGTAACGCCGAAAAGATTATATGACCCAAACAATGTGATTAAAAATTACATCGCAAAGCTTAAGTTGAAGCCTTTTCTAAAAGAAGAAGATGGATTTGATGATCTTTTCTAGGCCATGGAAAAATTTTTAGATGTTATCAAGTATGTATCTAGTCAACTAATTCAAGATGAATTTGAAGCTTTCCAAGCATACAGAAACAAGAGACTAGAGAAATTCCCTCTCAATTTGTTAACTATTGAAGATGAAAACGAGCACACTTTAAGTGTCAGCCTAGATGATGAAGTGAAAGATATGTCTGAAGATGAATTAGGTCAGTCACAACAACAATCTCATGATTCATATCACTCTGAAAATTAATTCAAGTCTAAAAGGAAAACTCAGAAAAGATAATTGACCGAGTTATTCAGGAGATGGAAATGCTAGAGGAGACGAGAAACAATGGAACAGAAACAGATTCTCAAACAACTCACCACAGTCAAAATATTCTAGATCAGTCCAGTTCACCACAAACAAAAGATCTCATAGATGAATGGAAGGAGTTTTCCAAAGCAATAAAAAATCCTAAATAGAATCCTAATACTGATCAATCAACGAGTTTCCAGACACTTGAATACACCCAAAAGATAGTGGAAACTGTTAATCCATTGCAAATAATTCTAGCACAGCATGATAAAGAAATCATACTGGCCTACCCTACACATCAGATATTTCTAAAAATTGAATATATTCCTTCATTAGATATCTTCTACAGTCCTATTTATAAGGCTGTAGTTAAAAGAAACAAAAGAAGGAGAATTGATGAAACAAATTCAAATCCTACAAATGAATTAGTTGATGTACTATGGAAATATTCCTCAGATGAACCTACTGAACATCTAACAAAATTATCACAATATGCAGGGGCATATGGTACTGCTACTATTGATAAAGCTATTGAAGTTAGAGTGTTGTTAAAACAAAAGGAAATCCAGAGTACAAGAATTAGAGAATTTTTTGAATGAAGAGAAATCTAATTCTAGTGAGCAAGCCAAAGTAATCACTATTAAATTTCATAAAGATATTGAAAGCCTCAAATTGCAGCATCAGACAGAGTGTTGGCAATATGATGCAGAGTGTTGTCCTTGATGGCAACCCACTGAATGAAGATGAAGACATGAGATTGTTGACATGTGTTTTCCTTGATGGAAAACCACCTGATGAAGTTAGTCTTGACCTGATGGACTTGGTAAATGATGTAAATCTAATATAAAATGATGTTTGTTAGCAATATGATGATGAGTGTTGTCCTTGAATGGCAACCCACTTGATGAAGATGATGGCAACTTACTTGATGAAGTTGTGCTTGATAGAATATGTCTTGATGATCTAAATATGATGTATCTATAGTGAGTACAGAAGGCAATGAAGAAAGGAATTCAGCATGTGCTAAATCTATGGTGAAAAGAGTATGTCTCAAGGCATACGCGGATATGTCTAGGAGAAGTCGCGTATGCACACGGGAAACAACGTGCCAAGTCGCGTATGGGAAAAAGCGCTCATAAAGTGCAAAACCAAGGGTAACCACCATGGTATTGACCCATTGTATTGGGTAATGATTCATCTAAATGACCCCATCCAGGAATACCATCGGAAGTAATGTGGTTTTGGCTCATGGTATTGAGAAAGGGTAAACCTATATAAGGAAAAGAAATTCATTGTGCAAATCATGAGTGTGGGTGCAAGATGTCTGAGCTTGAATGAATACTTCTCTCTGAAGGATATCTGAATGGAAAGGGTTACAGTTGAATGATAGATCTGAATGTATGATGCACCAATGATGAAGAAGGGGATCTAGATATGAAATGTACTTGTATTTTCTAGATCTGTTTATGGAATGATTAGATCTGAGATGAGGCGAACATCTTTCTGAAGTAAAGGGTAAAAATCTGTGTGATGTATCTTTTCTGAAGAATTGCAATGACCTAAATGTTTGAAGAACCATATGCTTGTTTGCCGCAGAAGAAGCGCGTATATACGCGTCTTCGCTGAAGAGAAAGAGCGTATGCGCAATGAAATTAGATCTGTAATATGTACAGAAGTATACGCTGGTTTATGTGAACGGAAGCGCATATATACGCGACATCAGTGAAAGGAAAGCGCGTATGAAAACTAGAGTTTGCTGAAGTCTGTGGTAAGAAATGTCTGATATGTTCTGCTGGTTTATTGATATCTGACAGTGAGTTATATGTATCAGTTTCATGTTTGACTGTGCTTAAAAGTATGGAGTGGGTCCAGTCTGAAAATATGATGAAACGTGGCCTGCAAGTTATGTCCTAAAGGATCTAAAGGAAGCTTTTTGATCCAAAGGTGAAAATTCGATGAAACATGGTCCATAGAGGTGCCGAGGGTTGTAGCCTTCAACGTTAGCTCCTTCCGTAAGAGGTCGGTAAAATAGACTGTGGGGTCATAGCCTTGCGTGGAGAGGCTAGTAAACGAGCTGTGGGTTGGAGCTCCCTCTCCAGAGAGGTCGGGCAGCTCCAGCCGCAGGGGGTGCCTCGCGTGCCGGTAGGAGTCTTGCACCAACATATGTTGTAAGATGTTTTCTCTACAAAATATTGAAGGTCAGAAAGAACTCATAGCTCTATGGTGTTCTCCCGACTTGGGTTTCCACCTAAAAAATCCTGGTGTTCATGTGTGATGCTGATGTGTGATGGTTTATTATGTTCTTACTGCACATGTTTACTGTTTATAGAACATCTAATGAATGAATGATGGAATGATATAAGTGAAGAATTTATGGCTTAATTAGATCTCTATGTATACGCAAGTTTTATGAAGGATATCCGCGTGTATACGCTAGTTGGCTTCAGCAAAGTAGCGTATGGGTTTTAGAGCATGAAAAGTAAAAAGTTTTGAATATGCAGTAAATACTAATTCACCCCCCCTCTCAGTATTTTTCCCAACAATTGGTATCAGATCAGGTCCTTCTGCAGAAGCTTGATCGCTTGAAGGAGATCCGTCGCAATGGGAAGTCAAGAAGGAGTAATGTCTATAAAGCCACCTCTATTCAATGGAAGCAATCTGATATTCTCGAAGGTACGAACAAAAGCATATCTGCAAAGTCTTGGTGCAGATGTATGGGCAATCGTGGAAGAAGGTTATCAATACCCAGCAAGTATTCCTACTGATGCAGCAGAAAGGAAGAAGTATGAAATCAATGCCAAAGCAGTAAATGTCTTGTTAGGAAGCATGTCTGAATCAGAATTTTCTAAAGTGATGCAACTACATTCAGCAAAAGAAATATGGGACAAAATCATTCTAAGCTATGAAGGAGACACAAAGGTAAAAAGTGCAAAACTCCAAACTCTCAGAATTGAATATGAAAATTTAAGGATGCATAGTGATGAATGTATTGCTAGCTTCTTTCTTCATCTAGATGATATTGTGAATCGAATGAGAAATTTGGGTGAAACCATAACCGATACTACTCTGGTGGAAAAAGTCTTAAGATCCTTGACTTCAACATTTGACTCTAAAGTTTCATCTATTGAAGAAAGGCAAGATCTGCAAACTCTCACTATTGTTCAATTACATGGTATTCTGACTGCTTTTGAAATGAGACAAGGAGGTCCTTCCCAAATCAGAGAAGCTGCTTTTAAGGTATCTACAAAAGGAAAATAAAAGGAAGTTGTCAAAGAACCCAGCTATATATCCGAAGAAGAAGAAGCGAATTTCGTGAGAAAACTCCAACTAGGTACTGGAAGATTCAAAGGTAAGCTTCCCTTCAAATGTTTTGAGTGTGGAAAAGTTGGTCACTATGCTGCTAAATTTCCTTATAGAGAAAAACATGGTAAAGGGAAACAATTTGAAAAGAGGAAGAGTTATTATGCAAATGAAGATGATGATGAAGTGTCCAGTGAAGATGAAGAAGATTCTGACCATGATCTAAAAGTACTCATGGCAAAGAAGCAAAAGAAGAAGGCTACTCGAAACAAGAAGATATCTCAGAAAACTTGTATAGCAGAAATTGAAGAAGATGAATCAGATAGTGATTGGGGTCCTTGTAATACTCTTCTTTGTGCAAACAATAGTGAAGATAGTGAAAGTAAAGTGGTGGACCTAGAAGAAGCTATCAAGATCAAAGTTGAAGAACAACAAAAGGAAATTGATAAGAAAGATTCTATCTACAAAGAGATGATCTCTCAAATGAAAGAACAAATAGAAATGCTGAATGGACAGGTGGACAAGTATCAAAGGTTTCATACTTATGCATCCAATCAAATTAAAGAACTAGAAGCAGAAATCAACGATCTAAATGCAGATCTCGAAAAATCAAGCAAGAAGAATGAAGGACTTGAAGCTGCAATCATCTTTCTACAAACAGATCTTGAAGCATCAAATAAGAAGAATGAGGAACCTCTGTCATTTGAAAAGGAAGGCCTTGAAGCAGAAATCATCTCTCTCAAAGAAGATCTGGAAAAATCAAATAAGAAGAATGAAGAGCTGCAACAAACATGTGAAGAAAACAAAAATTGGTTGAAAGAAGAGATTCTAAACCTCAAGGATCAAGTAGAAGATGGAGGAAGGAAAGAAGAAAGCATGACAAAGCAATATCAAGCCTTGGAGGTTGAGGTAAACATTCTCAAAGGTAAATTAGAAGAAAAGGTTAAACTTTTGAGGTTTCAAGATAGTACTAACATTTTGGACAATATTCTGAGTAATCAAAGGTCTCCTGCTATCAAACTTGGTCTTGGTTTCCATGAAACCGTTAAAGGAGAATCTAGCTCACAAGGAAGTGCTAAAAATTCAGAGGAAGTCAATGTAAAACCTGAAGTGTTGAAAGAGTCAAAAGATCAACCAACAATCATGAATTCTCAAAGGAATTCATTCAAGAATGTTGAATGTTTTAAATGTCATAACTATGGGCATGTTGCAGCAAATTGCAGGAGCAGATCATTTCAGCCACAAACAAACAGGTTCTACTCAAAAAGGTACTCTAGTTTCTTCAGGGGATATTGTTTCTCATGTAACATGTATGGACATAAAGCAGTTGATTGCAAAAGGAGGAAGATTAGAAATACTCATTATGATTCTTATGCTTATTTTTCTGGACATATGAGATGTTATTCTTGTAACAAGTATGGACATGTAGAAAAGGAATGCAGGTTGAACAGATATGAGAAATTGGATAACTTCCAGCACACAAATAGAAAGATCAAAAAAATCTGGAAAAAGATGGAGGACCGATCAGAAACGTAGGGAATATTGACCCTACTGCAGTCATCCTCTTCTGAAGCTTACTTCTCTGATTGACTGCAGGAATGATGTGGGATACATTATGAGATTTAGTAATGTATCGTCACAGGGGGAACAATGTATGATGTCTCTCATGGTTGATTTGATTATTCTGGTTATATGTATTTCAGACAGAGCATCTGATATGAAGAAGAAAGGTACAGGAAGTACAAGATCAGGGGAAGATGGAGGAATGTGAAAAAAAATTCTGTGCTTCACTTTCCATACGCGGGTTCTATTAACAAAAGTCGCGTATACACGCGAGTTCCAGCAGACACAGTCGCGTATGCATTGTTGATAAGAGAATTTATATGATAGCTGAAGATCTGGAGCAAAGGTTCAGGGGGAGTATCAGTCTGATTGTCAATAACTGTATTATTGACTCTGTATCAGCTTAATTTCTCATTTTTAAACAATGATGATATGATACTTGGTTACTTAAGTTGAAGATTATGGATGAGTCCTGTTTGCTGGTTGATGAAGAGTATTCGTTGCTGAGATGAAAGTCTTATAATTCAGAGATAAGGACAAATCATGCAGATATTGTTGCTGGTGACTTGCTGATAAAGGTATTCAGGTTGCACAAGTTAAGGAGGAGCACTGGTTCAGGGGGAGCAGCAGGTTGAATGCTAATGATTGCATTGTTGGCACTATGACTGCTTATTATTTGGTTATTGTGATACTCATACTTAAATGATGTCTTGATGATCTAAATATGATGTATCTACAGTGAGTACAGAAGGCAATGAAGAAAGGAATTCAGCATGTGCTAAATCTATGGTGAAAAGAGTATTTCTCAAGGCATACGCGGATATGTCTAGGAGAAGTCGCGTATGCACGCGGGAAACAACGTGCCAAGTCGCGTATGGGCAAAAGCGCTCATAAAGTGCAAAACCAGGGGTAACCACCATGGTATTGACCCATTGTATTGGGTAATGATTCGTCTAAATGACCCCGTCTAGGAATACCATCGGAAGTAATATGGTTTTGGCTCATGGTATTGAAAAAGGGTAAACCTATATAAGGAGAAGAAATTCATTGTGCATATCATGAGTGTGGGTGCAAGATGTCTGAGCTTGAATGAATACTTCTCTCTGAAGTATATCTGAATGGAAAGGGTTACAGTTGAATGATAGATCTGAATGTATGATGCACCAATGATGAAGAAGGGGATCTAGATCTGGAATGTATTTGTATCTGCTAGATCTGTTTATGGAAGGCTTAGATCCGAGATGAGGCGAACATTTGTCTGAAGTAAAAGGGTAAATCTGAACTGAATATCTGATCTGAAGAAGTATGCTGCTCTATAATAATTGAAGATCTATACGCTAGTTCGTCGCAGAGGAAGCGCGTATATACGCGGCTTCGCTGAAGAGAAAGCGCGTATGCACAATGAAATATGTACAGAGGTATACGCTGGTTTATGTGAACGGAAGCGCGTATATACGCGACATCAGTGAAAGGAAAGCACGTATGCAAACTAGGGTTTGCTGAAGTCTGTGGTAAGAAATGTCTGATCTGTTCTGCTGGTTTACTGATATCTGTCAGTGAGTTATATGTATCTGTTTCATGGTTGACTGTGCTTAAAAGTATGGAGTGGGTCCAGTCTGAAAATATGATGAAACGTGGCCTGCAAGTTATGTCCTAAAGGAAGCTTTGGATCCAGTGTGAAAATTGATGAAACATGGTCCATAGAGGTGTTGAGGGTTGTAGCCTTCAGTCAGGGGGTTGTAGCTCCCTTCCAGGTGAGGCTGGTAAACGAGATCGGGGGGTCGTAGCTCCCTTCCAGGAGAGGCTGGTAAACGAGTCAGGGGGTTGGAGCTCCCTTCCAGGAGAGGCTGGTAAACGAGCGCAGGGGGGTGCCTGCGTGCTGGTAGGAGTCTGCGCCAGCACATATGTTGTAAGATGTTTTCTCTATAATAAAATATTGAAGGCTGAGCAACTGCAGCGGTGGTTTTCTCCCGACTTGGGTTTCCACCTAAAATCCCGGTGTTCATGTGTGATGCTTATGTGTGATGGTTTATTCTGTTCTTACTACACATGTTTACTATTTATAGAACATCTAATGAATGAATGATGGAATGATATAAGTGAAGAATTAATGGCATAATTAGATCTCTGTGTATACGCGAGTTTTATGAAGGATATCCGCGTGTATACGCTAGTTGGCTTCAGCAAAATAGCGTATGGGTTTTAGAGCATGAAAAAGTAAAAAGTTTTGAATATGCAGTAAATATTGATTCACCCCCCCACCCCCCCCCCCCCTCTCAGTATTTTTCCCAACACAAAGGTCAATGAAAAATAAGTAAAGCTGGAAATAGCAATGGCTAAGTTACAAAGTCAACCACAATTAGAGAAATTTATCAAAGAAGCATTATATTTAAACACTAAGTTAAAGAAAGAACAGGAAGTGTTTTGTCATCAAGCTTATATAATTGATTCTTATTGTCATTCAAATAAAATAATGATCCAACAAATAGCGATCCAAAAACTTGAATGTGAAAGACTTGAGAAGAAAATTGAAGAACACATTCAATGGCAAGTTTCAGATTTAGGAAAGAAAACTAATCTACCTCAAGTAGATAAGTTTCACAAAGAAATTCTATTTATAGAATGGGAAGCACAAATCAAACAGGCAGAGAAAGTAGCAGAAAAGACATCCAAGATATCAAATGAGATTATTGAATCTATGTGTGAGCAATTGTTTAGAGCAGAACTTCCTAAGGAAAACACATCTGATGTGTTTTCAGAAACAAGATAGGTGGAAACATAGTGGAAATAGAGAGCAGATACACAAGAGGAAATGATTAAAAAGGTAGATAAGTTTTATCAAGAAAAATACTGGAATTTTCTGATCAAACCTTATCATCAACATCAATCTCTGCAGTCTCTTACAGGTTCAACAGAGAGATCTTAGTCAGCAATCTCAAATGCTATTTTCAAGGGACAGATCCAATCAAGGATATCGCAGCCAGCTCAGTTCAAAGAAATGTTAGATATTTGTCAACTTCATGACCACATTCAAAAAGAAGGGCAAGACTCATGAATCAAAATTGTTAGTTTACTTTCCTAGATTGTAGTTTAAGTTAGCTTTATGAGGAAGGTTGTTTTACACCTCCTCTATATTTTTGTAGTAATATATTTTAGTTTATAGTTATTTTATTATTTAAACCCTTCTCATGCATTTACAGAATGGTCCAAAAATTTGTCAAAAACATTTGCAAAGAATGCACTATTGTAAGTTTGTGAGTGCTTTGATCAATTAATGGAACACATTTGTTATCTTTTAACAATTAACGTTGTTTAACTGATGTTACATTACTGTACTCTTTAAATTGCTTGAAAATGAGAAGGAGAAAATTCATTTTTGTCAGTTTACATGCGTATAACTTCATACATATTGTACTTCTATTCACTTGTATTAAGTCTTACTTCATAGATTGACAATCATCTTTTTATTGCATTATATGTTTAAAATGTTATCATATATAAATATTACATGCACTTCTGTTATAATATTTGTTTATGGTTTCTTATTGAATATGTAATCATATAGATAAATGTGATATTTCTTTCACAATTCTTCTATGACAACTACTTTGTTAGAAGAATTATTTTACATATTTTTCACCTCTTTCGACTGTTAAATGATCTACATTAGTGATAGTTGAAAGATATCATTTTAGATCACATAAAGGAAAAACACTCCGTGTATAGATTAGATTAATAGTTTAGATAGATGCATATAGATTAAATCCATTATCCATTTGCATGTTGTATTCACAACACCCTCAAAATCATCCTTATTCGAAAACTAGTCCCATTATCCCCAGTCGGAGCCACTACACCAAACAGAAAAGGAGCTACTTTAAGGTCCGGACCGAGTGGTTTTCCCCCATGTTTTGGCTGTGGAATTCTGAGGACTCAACATATTGGCACTAGAAGGGGGGCCAAGTGAATGGAAAAAAGTTCTGATCAATCTAAAGGTCAATCAAAAAGTCTCTCTCCCTCTATATTCTCATCAACTTCTAGAAAATTATCTAGATCCTCATCTATAAAATTTGAAGTTGTTCATTTTTCCCTTGAGTCTCCTAGTGATACTCAAACCATACTATTACCTGAGTTTCACCAACATTCTCCAGAAGTTCAATATTTGATAGAGAATTTAGAGAAAGTATCTATTTCTGCTGAAAAGTCTCAATCTTCTCAATTATCGGATCTTATTATTTCGTCTTCTTTACAACCTCAAAGAATATTAACTTGATCAGAAAGTAGAAAAACAGGGATTCTTCCTTCTGAATTTCCTATCAGTAGTACTCAAAAGAAGTTAAAGAGGACTCAATCAAATTCAATCACTAGCGAGGTCTTATCCCATTCACCCCCATTACCTCCACTCACTTCCACAAATTTCATTCCAATAGTGAATATCACTTTCACTTGTTCCAATACTCAAAATACTAGTCCTATTGCTCGACCTGTCTCATCATCAATTCAAAATCCACTCAACCAACCCATCCAAAACCCAATGGTAGGTCAAATCCCTCCACTGAATGTAAACCCATGGAGTAATACAGGGGCTATAAACATGCCTACTCCTCTTCATGCTCTACCTAAAAATCCCAAAATATGGCTACCCAAATTTAATCCCAATGATGGTCTTCCTGCAGAAGAACATATTCATAATTTTATGTTAGCTGTCAATCTGAATGCAGTAGTTGAAGAGGATTTTGTTGTATGATTATTTCCATATACTTTAAAAGGATCTGCAGGATCCTGGTATTTTTCATTACCTACTCACTCTATAACTAACTGGAATATGTTTGAAGAACAATTTCTAGATAAGTTTGGAGATGATAGAACTACTGCTACACTCATCAATGATGTTTCAAATCTTAAAACTAAAAGAGGTGAGAAGATAAAAAATTTTAATTCAAGATTTAATAAACTACTCAATAAAATTCCTGTTACAACAGTGCCTGGTGCAAAAGTTCAAATTGAGTGGTATATTTCATCCCTTCCATCTAATATAGGTATTTTCATTGATAGAGAAAAACTAGCAACACTTGCAGAAAATATGAAAGAGTCTCTATCTGTAGAGAAACACATAATGGATCTTGAGAAAAAGAATTCTCAGGAAGATCGAAAATTAAAGAAGAAATCCTTCAAATATGACTCTAAGAAGAATATTCCAAAGGATCCATTTGTCAAAATTTTTTGAAAACCATAACCAATGAGATGGCAGATATCAAGAAACAAGTCACCGAAAATTCAAATTCAAAAAATAGTTTCAGGAATTTTAAGAAGAAACAATCCTCTAATTCTCAGCCTCCAAATATTATATCTAATATTGAATCAGATCAAGAAGAGGAGGAAGAGCAAATAGAGGAAGAAGAAGATGGCAAAGAAGAAGAATTTGAACTTAATGGAATATGGGATTTCGTCCTATCAAATGAAGAACAACTTGAAGCTTTGCCTGCTAGCACACGCAGCAAAAAGGTTACTAAAGCAACACAGCCTAGTCAACAGAAAAAAAAAATTCCACTCCTGTTAAGACAAATTAGTAAGAAAAAAGTCTAATTCAAAGACTACATAAACAAGTCCTGTCGCCTCAGACTCTCCACCTATATCTAAAACAATGGGTGTCTTAGATACCATTGAATACAATAAAGTTGAAGACATGGAGAAGACTAGGGAAAATATTTCAGTTCATGAGCTTACCAAATTAAAGAAACAACAAAAAATATTACTTAGAGAATTAAAAGTTGTTCCTGCTTCAAATTTACCTGCTCTAGTCATAGTTCAAGCTGCAAATGAAATGGGTAAGTCACCTTCTCCTTCAGTCAAAATAGATGCTTCAGATTTAATTATGATAGGTGATCGATCCATCTCTCATACTCCCCCATTTCTCCTAACCTATGAGATCTATAAAAAAAATGTTTGTAAATGTTTAATATACTCAGGGACTTTTTTGAATATAATGCCAAAATTTGTTCGTACTAAATTGAACATAACTCCTCAGAGTTCTCCATTCCATATAATATAACTTAACAAAACTAGGGTAGAAGTCATAGGAGAATTAAATTTTGTTTCCATCAGATTGTCACCAAATCCCAAAGTTACTCAAATAATTGATATTTTGGTGGCAGGCATTCCTGATTTTTATGGTTTAACTTTAAGTCGTAACTGGTCTGAAAAAATTCATGGCTATTTTTCAACAGAATGGTCACAGATGTGGTTACCACATAATGTAAAGCCAAACCAAATTCGAGTTGACCATGAAAAGTTTATGAAACACACAGTGATTGATCTTGAATAACTTAATGAGCCAGTAGTCTTCAATAACAACATTATTGGAAACTACTCTACAAAGTCATTTTTAGGAAACTTTAATGCTCAATTATCACCTTTATTTGATAACACTGTTGTATCTCAGATTGAGAATTTTTCCCAATAGGATAATTCTAGATGTATTAATTTTTTAGATAGAAAAATAGTTAATTCTTTGTTTTGGACCCTTTATTTTGACGGTTCTAAATATGAAAATGGTGCAGATGAGGGTTGTATTTTAATAAACCCAAAAGGCGAAAAGACTATGTTAGCCTGGTGATTAGAATTTTATGGTACCAACAATGTAGCTGAGTATGAAGCATTAGTTCAAGGTTTATTAAAATCTATTGATCTGAATATCAGATATCTGAAGGTTTTAGGAGATTCAGAAATCATAGTTAGGCAACTGAGAGATACTATTCATTGTAATTCTGGACAAATAAAACATTATCAATCATTAGTCCAAGAATTAACTACTCATTTCTTAGCTTTCAATATTATAGAATACACAATGCTAGTACAGATTTACTCGCTAATGTAGCATCAAAATTAATCCCATCCCAAGAATTTAGTCCCGAGAGATTTTCTATTGAATTGATTTTTAGACCATCTTTTCCTGATAATATCACTAATTGGAGAGTATTCAATAATGACTCAGATATCATAGATTTTTTAATATCTAAAGAATCTTACGATAATCAAATCATGGATGAAAGAGAACATGACACTCAGATTATGGAAGAACGGGATGCAAATCCTATTCCAAAATCTATTGTCAAGTTAGAAGACTTATATGATCTAAAGGATAGATTTAAAAGAGTAACTAACTCAAAAATACAAAGTTATAACTTAAGATTTGAGTTAGTTAATCTAGGAAGTGAAGAAAAACCTCAAAATATAAATCTAGGTCTTGGTCTGTCTTCCGAAGAAATATTATCATTCATCAGATTGTTTAGAATGTACAAAAGTGTCTTTTCTTGGGATTATTTTGATCTTAAAACATACGATACTTTTGTAATTCAACACACAATTCCTATGATCTCAGAGGAAAAGCCTATACAACAGAAATTGAGAAATATTATTTTGGTGTCCGGTGATTTAGTAGATTGGTAGACCAAATGCACAGGGTAACATCAGACTAGTATTTGGAGTCCTAGGACCTAGCCTTCCTGGACTCAGAGAGGAATCTCTCTATTGTGCGAAGGATGTGAGATTGTTCGCTTTAAGTGTTTGATTTTAGGCTAGTTGTTAAGTGTAGGTTTATTTTTTGTTTTGGTTGGGGTAAGATGACCAAGTAGGATAGGAGGAGTGAGAGGTTATCAAATAAATTGGGCTATGGAGTCTATTAAGTCATTTATATCTCGATAATGAATCGGGGTACCTCACAGGGAAAATCTAGTGTAGTTAATGGATCTTTAAAGTTTATGTGTGAGGTGAGATGGACATTAAGTTTGGGAACCAAGGTAGGGCAAAGGGAAGTTAAGAATCCTTTGTAAAATACCTATGAAAAGCGAGATCTTGAATACTAATAAGCAAAATATACTAGTCATGAGGTAGGGTACACCATTTACTCAATAACAATACTTTTAAACAAATACACATTCAAGATATACAATCTAATGGAGCAAATGAAGTAAGACAACTTATCTAACTTCAATGATTCTAATTTCAAGATTTGAAGACATATGAGAGACAAATAACATTAATAAATGAAGAGGGAACTCATAAACATCATTCATTCAACTATAAAGAACTTTTAAGCAAACTGATAAGCATATACAAAGGGCAAGATCGAAACAAGACCTCTTTGGCTTAACCTAATCAATCAATACATCAAAGAGAGATTTCAAGATAGAGTTCAGATAGCATCAAACAAGTAGGGCTCACCATGAATCATGTTTGTAAACTAGCATATTAATCCAATAATGAAATAGACAAGCTTAGGTGGGCCTTAGGAGCAACTAAGAATTCCTTAAACTAACCCAGTAGAAGAAAACATGAAGACAATAGCAAACAGGAGGACTGAGGTGCCTCTAACAACATTTCTCATCCTATACTCTTTTGAGCTATTGCAATATAGAATATGGACATATGAAAAATAAGAAAAACATGAACAAATAATAGATACTTCACCATTAACTAAACTTAGGAATCCTCCAAGCAAGCCTTCATCATTATCAACAAGGCAAATCATCCACAAGCTCCACAACACTAGATTGTTCTTTAACTTCTGAAAGCCATGTATTTCTCTTAAACACATCAAAAGCCAAATTTTACAATTAATCCTCATGCCTTATATAACAAGCAAGGAAGAGGAAAGCCTAATAGAGCATCTAGAAGTCTATTAGCTAATCAGAAGTATCTGTATTGTCCTTGAGGCCTTGCAAGGCCCAAGGCACAAAAATGTCTAAAATAAATATCTTTCCGGCCATTTTTAGCAATTAAATTGACCTTTAGGCTCTACCAAGCCTAAAAAAACATGACAAACGCACATTCTCACTTATCAACCATAGGTGTGCAGCACTGTGTGTCAAATTTGAATTTGCATGCCAGGAGCGCAGCACAAGAATAGAAAAAAGGGGTCTTCTTACAACCATGTTTTGAAGGCCTTCCTAATGTCAGAAGAGGCTCTGTGATGGCTCGTTGGAAATCCCTTGAAGTTTAATTTCCAGATCAACCTTTGGTTCTTCAATATGACCTCTAAAACCTATCCAAAAAGTGGAAATTCCAAGACTGGTAGGAGCACAACACATGCTCTGAAAAGTGGGCAGAATGGTGAAAAAATGAGTGTTTTTTAATCCTTTTTGGGGACCAAAACAACTCCAATTGAGCTGAACATTGGTGAGCATACTACTCTCATGATGAGGAATCCAAAAATTCAAGGCTTTTCTCCTGAAGATTCCCTAGAAAAAAGCGTAGCACAGGGTGTGCTGCGCTCCTAGCCTCAAAATTTTGCAAAAAACAAAAACTTGTTCAATTTCTCCCAAATTTGGTAGATAGGTGCCTCATGGGTATTGAGAGACCTGTAGAGAAGCTTGAGCCAAAATTACAAGGCTAGCTTGGTCCTTTTCCTCCTTTAGTGCTTGGATCTCAATTTTGGCCTTTTTGAGTTCTTGCCTTGCAAATTGTTCTCTTTGAGCATAATGTTTAAGCATCCTTCTCTGTAGATCCAAGTCTCTATTGGCCTTCTCCAACTTGGCCTCAAGGTGTGTGTTAGCCCTCTCAAGCCATGATTCCCTATCGTGTTCAATTTCTAGTGCAAGGAGTTCTTAGAGAGAAATTTGTTCCGCTTGGGTTGTTTCTTCTTCTCTCTGCTTTGCCAATGCTTTCATAAGACCCATAGTTCTAGGTCTCCTTCTAGTTTTACCCTCCTCATCACTACTCTCCCCATAAGTGCCCATGATTTCTGCCAACTTCATCTATGCCCTTTGAGCCTCTTTCTGGTACCTTAGTGTTCTTGTTTCATGGATGGCTTTTTGGACACCCATTTGCTTGTTTTGCATTTGATAAAAGTGAATGACATCCTTTGCTCTTTCCAATTCAGTCTCCAAGTCCTTGATTTGTGCATTCATGTCTTGGAGGAGGGAGTTTGAAAATATTGTTTCATTCTCATCCTCACTATCTATGTGAATGATTTCAAAATCTCTTTCTTTTTCATGATCTTCCTCTTATTCTTTCACTATTTGCTTACCTTTGTCCAATGGTTGAGATGAAGTAGATGGCAAGGCCCCTTGCCTCTTAGAGGTAGCAAACACTTGCCTTGATCCTCTTTGGTAAGTGAGATTACAAGTTTTAACATGTTTCACTTGAATACCTTGATCATTGGTGACCTTAGGGTTGTTTTTCTTCTCATTGAGGATTTATGTATGTGTTTCTTCCTCACTTTGCCCTTGACTACCATTTTGAGAGACATTTTCACTTTCTCTCATGCTAGCATCACTGCCAAGATTTTCATGATTGTTATCTTCTTCCATGTCCTCTACATTGTCATCTTCCATACTTACATCATTATCATTTTCATTTTCATTTTCTGTGTTTTCATGATTAGAGGTGTCCTCATCATGGCTTGATGCATTCTCATCTTCATGACTATCCTCATCTTCACTATTTGACCCACTGTGTTCACTTTCAAGCTCTGTCTTTGTATCACTGCTTGCATTTGTACCTTCTTCACTATTTGAATGTTCCTTACTGTCATGCATACTATCTTTTTCTTCTAAATATTCCTTTGTCTCTTGGCAGCTAATCTCCATCTTTGTCACTGTCCATTTTATCACTGTCATTAGGCTCATTGTTTTCTCTTTCATCTTAACTGTTTTGTTCCTCGAAATCTTCTTTTGTTTCTTGGTTGTCATCTATTTCTTCATATTTACCTACCTCACTTCCTTTGTCTTCTTTGTCTTCTTCACTGCTGTCAACTGCCTCTTCATCATCATAATCACTTTCTTCATGACTGCCATGTTCATCTTGGTCACTGTTTTCTTCCTCTGTGTCATCAAAATCTTCTTTGTTTGATTCTTTTTCATCCTGGTCACTATCTTCTTAACTACTTTCATCTGCTTCTTCATCTCCATTTGGCTCACTGTTTTGGTCTTCTTGTTCATCCTTTGGCTCTTTGCTTTCTTCCTTGTTATTTCCCTTATCATTACTACTTTCACCTGCCTCCTCTTCATTGTCTTTTCTATCTTCTCCATCATTTTCACTTTCTTCACTTTCAATTTCCTCCTCTTCATCACTTGTTCCTTCTCCTTGACTGTTATTTTCTTTTTGACTGTCATGTTCCTCCTTGTCACTCTTTTCTTCCTCTTCTGAGTTTTTATGAGAAGGTGAAAGAGGGTTGTTTTTTTTGGGAGAAGATTCATATGAAGAGGATGAATCATGGTTAGTGGAGGGTGATGGAGGTGTGTGAGGAGGAAGCTGAGATGATGATGGTAAAATTTGCATAGGGAGAGGCTGTGGGCTTGTGAAAACACCATGGGCAATGAAAACTTGCCATGGAATGCCTTGTTGCTCCAATTGGTGTAAGACAATCATTTTGATGAGGGAATGGTGGAAAAGACTTGACATTTTTTGGGAGGGAGGCCTGTTTTGCACAATGGATGACATTTTCTCAATACTTTTACAAAGGTTGTAGGGAAAATGGAGCAGTTTGGATTTAGTAAAATGCATGAGTAGTCTTATGTGGTAGGAGTAGACTCTAGAGAACTTACCCTCACATGTGAAGTATTTCATAATGATCTTCATCAAAGGAGCATATATGTCCAACAAATGAGAAAAGGGGAAAATGGTTTTGCAATTAGCTTGGCAACTTGGTTTTAAGAAGGGATTATAACAGCTGAGTCCAGAGACACCTGTTTGAACCACTTCTCCCCCATGCAAGGTATTCCAATGGCCATAGAGATTGCACTAGTTGTGAGCTAAAAATTCATTACAGATAAATGTACTTTGTGGTCATGGAGGTTGTTGTGGATCATAGTCGTATCCTTTTATTTTTCAAATATTTGGAAAAAATAAAAATATAAAATGTGGGAAAATATGTTAAAGTATTGACCTCTTATACTTTAGCATAAAAAAAAATAGATGTTCATTAAATTTTAAGTTTAAACATTTAAACTTTAGAACTGTGGGTTTGTATTAAAGGTTAAATAGTGATTGGTTTGAATGGCGGAAAGCGCCAATCGGTAAAATCTCTATCAAAAAGCCCAAACCGCAGGCATAACTAGCACAATAGATATCATGTGGAGTGCCTCCGCAGTTGACTGGGTTGACTGTGGGGACAACGGAGATCAACAACGGAGATCTAATGCGTGGGCACCAACCATATTTTTCCTCCGTACCCCGAGAGCCCCCGCAATGACGTAGGATGCTGAGTTGGTCCCAGCTGTCCTCCATGTCAAGCAGAGTTAACGGTTGTTGGCGCGTATTTTCAACATTTAATTCAAAACCTACACCACCTATTTAAAGAATGTTTTTCCTATTTTTCAAAATTACTTGTGAATTGTTGCGCTGCACCCCGTTTGAGCTCTCTGCCACCTTCAAAATTTGTCCACCCTGTAATTTGTTTTCCACGTAAGCTTCTAACCATGGCTAAAAGGTCATCCCTGCCAGGTTCAACCAACCATATCCCTCTCATGGATACTGAGAGGGATATCCAAGATACCCTCTATTTAGTAATTCATCTCCCCTTTTACCAACAAGTTGTCTTGAATGCTAATGCCTCTCTTGTATATTCTACCATGATCAAGTCTAGAGTCTTGTCTGCATGTATCCCTGAAACCCACCTTTTCCCTGAATTCATTTATTGGTTGGTATCAGTTATGTATCTAGGGAAATGCTTTGTCATGAATTCCCAAGGAGAAAATGTTTTGCAGGTGTCTACTCTATTAATCCGCCAAGCCTTATGCTATCCTGAGTCGGAGTCCTGCATTCAATTTTCTGAAGATTCACTGGTTCAGTATTATGACAATCTTGCAGGAGAAGAATTCAATCAGTTCATGTTTCATTTGAAGCCTGACATGAAGTAGTTTCAGCCAGTTTGCAATCAGTTTAATATGGGGGTTTTTGATGTTGAGACTCATCCATTTTTGAGTCATATTACATAAATTCTGGGTAAGGATGATGATAATGAAGTGGAAAAATCAGTTCTAAGAATGTTTTCCATGATGATGAAGCTAGGAATAGTGCTGGATATTCCATCTTATTGGCAGGAAGCAGTCAACTCACAGTTGATGAGCCTCTCATTAATAGGTTCTTTTAAATTTCCCTCATTAATTGTATATTTTTTCTTATAACAAAATGTGGAAGAGTTCATGGCATTAGGCCTAAATATTATGGATGAAAATAAAAGAAGAAAATCAATGATATTTTGGATAGATGTAGTTAGAAGGGAGCAAAATGAGGCTGGGTTGTTTGATTTTGCTAGTTATTACATGCCAACTGCATACAAAATATTGAATGGAAGTCCTCCCCCCTGTTTCCTACCTAAAGCTCAGGAGTTTTTGCATTTAGGAAACAATTGTAAATATTGAGACTGGTTTGTTTTTGAGGAATATTCTTAAATAAGGCTATATGGAGCAAGTGTTGAGCCTTACAGACTCCCAACTTTTGTGCCAATGAGGGTTTTTGCTTTAGATTTTATTAGATAGAGTCTAAATGTTGATCAGGTTCATTTTTTGCATATGAAGAAAGGTCACATGTACAAATTACCCATGGTTGTAGGCCCTTTCATAGTGAATATGAGACAGGCATTTGATGAAGTGACAAAAATGTTTCATGGCTTGTAGATGTTATTAGGATAAATTTGGGCTTATGACCCATATAGTGTTATTTCAAATAGAAGGATTGAGAATGGATATTCTGCTTTCATTCATGAAAGTAGGCCAGAACAAGAGAAGATAGCATGTAAATATGTGAAGAAATCAGTAGATGCTAATATTCAAACTCCTATTATAGCAGATAAATCAGCTAAAATAACAAAAGAAATGGTGATTAATCTAAATGATGAGGAGTAGGGAGCCGTGAAGAGAAAAACATCTACTGAAGAGCCTACATCTACTGCTCCTGGTTTTTCTTTGCATTTGGGAGAAGAACAAAATGCTCTTGCCTCGCCCAGGAATCATGAAGCTTCTCATGAACAGGTGCCCTTGATTAAACAAATGTTTTCACAAATTGAAGAAAGAAATCAAAGGATGAAGGCCAGCATGGAGGCCCAAGCTGAACATCAAATAACTACTGAACAAACAAGGTTGTTAATTGTAATGGATCTTGAAAAAGATCAGTTTAGAATTTCCCTCTCACATCCTACAGATATGTCAATTGGTCCTTTCGACAATTTCAACACTGTTAATGTGACTGTGGATGTAAAGAAGATTCCTCTAATTGATAAAATGAACTTGCATATGAAAACAGGTCAATTGATTGTAAATGACCTCACCAAGACTAATGCAATGGCAATAAAGGAAGAGAATATGTTGGGAAAAGTAATTAAACAACTGAAGTTAGAAAAGGCTAATTCAAGAGCCTTAATAGTTCAAAATTAATAATTTAAGAAGATTATTATAAAAATTGGAGTATACCTCAGTGACAAGACTGTTGTGCAGAAATTCATGTAAAGTGCTGAGGTAGAGATATCTACATTAAGGAATAAATTGAAGCTACCTACTTTTGAACATTCAATGGCTATAGAAGTCGCAGAGGTAAAGGAGGAAAAGGAAAAGTTGTTGCAGCAACTAATGCAGAAGGATGAAAAACTTTCCAAAGTAAAGCAGACTGCAATTTCATTACAAAATCATATTGATAATCATAACTGTACTTTTGTTTTTCCTACAGGTGATGAAGACCCACAAACACAAATTATTTAATTAAATATTGAGTTGCAGATGGCTGAAAGAGGTAGAAAGAAAGCTCAAACAAATCTGGAGACTACAACAAAATTGATGAAGGTCATAGAAAATGAAGTAGATAAATACAAAATGGATTTCAGAAATGTTGAAGCTGAGATTAAGAATCTCAAAGAAATAATGAAAGGTAATCTATCACTAATTCAAGCTAAAGATATCATTTGGACTGATATTATTTCAGAAATGAAATCCAATTGGTGCTTCCTCATGATAATTGCGAAAGAAAAAAGCCTTATTGTGGAGTGTGAAGAGCTAGTTATGTCTGATAAGAAAAAGGGGATTAACAGAGCCATTTGGGCCAGAAGATTTATTGATTTTATCAATTCCAAATTAGATCAGGAGTTAGAGGAGAATGATATGCAGGACAGAATGTTATATGTAGTGGAAATTAATAAAATGATTATCAGGAATGATCTCAGAAAGGCCGCCGAAAATAAACTAATGGAAATCAAAGAAGCAGTACGTCAATTTGATAAATATTTTGATAAAATGACAAGGGTAGGCTTGCCATCATGTTGGGGAGCTGAAGGAAATACTTTTCCTTGGAGCTCTTATGAGAATTTACTGGTGATGAAAAAAATCAAGGTTGATAACAGGCATGAAAAGAATCAGGTGCTTAAAGGAGAGACAATGGTCAACTTCTTGCAGAGACATTTTCAAATCTTATGGATGGTAAAAGCTCTTTTCTCTGAACGGCCTTCTTATGACCGAATTACTGCATTCATATTGGAATATCACAATATGACACATTCATCTAGGACGAACGTAGAAATATGGAAGAAGTGTAGAGCTTGGACAATTGACCTACCAAAAGGATCAGCAACAAAGAAAGACAAATCAGTTAACCAAGGAAAAGAAGCCACATCATCAGAAATTCCTATAGATTAGGACATTTATTTTATGTTATTTTCTGAAGACAATGTAATTGTAATAAGACATTTTCAAGGCATGTAATAGACAACCTTAAAAGTCTTGAAGTAGTTTTGGTAGTTAGGATTGGTTACAGTAGTTCCAAACTACTTTTTACTGTACTTAATGTAATTTTAAAGAGGAAGAAAGGTTTTGAGTTTTGGACCTCCAGACAAATATTTGTGTACTCAAAGATTCAAAGATTAATGAATGAGTAAGCAAGTTTCTGGCATTTTGTTTATGTTGAAGTGTATTCCAGTTTTCATTATGTATTTCCATCTATGAATAAAACAAGTTTATGAGCAGCAGGTTTCTTTTAATTTATATGTATAAGAGTTAAACAACCTTAATTGGTGCTCATTTGTTTTAACTATTTCCTTCACATATTTCTTCTAGGGTTTGGAATGATATTTTCTATATAAAACATCATATCAGTTTTGACTTCTTCTTACATTTCCTTCTAGTCACTTCATTCAACATCAACAGATGATAGCATTGTGAAGCATTCATTATATTTGACATTTAAGGGTTTGATTATAAATACTTGAGGGTTAATAAAACATAGACATAAAAATTTCTGACATAATCATAAAATCTCTTAAGTACTGATTACTTATCACAGCTAAGGGATTGTCTCTTAAGGTACAACATTAATTGGCGTCGTTGCCAGGGAACGAATATTCAAAGGTTTTCCCTGGGTTTTGTTCATATTTCCTCTGATTGTTCAGAGAGGAATAAATACTAAGTTGTGTTTTATTTTAAGTAATTCTGGCTCCTAAGAGGCCTCACACGAGGTCAGATACCTCTCAACAAAAATTCCCTATTCTGTCAGATCCAGAAAAGTTAGTTTCAAAGAAGGGCCAGAAATCAAAAATATTTTCTACACCTGATGCCACACTGCTTGCACCAGGCAGTGGTTCTCATATTTTTCCATCTGTCCCTGAAAAATAATCCTTTTCATCACGCATTCACTTCCAAGAACCAACATTAGAAGAACTATCTTTTGAGTCTGTAACATTTCCATTCATAGAATCTCAACCTAATTCGGTTACCAGTTCTTCTGCTATCATTCATATACCCCTTCACATATCATTTGTTCCACCCCTTTTATCCCTACCTACAACTGGTATTCATTTTACCCCCGCTCAAGGAGCAGTCAATTAGGGCATAAAAATGGCAGCCCATGATTTCTTAATGAATATATATGCACCATCAAATCTACCCCAACCAATGATTGTAATGCCTCAGGAGTATCTTAAGTTACTCCCTAGATTTACTGGTTAAGATGAAATAACTGCAGAACAACACTTGCCTTTGTTTTGCACTTTTGCTGAAAACTTTAATGTAGAACATCTTGATGTAGTAATGAGACTTTTTGTACAATATCTAAGTGGAGAGGCAAGAAAATGGTTTAAAGGATTACCTAATGGTTCAATCAATGATTGGGATGAATTAGAAAGACAATTCATCCAGAGATGGGGTGAAAAGAGAGACCATGGTTATTCTTTAACGGAATTTAATGCTATAAACAAAAAATCAAATGAAAGTATGAGTGATTTTGTCAAAATATTTAATAAGTTGTACAATAGTTTTCCTGTGGAAATGAAACCCCCTCCTATTGGAGCAATGGTTGTTTTTACTGGTGCATTTGCATCAGATTTCAGTTTTAGCTTGAGAGAAATAAGAGCCTCCACTCTTGAACAAATTCAAACTGATGCCTTAGAAATTGAGGCAAACATGACTGCTGTTGGAAAGGTTCAAGACAAGGGAAAGGCTAAAGAAGAAGATTCATCACAAGATCAAAGGATAGATGATATGACTAGGGTCATTAAAAACTTATCAAATAAATTAGTAAAGTTGGAATTAGATAACAAGAAACCTACACAACAAAACAGAGGGGTTTTCAATCCCCAATTCAGAAAACAACCCCTACAGATTCTACAGAGAGAAAGAAAATATCAAGATCAAGTCCAAGCACCTTTATATATAGATGCAGCCCCATCACATTCTACTGATAATGATCAGAAAGAAGATGAAGACCAAATTTTATATGCAAGATGATGAAACAGAAGAAGAGAGTGAGAAAAAACATGCAGAAGAATGTAAAGAAGCTAATATTTCATTTGATCAGGAAGAAATGGATGATTATTGCAAACAATTTACTGATTTCATGCAAGCAGAGTTGCATAAAAAATATGATTTGAGGTCAAAAAAGAGGTTGAGAACTCATGATGATGAAGGAGAGGAATCATAATCAGTACCTACTTCAATGGCGACTCCACTACAAAATAATCCTATTAAAAAGTCAGATAAAGGGAAACAACCCATGAATCAAGAAAAAAAGAAAGAGAAGTAGCAAGCTGAAGCTCCTCAAATAAAATCTAATGACCCAAATATTTTGGAGAAAATTGTTACTATTCCTGATCAACATGCAAATTCAATTAAAAACCAAGAAGAACCGGAAAATTTAACAAAACAAAATCAAACTTCCAGCTTGTCTAAAGAATTAGAAAAAGTAAAGATTCAAGTGCCACTTCTTGAGTTGGTCAAAACACCTGGTTATAAGAAAGAAATTGCAGAGTTTATTAATTTATATCAGTCTGATGAGGTGGGTGATATAGTGAATCTGCAAGAAGAGAAACCAGTGGTTACTTTTGGACCTCATGTTGAAGAGGTAGATTCTTCTATTCCACCTTTTTATATATCAATTCTGTTGCATGATTTCATTTTACATAATTGTATGCTAGATTCTGGAGCATCACATAATCTAATGCCATTATCTGTGATGAAAGAATTGAATTTGAAAATCACAAAACCATATAGAGACCTTTATTCATTTGATTCAAAAAGGGTGAAGTGTGTGGGTATTATCAAGGATATGGTTGTTTCCCTGCCTCAAATTCCAGCTAAGAGTATTATGATGGATGTGGTAGTAGCAGATATCCCAGCCAGATTTGGTATGTTGTTGTCTAGATCTTGGGGGGCAAAGCTTGGAGGAGTTTTGAAATTGGATTTCACATATGCTATCATTCCTATTTTTAATGGGGAGGAAAGAAGGTTATACATAGAAACTAGATTTTTGAAAACTACTACCAAGAAAGATGCAGGTAATTCCCCCATTTATGGCCAAGAGAAGGAGGATCTCTCTTGTTTCATGCTGCATGAAGATGCAAAATTTGCTAAAGATTCACAAAAGAAGCTCACTTCAACCAATTTACATAAAGAGATATGTTCAAATAAAATTTCAAAGTGTTATTTTGATGGTGCATTCTCTAAGGAGGGCACTGGAGCTGGATTCATATTTATATCTCCTAAAGGTAAATTTTTACTTTTTCCTTCAAATTGGAATTTGAATCTACTAACAATGTGGCTGAATATGAAGCATTGATTCTAAGTCTACAGACAGCTAAACAGATGGGAATTCAGTTTTTATCTTTTTTTGGTGACTCTGAGTTAATCATAAGACAAATTAAGAATTGGTGCCAGACTAAACATCCCAGATTGAGATCTTATAGAAATGAGGTGTGGGATTTAGTTGAGAATTATTTTGAGGCTTTTAATTTACAGTTTATTCCAAGATAAGAGAATAGAATGGTAGATTCATTAGCAGTTGCAGCTAGCACATTTAAACCACCAATTAATCCAAGATTGAGATATGAAATTGAATTAAGATACAAGCCTTCAGTCCCTGATAATGTAAAACATTGGCAGGTTTTTGAGGATGATGAAAAAATTAATCAGTTTTTAATAATGATTGGAGGTTTTGAAAATATTCAAATCGATTTAGAAGTTGATGAAAGTGGTCAAAGTGATATGTCCAAAAATCTGAAACATTCAATTGGCGATTAGAAGATAATTCAGTTGAAATATAATATTTTTCCCAGAGGCCTGGTAGCTCTTGAAAGATTGTTTGATGCTAATGATTTGTCAATGAACCAGAAAAAAGTATCCCAAGATGGAGAAATGGAGGACTGCAATTTAGGGACTCAACATGAGCCTAAATTAGTCAAATTGTTTAGAGGAGTTTCTAAGGAGTACAATGAAAGGTATGTAAACCTTTTTAAACAATTCATGGATGTATTTGTATGGCCATATGAAGATTTGAAAACTTATGATTTGGATATTATTCAACATAAAATACCACTGAAACATGGGGTTAAACCACATAAGCAGAAACTCAGACAAATTAACCCACTATTGTTGGCCCCAATTGAAAAATAGGTGAAAAAACTTTTGCAATCCAAAATCATAGTTCCACTAAGATATTCAGATTGGGTTTTGAATCTGGTACAAGTTAGGAAGAAAAATGGAGAGATAATATTATCTGTGGATTTTAGAAATTTGAACAAAGCTTCTTTAAAAGATAACTATTCTTCACCCAAGATGGATTTTGTTCTGCAGAAAGTAATTGGAGTGTTCAGGTTATCTATGGTTGATGGTTTTTCTGGGTATAATCAGGTGGATGTGGAGAAGGAAGATCAAAAGAAGACTGCTTTCACCACACCTTGGGGAACATTCATGTATGCCAGGATGCCATTTGGCCTCATGAATGCAAGAGCAAATTTCCAAAGAGAAATGTATATTGCTTTTGTGGGTGATAAATTTGTAGTTATTTATCTTGATGATGTTACTATTTTTTCAGGGTCTGATGATGAACACTTAGAATTCTTGAAGAAATATTTCTTGAAATGCAGAAAATTTGGATTGTCATTAAATCCCAAGAAATCCTTGTTTTCTTTAGAAGAAGGTAAGTTATTGGGTCATATAGTTTCAAAACAAGGAGTAAAGATTGACCCTACAATGGTTGAAGCTATACAGACAATTCCACTGCATAGAAGTAAAAAGGACATCCAAAGGTTTCTAGGAAAAATCAATTTTTCTGAGAAGATTTGTTCCAAATTATGCTGAAATTGTCAGGAGAATAATAGAAATGTTAAAGAAGAATGTTGAAGTAAAATGGGATAAAGATGCAAGAGAATCATTCGGTAGAATTAAAGAAGCTCTCATGTCTTAATCAGACCAGATTACTTGAAACCTTTTTAGGTCTTCTCATTTGCAACATCTTCTACTATTGTTGCTGTATTATTACAAAAAAATGAAGAAGGTAGTGAACAACCTGTATCCTTTTTCAGCAAAGTCCTTAGAGATGTAGAACTGAAGTATAATATCTTGGAGAAACAGGTATATGCTTTAGTAAAATCATTAAAGGCTTTCAGAACTTATATAATTCATTCTCAAATAGTAGCATATGTGCCTAATTCTGCTGTAAAGGATGTGCTAGTATAGAGTGATGTGGAAGGAAAAAGAGGAAAATGGATTGCCAAAATCCAGGAATATGACCTGGATATCAAACCAACAAAGTTAGTCAAAGGACAGGGACTAGCCAAATTACTGACATAATCTAATTTCCAAGCTTTGGGAATTAGTTTACTTGTGCCTATAGATGAATTAACTGAAGAAATAGATTATATTAAGACAAAGTCAGCAATTAAGTACAAATTTCTCTGTTCAGGCTGGTATAAGGATATCATTCATTATCTCTGTTTATTTTATTGTCCTCCTTCAATAAACAGATCTAATTATAGAGCTCTAAAACTCAAACCTCAAAGGCTTATGTTATAATTGAAGCTAAGTTGTATTGGAAAGATCTTGCTGGTGTATTGTTGTTATGTTTGACAGAAGAGGAAACCATGGAGGTGATTAAAGAATATCATGAATGCTTGTGTGGAGGTCACTACAGCTAGAAGGTAACTGCTCATAACATTCTTAAATTAGGTTTTTATTGGCCCTCTTTATTTGCTGATGTATACAGAACTGTTAGAAGTTGCCAGAAATGCCAATTGTTTGCAAAAAAGAAAAGACTAGCTCCTTTACTACTTATTCCTGTATTTATTGAAGAACCTTTCAGACAATGGGGATTGGATTTCATTGGAGAGATTAATCCAACATCAAGTGGGAAGTTTAAGTGGATTCTAATTGCTACTGATTATTTTACAAAATTGGTAGAGGTGGTTTGTACTAGAAAGGCAAATGATTTGGTTGTGATGAAGTTTTTGGAGGAGAATATTTTCAGTAGATTTGGGTGTCCAGTAAAAATTGTAACTTACAATGCTCAGGTTTTCAATTCAGTCAGATTCATAAATTTTTGTCAGACTTATAATGTAATATTATCACACTCCACAACATATCATCCTCAAGGAAATGGGTTAGCAGAATCATCTAATAAAACATTGGTGAAGATATTGAAGAAAACAATCAATGAGAATCAAAAGGATTGGGATTCAAAGTTGATTTTTTCTTTATGTGCAGTAAGGATGACTAATAAAAGATCCACTTGTAAGTCTCCATATGAATTGGTATATGGTGCTCAAGCTCTATTTCCTACTCAGCTAGCAAGACCAGTAATTTCTTTTCTTCAAGACTCTTAAGAGGAACCTAATGCCTTGATCAGAAAACTAAACCGGGTGATAGAATTAAATGAAAGAAGAAATAAATTCAGAGACAATTTGATCATTTATTAGGAGAAAATGAAATCTATTTTTGACAAAAAGGAAAAAGAAATCATGTTTCAGACTAGAGATCTGGTATTAAGATGGGATACCAGGAGGGAAGAGAAAGGGAAACATGGCAAATTTGATCCTTTATGGGATGGTCCTTACAAAATCTCTGAAGTCAGATCAAACAAAACTTTCATGCTGGAAAATCTTGATGGAGAAGCAGTAGAACTGCCTGTAAATGGGCAGTATCTGAAACATTATTTCCAACACTAAAAGTAGTTAGTTTACTATTTGTACATATTCAGTTTCCTCTCACTGTACATTTCTCATCAAGAAATTTTTGACTCCATGCCTGAAGTGAAGGCACTAATCTGCGGGTTCTTAGTGTTTCGAGGAAAAAAACACTATCCCCAGGTGGAGCCAGATGTTGTGGATCATAGTCATATCCTTTTATTTTTCAAATATTTGGCAAAAATAAAAATATAAAATGTGGGAAAATATGTTAAAGTATTGAACTCTTATACTTTATCATAAAAAAAAATTTGATGTTCATTAAAGTTTAAGTTTAAACCTTTAAACTTTATAACCGTGGGTCCATATTAAAGGTTAAATAGTGATTGGTTTGAATGGTGGAAAGCGTCGATTGGTAAAATCTCTATCAAAAATTCCAACCCGCAGGCACAAATAGCATGATAGATATCATGTGGATTTCCTCCATAGTTGACTGGGTTGACTGTGGGGACAACAGAGATCAACAACGGAGATCTAATGCAGGGGCACTAGCTATATTTTTCTTCCATATCCCGAGAGCCCCCACAGTGACGTAGGACACTGAGTTGGTCCCAGCTGTCCTCCACGCCAACAATATTTAACGGTTGCTGGCGTGTCTTGTCAACATTTAATTCAAAACCCACACCACCTATTTAAAGAATTTTTTTTCTATTTTTCAAAATTACTTGTGAATTGCTACGTTGCACCCCATTTGAGCTCTCCGCCACCTTCAAAATTTTTCCACCCTGTAAGTTCTTTTCCACGAAAGCTTCTAACCATGGCTAAAAGGTCATCCCTATCAGGTTCAACCATCCATATCCCTCTCATGGATACTGAGATGGATATCCAAGATACCCTCTGTTCAGTAATTCATCTCCCCTTTTACCAACAAGTTGTCTTGAATGCTAATGCCTCTCCTATATATTCTGCCATGATCAAGTCTAGAGTCTTGTCTGCATGCATCCCTAAAACCCACCTTTTCCCTAAATTCATTTATTGGTTGGTATTAGTTATGTATCCAGGGAAATGCTTTGTCATGAATTCCCAAGGAGAAAATGTTTTGCAGGTGTCTACTCTATTAATCTGCGAAGCCTTATGCTATCCTAAGTCGAAGTCCTGCATTCAATTTTCTGACAATTCACTGGTTCAGTATTATGACAATATTGCACGAGAAGAATTCAATCAGTTCATGTTTCATTTGAATCCTGACATGAAGAATTTTCAGCCAGATTGCAAGAAATTTAATATGGGGGTTTTTGATGCTTAGAATCGTCCAATTTTGAGTCATATTGCAAAAATTATGGGTAAGGATGATGATAATGCAGTGGATAAATAATTTCTAGGAATGTTTTCCATGATGATGAAGCCAGGAATGGTGCTGGATATTCCATCTTATTGGCATTAAGCAGTCAAATCAGAGCTAATGAGCCTCTCATTAACAGGTTCATTTAAATTTCCCTCATTAATTGTATATTTGTTCTTATACCAAAATGTGGAAGAATTCATGCATTTAGGTCTTTTATTTGCATCCATAATATTTAGGCCTAAATATTATGGATGCAAATAAAAGAAGACAATCAATGATATTCTGGACAGATGTAGTTAGAAGGGAGAAAAATGAGGCTGGGTTGTTTGATTTTGCTAGTTATTACATGCCAACTGCATACGAAATATTGAATGGAAGTCCTCCCCCCTGTTTCCTACCTAAAGCTCAAGAGCTTTTGCATTTAGGAGACAATTGTAAATATGGAGACTGGTTTATTTTTTAGGAATATTTTGAAATAAAGCTATATGGAGCAAGTGTTGAGCCTTACAGACTCCCAAATTTTGTGCCAATGAGGCTTTTTTCTTTGGAATTCATTAGAAAGAGTCTAAATGTTGATCAGGTTCATTTTGTGCCTATGAAGAAAGGTCACATGTACAAATTACCCATGGTTGTAGGCCCTTTCATAGTAAATATGAGATAGGAATTTGATGAAGTGACAAAAATGTTAGATGACATGCAGATGTTATTAGGATAAAGTTGTGCTTATGACCTTTATAGTGTTATTTCAAATAGAAGGATTGAGAATGGATACTTTTCTTTCATTTATGAAAGTAGGCCAGAACAAGAGAAGATAACATGTAAATATGTGAAGAACTCAGTAGATGCTAACATTAAAACTCCTATTATAGCAGAGAAATCAACTAAAAGAACCAAGGAAATGGTGATTGATCTAGATGATGAGAAGCAGGGAGCCGTGAAGAGAACAAAAGTTACTGAAGAGCCTGCATCTACTGCTCCTGGTTTTTCTTTGCATTTGAGAGAAGAACAAAATGCTCCTGCGTCGCCCAGGAATTAGGAAGCTTATCATGAATAGGTGCCCTTGATTAAACAAATGTTTTCACAAATTGAAGAAAGAAATCAGAGGATGAAGGCCAGCATGGAGGCCCAAGCTGAACATCAAATTACTACTGAACAAACAAGGTTGTTAACTGTAATGGATCTTGAAAAAGATCAGTTTAGAATTACCCTCTCACATCCTACATATATGTCAATTGGTCCTTACAGCAATTTCAACATTATTAATGTGATTGTGGATGTAAAGAAGATTCCTCTAATTGATAAAATGAACTTGCAGATGCAAACAGGTCAATTGATTGTAAATGCCCTCACCAAGACTAATGAAATGGAAATAAAGACAGAGAATATGTTGGGAAAATTAATTAAACAGCTGAAGTTGGAAAAGGCTAATTCAAGAGCCTTAACAGTTCAAAATGAAGAATTGAAGAAGATTATTATAAAAATTGGAGTAGACCCTAGTGACAAGACTGCTGTGAAAAAATTCATGAAAAGTGTTGAGGTAGAGATATCTACATTAATGAAGAAATTAAAGTTACCTACTGGTGAACATTCAATGGCTACAGAAGTTTCAAAGGTAGAGAAGGAAAAGGAAAAGTTGTTGCAGCAACTCATGCAGAAGGATGAAGAACTCTCAAAATTAAAGAAGACTGCAATTTCATTACAAATCATATTGATAATCATAACTGTACTTTTGTTTTTCCTACAGGTGATGAAGACCCACAAACACAAATTATTCAATTAAATATTGAGTTTCAAATGGCTGAAAGAGATAGAAATAAAGCTCAAATAGATCTGGATATTGCAACAAAATTGATGAAGGTCATAGAAAATGAAGAAGATAAATACAAAATGTATTTCAGAAATGCTGAAGCTGAGATTAAGAATCTCAAAGAAATAATGAAAGGTAATCTGTCACTAATTCAAGCTAAATATATCATTTGGACGGATATCATTTCAGAAATGAAATCCAATTGGTGCTTCCTGTTGATAATTACAAAAGAAAAAAGCCTTATTGTGGAGTGTGAAGAGCCAATTATGTCTAATAAGCAAAAAGGGATTAACAAAGCCATTTGGGCCAGAAGATTTATTGATTTTATCAATTCCAAATCATATCAGGAGTTAGAGGAGAATGATATGCAGGACATAATGTTATATGCAGTGGAAATTAATAAAATTATTATCAGGAATGATCTCAGATAGGCTGCAGAAAAGAAACTAATGGAAACCAAAGAAGCATTAAGTCAATTTGATAAATCTTTTGATAAAATGACAAGGGTAGGCTTGACATCATGTTGGGGAGCTGAAGGAAATATTTTTCCTTAGAGCTCTTATGAGAATTTACTGGTGATGACAAAAATCAAGGTTGATAACAGGCATGAAAAGACTCAGGTGCTTAAAGGAGAGACAATGGTCAACTTCTTGCAGAGACATTTTCAACTCTTGTGGATGGTAAAAACTCTTTTCTCTAAAAGGCCTTCTTATGACCGAATTAGTGCATTTAGATTGGAATATCACAATCTGACACATTCATCTAGGACGAAGGTAGAAATATGGAAAAAGTGCAGAGCTTGGACAATTGACCTACCAAAAGGATTAGCAGCAAAGAAAGACAAATCAATTGACCAAGGAAAAGAAGCCACATCATCATCAATTCCTAGAGATTAGGATATTTATTTTATGTTATTTTTTGAAGACAATGTAATTGTAATAAGAAATTTTCAAGGCATGTAATAGACAGTCTTCGAAGTCTTGAAGTAGTTTTGGTAGTTAAGATTGGTTATAGTAGTTCCAAACTGCTTTTTACTGTACTTAATGTAATTTTCAAGAGGAAGAAAGGTTCCGAGTTTTGGACCTCCAGAAAAATATTTTTGTACTCAAAGATTCAAAGATTAATGAACGAGTAAGCAAGTTTCTGGCATTTTGTTTATGTTGAAGTGTATTCCAGTTTTCAGTATGTATTTCCATCTATGAATAAAACAAGGTTATGAGCAGCAGGTTTCTTTTAATTTTTGTGTATAAGAGTTACACAACCTTAATTGGAACTCCTTTGTTTTAACTATTTCCTTCACATATTTCTTCTGGGGTTTGGAATGATATTTTTTGTATAAAACATCATATCAGTTTGGACTTCTTCTTACATTTCCTTCTAGTCACTTCATTCAACATCAACATATGATAGCATTGTGAAGCATTCATTATATTTGACATTTAAGGGTTTGATTATAAATACTTGAGGGTTAATAAAACAGAGACATAAAAATTTGTGACATAATCATAAAATGTCTTAAGCAATGATTCCTTATCACAGCTAAGGGATTGTCTCTTAAGGTACAACAGAGGTTAAGGACAAAATTATTGGTCAACTGCGGGTGACTTTGGACCTTCTACACTTTATCACAGAACTCATAGCATCCTACTTCTTGGAAATATGAAACTATATTGGGATATGTTTTCAATTATTTAGTATTTATATGCTCAAACCTATTTGCTTTCCCACCCTTCCTCTGCTGCTCTTTAGGCCTTTGGTTCCTCTCACCACTGTCAATACTTCCCTCTTTAGGCATTCTATCCTTCACCCCTACCTTAAGACCTTTTTAAAAATAATTGACACTGCTTGTGGAATGATGTGAAGATGGTGAGTGAGATGGTGAGGTTGCAATGATGTCAAGGCTCAATAGTGTGGAGACCAAGTATTTCCTTTAGGATTTTACTTCCTTTTCTAGATTCACCCTTCAATTTTCTTTATAATCCTACCTTTAGAAAAATAGGAAAAGGTGGAAAAGGCTTAAATACCTCTCAAAATATTCTCATAGCTGAAGCAACAAGCTTAAAAAACATCATGGGAAAGTCGGGCACCTTCTACACAAAGTAGTTGGGTGACCTCTGCACGTGGGGTCGGGCAGGCCCTGAACGCGTAGGAGTGCAGCACGACACCTCTTGCACGTCTATTGAGCTCCTCTAAATGAGTGTTGAATGCTCAGGAGCGCAGCATGGGCACCTCCTGCATGTCTTTTGGGTGCCTCTGAACGAGTTCTGAAAGCGTAGGAGCACAGCACGGGCGCGTCTTGCATGCGGATTCGGGTCTCTTGGCCACTACTAAACACACAGGAGCGTAGCACGGCACATCCTGCATGCTGCGTCGGGTGTAGGCTAAACGGTTCAGGTGATCATGCACGCAACAAGCATGTAGCGCGTCGCTACAGGAGCATAGCACTACGTAGAAAAATGCACTGGGAGAGGAGATAGGAGCGTAGCACAATTATAGAGTAGCACAGCAAAATCAATCCTTCGCCTGAAAACTTGGCCAGTAACCCTGTTTTTTGTGCTTGGAGTTTTTTCTCCCTTACTTTGCATATGAAAATTATTTTAAATGATCACCCTATCTTTTATACCCTTTGAAAAATTAAAGTAAAAAACCCACTTTACTAAGGTTTATTTTTGGTTTTCCTTCTTTCTTTACCTTTTGTAGGTAGTGTCATAAAAACAGTGTTTTTTGATCCTCACATTTCCTTTGGAGTTGGGCACTTTTTTAAAAAACCTCAGCAGTAGCACTCAGGCTCCATTTGATTTCTTACTTGACTTTTAGCTTCCTGCTCTCTTTTGTCATCATTTTTTAGACTTGTGTTTCTGCTTGAGAAACTCATATTTTCACTAATTTTCTCTAAAAAATTTCCTTTTGCTGTAGTGAAAACTGTGCAACCTTAACAAAATTATAAGTCATTCCCTGACATCATATTTTAATCTCTACCTACAGTCACCAAGGAGGACTTTCACTCTAATTTCTTGTTTATTGAATCTTTGACTTGTGCATAGTTGTGCTTATGTACCATTGTCTTCATGATCCTATGCATGGGCTCTTTTGCTGGTCAGCACCTTACAAATAATTTTTCATGAAACCACTGATACTCTTTATAAACATAAGCATGTTGCATTTCTCCTGCTATGGATGCCCTTTGAGGAGTTTTTGGATTCTTACCCTAGAATCTTCAGTCCTACATCTTTTATGCCTTGGATTGCTTGGTGGATGAGACCCAAGAGAAGAATTTTGACATCCTTTCCACTGACATTATGTCATGTTTTCACTTTGAAGCAGTGAGAACTTCTTGGTGTGAAAACCCTAGCAGTTGATATCAACAACTCCTTTAGTCTTTATATGTGCCATCATTATGAGATACATCAGGTTTGTTTGATCTTATCAATCTTTCTGTAGGTAGCTATCTTTGACAGTCCTATAGAAATGTCACTCATGGCTAACTATATTTTGCAGAATATACTTTTGATAAGGATACCCTTGTAGAAGGCTTTTCTGCTTTGTTTTTAGACCAATTACATGTTTTCTCCTTTGACCTAATTCCAGCTTTCTCTTTACATAACAAAATGATTCTTGAACACAAAGGCCAACCCTAACACCTATAAACTCTAGTCACCTAGTGGAAGGGGTCTTTGACTCTTCTATTGATCTGAAAATGGAACTATTTGTAATGCTATGTAAAGTATCCATTTCCATTTATTTAAGTGTGAAAAGTATTCTCCATGTCTTTCAGGTTAAACAAAGTTTTTTTGGTAATTTTTTATGAGTTTTTGTGTGAGGAAATGTTAATTAAGTTTTTTGTTTAACATATTATATCAGAAATACACAGTAAAAGAAATTCACCATAGCATAACACAACAAACTGATGAGGCAGTTCACCCCTCCTGGGCTGGGTCCAAGGCTCCCAATGGGCATGTCCTTGCTCTATTGAGTTTCTCAAAATGGTTATATAGTGATAAATATGCCTAAACATGCAAAACAAGCTGTGAATTTGACTTCAGAAGAAAAAAATAAGCTAAAAATGGCTTTTGTTTCACCTCAAACAGTCAAGTGCAACCCAATACAACTCCATCTTCCTAATGGCCCTAGTGGCTCTTTCCTCTTTCCTGAAGAAAAAATGGTTGTAGAACACCTTTTTTTGCTCTTAAACCTATCCCAAGCTCTCCATTATGCTCCATAAACCCAAAATTGACCAAACTTTCGTCCAATTTGGTCGAAAATTGTGAAAGTTATGACCCAAACAAATTTTGCCCAGTGGCACTAGAAAACCTCCTCCAAAATTGGAGGAACTCTAGTTAACTTCGACAAAAATGGCGGAATGGCTTAAAAGGCAGAACTACACGCTAAATTTGGGGGTAGAAATAAATGTGACTGTCAGTTCGCTAGTGCGTTCACATGCAGAAATTCCAGACAGTTAACTCCGCTAGCGGTTAATGTTTTAGCCCCCGCCCATGGTCATGGGTCGGATGTCTTGTGTTGAGGGGCTAACACCTGAGGGCTTAACAAAAATTTTCACCATTTGAAATGGGCTTAACCCTAGCTCATTTCCCGTGGTCGCGGGGTCTGAATTCCATGGCCCTGGGGGCTTAAGCCTTTAAACTCCATCGTTCAGAACTTTTAGCCCGTGGTTTTGAGGGTTTTGGTCACATCACGATGGGGCTAGTCCCCAACTTTTATGCCCACTTACAATGCCAACCCAACTCGACCGTTCAATGAAGTACGACGACCCGACTCCAGTTCAGCCGCCCGTTACACACTGACCCCAATGCGTTCAACATGTGCCCGCTGCCGTGCTGATCGGGTCGACCTCTGCCCGAGGGGTCGAGTCAAGAGTTCGAACCTCTTGCCCTTAAAATTTCAATAATTCTTTTAAACCATTGGCATGGGGCCACGTGGAAGCCTTCAGGCAGGCTACGTGGCACCCTATAATAGGCCCATAAAAAACCATATAAAAATTATTTTTTTGCCAAATAAAAATTTTGAAAAAGACATTTTTTCTTGGTCAAAAAGTCATGTTTCGAAGGTCATTGGGCGTTTTCAAACTTCAGTAACTTTCACATATGACATCGGATTTGAGTCACGCTCATCGCACAACAATTGCAGTGGCAAGGCCTATCTGGTCATTCATATTGCAACCATTTCTGAGCAATTCCATTTTTGAGCATTTTTTTTAACTTGGACATGATCACCTGATCACACCTCCCAAATGGAAAGCTTTTGGACCCCAAAAGCTCTCTGAATTATAGAAATTGAAGATGAGGAGACTTATTCTTCACTTTTCCAACCTTGAACCACTGAAATCTTCCTGACTTCATCAAATTGAGCTTCTCGTAAAAAGATAAATTCTTCCTTGAATCTGCGGACCAACTGTTGCTAACCTTGACTGAGTCATGATGCAAATTTTTGAAATTTGCTGAACAACAACTATAATTTGCAGAAAACATACTGCTTCTACAATGGTCTACCTTTAAAGGAAACTGAATTGAGATTCACCTTGCCAACTCTCCTTATGACGAATTTTTGTCGAATGAGCCATGTACTTGTGTTGATTCCCGACCAAGTTTTCTCGCCATACCAATCTGCCATTATGAAACCAGCAATTACCCATTCTGAACTTTGTGCCCTCTTTGCTTGCATGCTTTACCCTCTCTTGGATTTTTTCACCACCTTGCACCGACACTTTGTTCTCTGCACCGATCGACACCAAAGGCACTTTCTGCAGCATCTTGTCATCTTCCAAAGACGACCTGCTTTCATAATGAAACATATCATCATTTATATCAACAATAACATGAAAAGGATTATGTACAAAATCATTTTTATTAATCATCAACAAAGTCATATTTTGACTTGCATTGACAAGCCTTTTCAACTACCCTACATTCACTAAAACATATTATAGCTTCTTCTAATGTGCTCTCACAATAAACTCCTTGCCATCCTTAAATAGGTGATACTTGTTCTCATGGCAATGGAAGATCTCTTTTCTGTCATATAAATATGTACTACCCAACACCACACCTATAATTTCAAGCGGTACTACATCTAGTTCAACCAAATCAACATAATGAGTTGTTATGGCAAAGCACAACATGCACTTTCTTGAGACTTGTAAATTAGAATCCTTGCAAATCCATCCAAGTGGATATGGCTTTGGATGTGGAATGGTCTCAAGTTTCAGCTTCTTGACTAAGTCTTCTGAGATGAGATTCGCTTGTGACCCACTGTCAAATAGTGTGTCTATCTTTGTGTGTTTTGAGATTATCCTCACATGAAACAACTCTATCCTCCTCTCTTCATTTGGAGCTTCTATGTGACAGTTTAAAGTGCTAGAACTGGGATTTGTTTCATTTACAATATCTTTCCCCTTTATGTTGTTTAGTTTCATGGCTATTCTTTTAGTTTCGTCTCCTAATTCAAACCCTAACTCTTGTTCAGTTATTGCAATCGTTTTTCCCTTATCTTTGGTTTTAAATTTTTCTAGCTTCAGCTCTGGATGAAGTTTCCAGTTTTTACAAAAGAATTTTCCTTTTTATTTCCTAGAGTTTGTGTTCCTTTTTCTTCCTTTTCCTTTAAATTCACTATCCACATTCCCATCAAAATATTGTTTACCTCTAGCCTCTAAATGCATGGCTTGTACACAAACTTCGTCTAGACTAGTAGGATTGAACATAAGGATAGCATGTATAAGATAGCGATGTAAACCACCTATATACTTCAACAAAGTCTCTTGGCTATGCAAATCAATTCCAAGTAATAAAGCCCTTCGTCAAAATTCTTAAGTGTAATCTTGAACACTTTGTCCCTTAAGTTGTCTAAAACTTTGCCAATTCATGGTAACCTTTTGTAAATGAGATAATGGATAAAATTGATGGTTAATTGTAGAAATAAATTCAGCCCATGATAAAGTGATCTTACCATGTTTTTTAATTTCATCCTTGGTCTTGGCCTCCCACCAAACCAATGCTACTCCTTCCATTCTCAAAGAGGCTAGCTGAATCTTGGTGTAGTCTTCATGAAGGTTCTGTATCCTTAAATAAACTTCCAACTATCTTATCCAATTGTCAATTTTCTCTGCATTGACCTCACCATTAAACATAGGAAACTCAAATTTAACATCAATCTTTAAAAATTGACTTTTACCAGTGGTTTTAGACTTGTGAGATTGATTCACCGAAGTAGAGGATGATGATGTAGAGGAAGAGGATGAAGATGGGGATGGTGGATCACCATTTCCTCCATGTCCTTTCTTTGAATTGTCATCACTTTTATTTCCTTCTGAAGAACCCTCTTCTTCTTTCTGGTGTCTAGACCCTTCTCCAACAAGCCTATCATTCCTTTCTTGGTAGAGTATCCTTACCATCTCTGTCATGTCTTGGAAAGCCTTTCGGAATACCCGTTCTTCTTCTTTAGGATCAATGTCTTCAAGAGCTTCTCCTTCTCTTGAAGACATTCTTGAGGCTTATTCATTAACTCTTTAGGGTGTAATATATGGTGGAGGAAATGGCTCTCTCGCCCTCCTTGGTTGAGGATTAACTTGTGCTCTAACCAATTGTCCTTCCCCTCTTTTGAGTTTAAGCCTCGTAAGCATCAAAACTTGCGAACAATCAACTATATACTTGCACAAAACAAATGCAGAGTAAAACTATAGCTCTAATACCATCTGATATGAAAATGGAACTATTTGTAATGCTATGCAAAGTATCCATTTCCATTTAATTAAGTGTGCAAAGTATTCTCCATGTCTTGCAGGTTAAACAAAGTGTTTTTGGTAATTGTTTCTGAGTTTTTGTGTGATAAAATGTTAATTAAGTTTAATGTTTAACATATTATATCAGAAATACACAACAAGAGAAATTCACCATAGAATAACACAACAAACTGATGAGGCATTTCACCCATCCTGGGCTACATCTGTTGGGTCCAAGGCTCCCAATGGGCATGTCCTTGCTCTATTAAGTTGCTCAAAATGGTTATACAGTGATAAATATGCCTAAACAGAAAAAAAAAAGATGTTAATTTGACTTCAAAAGACAGAAATAAGCTAAAAATGGCTTTTGTTTCACCTCAAACAGTGAAGTACAACCCAATACAGCTCCATCTTCCTGATGGCCATTGTGGCCCTTTCCTATCTCCTGAAGAAAAAATGGCTGTAGAACACCTATGTTCACTCTGAAACCTGTCCCAAACTCTCTAGAATGCTCCAGAAACCCAAAATTGACCAACATTTCGTCCAATTTGGTCAACAATTGTGAAAGTTATGACCCAAACAAGATTTTTCCCAGTGGCACTAGAAAACCTCCTCCAAAACTGGAGGAACTCCAGTTAACTTTGACAAAAATGGCGGAATGGCTTAAAATATGGAATTGTGTGCTAAGTTTGGGGGTAGAAATAAATGTGACTATTAATTCAATGGCGTGTTCACATGCAGAAATTCCGGACAGTTAACTCCGCGGTTAATGTTTTAGCCCTCGCCCATGGTCATGGGTCGGAGGTCCTGTGTTGAGGGGCTAACACTCGAGGGCTTAACACAATTTTCTACTATTTGAAATGGGCTTAGCCCTAGGTCATTTCCCATGGTTTTGGGGTCTAAACCCCATAGCCCTAGGGGTTTAAGCCTTTAAACTCCACCATTCAGAACTTTTAGCTGCGGTTTCGAGGGTTTTGGTCACATCATGACGGGGCTAGCTCTTGAGGGGGCTGGTCCCCAACTTCTCTACCCACTTACAACGCTGACCCGACTCGCCCATTCAATGAAGCACGATGACCCGAATCTAGTTCAACTGCTCGTTACACACTGACTCGAATGTGTTCAACATGTGCCCGCTGCCGTGTTGGTCGGGTCGACCTCCGCGCGAGGGGTAGGGTTAAGAGTTCGAACCTCTTGCCCTCAAAATTTCAACAAGTATTTTAAACCATTTTTCTGGGGCTACGTGGCAACCTATGGGTAGGCCATGTCGCACCCTGTAATATGCCTATAAAAATCCATATAAAAATTAATTTTTTTCCAAATAAACATTTTGAAAAAGACAATATTTCTTGGTCAAAAAGTCATGTTTTGAAGGTCATTGGGCATTTTCAAAATTCAATAACTTTTACATATGACATTGTATTTTAATCTCGTTCACCATGCCATAATCGCAGTGATGAGACCTATCCGATCGTTCAGATTGCAACCATTTCTGAGCAGTTCCATTTTTGAGCATTTTTTTAAACTTGGACATGATCACCTAATCATCTATGGACTGAAGTTTGGACTTGGGGATTTTTAGGAAATATGGAGGGAACTGAGTTATTTTTGACAAGCTATATCATTTGAAGATTGAAAAACCACTGAAATTTATCTACCTAAGGAGTTTTTAGAGGCAATTTTGGGTTTTTGAAGACTTTGAGGCATTGGGTCAGCATGGTGAAAAGTAGACAGAGGCAAAATGGAGTGTCCAAACCATAGGTGTAAAAAATGGGATGGGGATGAGTGAATTAGGCTCTATGAGGGATTCTTCAGGAGTGGTAGGCTAGCCAAAGCATGGTAGAGTAGTGGAAGAGTAAAAAAATTATCCTAAGGATAATGAAGGCAGTGAGATTTCTAGAACTCACAAGATCCATGAATTTTGTTTCTAGAAATCTAGGACAAGTTTTTAGTCATTTAAATAGGTAAAAAATTATTGATGACTAATAGTGAATCCACTTGGGGAGGGAAACTCCTTTTCAAGAGGTGTCCAGAATTTTAGATCTATTGGTTTATGGAGACCAGTGCCTTATACATTGGGCATATTTTCTTCTTTTCTTTTGCTGCTGCTTCTCTGAAGTAGTGATTTTGATAATCTGAAAGCATGATTAGCTCAACTTCACCTCTACCTACCAAACCTACTTTCCTAACATTTTATTTTTTTCTTGGTTGCACTTGAACTGGAAAACCCATTGACATCTTTTATTTTGAAAGAAAAAATAAACTATCTACTTTTACACTTATTTCTTCTGAGAGTTCAGATTATGCTAGTGAACTCTTCTTATTCTCTACCTAGACTATTTTACTATCAAGATTAAGCAGTATGACAGACTTCATTCTCTAAGATATTGAAAAGAAATTTAAAGCATGAATTGAACCAGGATTAGGAAATCTGATTCATCATGAGTTGTGGCATTGAGACAAGCTACACACAAACATTATTTTAATAAGTAAACAAAACTAGAAGGTGTGAGGGTTATGTTTCATCATTTGCTAATCATCCCTATCCTTCTCTTTGGTTTAGATTTAAGCATGTGGAACTAGTATCTTTCATTGATAATCTATTTTATTTTGAAAATCCAAGCTTAAATGATTTGGCCAGCATTCTTTCACTAACTTATCAACAATAAATTTAAAACATGTTCAACCAGTAGTGGCATTTAGGTTTGCATGTTTTCAGTACTACTATTTTTTGGGTATGGGGTTGTACCTTTTCTTTAACTCTGCCCTCTTTTTCTATTTTTTCTATGCTTTTGTGTTTTTCTCTTTAGGACCTCCTATCAAACAACGATATGTATAATGAGTGAAGGCATGAAAGCTAGAGTTTTTTACAATAATGTTGTTTGAGCATCCTGTCTTCAAAAGGATACCCTAATATTCTTTTTCCATTCAGCTCTTGTAAACATAAATCATAGTTACCTTCATTTGAAAACATGGTATAAGGATTTTTCCAAGAATTTCAAAACAATCCATGTTCTCCTTGGTGTTTCTTCTTTGACTTTTGCTCCCCAAATTTGTTTTTGTCAAAGATCTTCCTTAGGTAGAAGAAGTATTCTTTATCATCTTTGAAACAAATGATGATGTCATCAATGTATACCATAGTGAAAAAATTGAAAATAGGAGCCATAATTCTTCGGAAGGTGTTTCCAACACTCTTTAGCCTAGGAAGCATTTGGTTAAATATGTAATTGTTCCCAGGAAACTTGAAAAAGTCTTTAAGATGATTGATTTGAAGTGGTATCATCTGATGGTATCCTAAAACACTATCATGCAATGCCATCTAGTTAGAAAACCTTACCCTTTGTAAAACATGATCTATCTTGGGAAAAAGGTATTTATCCTTTAGGAAGGGTTGATCTAGGTTTCTAAAGTCTACACACAGCCTATGTCCTTTTGTCTTCTTTCCAAGTGACATAATTTTCCCAAGGTTTTCATGGTTTTTCTTGAGAGAAGACCCTAAAGAAACAATGTCTATGTTATGAGACTTTAAGCTTTTACTCTTATATACAAGAGTGTCCTGAAACTTCTTGCATAACCTTATGTATTTCAATTTTGTGTGTAATGAAAAAGTTCTAGACAATTTAATCATTTTGGGCCTTCCTAGGCCGCCTACATTATATGTATTTATATTAGTTTTAGCAGACATCCCTTTGGGATTCATAGAAACATTTCTGAGAATCAACAAATTTTTTAGGGGGAAAAAATTTCTTATAATGAGGTGTCTATATAAGGTAAAAACATCAGAGTATTTTGATTCAGATTCCCAAATTTTTCTATTATGTGAGGGTATTTTAGCTCTTATGGATTGGGAAAAGGGAACAGTTGTGTTTTTGAGGTTTGTCCGTTATTTGAGCAACCTGTTTCAGATTCTAGACCGATTTTTGGTTTGGAAATTTCATTTTCAATTTGCAGAAAGTCAAGTTCAGTTTTATCATCATGTGGTTGTTCAAGTTTGTGATGGTTCTGACTGTCGAACTCATCATAGAGGGACTGATTTGGTTGTTGTAGTGTGCCTATATCTTCACCATTTTCATTCACTTTTTCATCGAGGTCATTTTAATTATACAAGATGAATGAGTCTAAGTTTGAATGAATGGAATAGATAGGGGTGTTGTTGGGTCTATCCAGGCTACTTACTATATACTTCATGTGAGATTCCCAGTACAGTCTCCTTGTTTGGTTAAAAACCAGGATGGTAGCATAAGACATGTCAAGTTGGAGGTTCCCTAGCACCTTAGCTCCCCAAGATCAGGACAAAAGCATGCCATATTTGGGAGGGATTTCAGCCACTACTATGTCCATAACCAGGATCTTAGCAGGGATTTGTGTCAGATTTACACATAAATCCTTGATTAGGCCCAGGCACTTAACTTTTCTTGAATCGAAGGAATATAGATCTTTGTAGGGCCTGGTTATTTCTAGGCCTAATTTTTCCATCACTACCTTTGGCATGAGGTTGTGAGAGGCACCAGAGTCTAGAATGGCATTATGTAGGATTTTTTCATGTATGTTTACGCTAACATAGAAATGGGGAGTGGCTCCTTCTTGGTATTTTCCATCTACTTTGGGTCCAAACAATAGCTCTAGTTTGTCATCTATCAAATTCAGAGTATTGGTATCATTTTCTATGTTTAGAACTTTCAGAACTTGGGACCTATACATATCCTGAGCTACCAGTTCAGTGAGAGGTATGGTGATCTTAATTTTAGCAATTTCTCCTTCAAAATTGAAAGGTACTTGGGTTTTAGGCATATTTACATTAGTTTTATAAGCCATAAATTTTTCTACATTTTTAATTTGCTGAATTTGATTTGGGGCTTTGGTCAAAAGAGTTTTGTCAGGGCCACTAGTAGAGGTACTAGGGCAGCTTGTGTCACCACTTGGTTGGCTAATTTTACCTTTGTTAGGATCATTTTTCTTAGCCATGTTGCTGTTATTGTCTATTGTTCTTTTAAGAATTTTTTCAGGGGTTTTTCTAACAATAGTGTCTAAGTTGTTTTTCTTGGAGTTTTCTTGGTTTTTCTTGCTCCTAAGGTCATATTTCCTGTGGACTTCCATTATGGAATTTTCCAATCCTAACTCGTAGTCTTCGGAATCTTCATGGTTTGTTTCATCTAGATTCGAGGAGAAAAAACCTTTTTCTTCTTCTGCGAGAAAAACATCACCCTCGTTATCAGAGCCTATTAAGTTTAGGTGATTTCATCTGGCTGTTCAATATCTCTTTCCCCTTCATCTACATAGTTATCTTGGAAGGGTGGTCTGATTTTTTGACCTTTTTCCCTTTGTCTGATTTGGGGTGGGTCTCTTCTAAAGTTCTGATTAAGGTTTCTATTTTGGGGATTTGGTTGGTTCTCCCTAGGAGGTGTTCTTTTTTTTATTCTTATTCTCTCCATCATTCTTTCCATGGTTCTAAGTAGGTTATCAATCTTGGAATCAGATGAGAAGGTTGAGGGCATGGTTTCATCCGTGTAGGTTACCCTCTTTTTTGACCTTAGCCTAGCTTTCTTTTCAATTAAGTTTGCCTCTACACTTATAGCTCCCTTTTGCATGTCTTCTAAAGTTAGGGGCTCTCTTTCTCTTAGATGATAGGCCATGTTAGGGTCAAAACCTTCTAGGAATTTAGCTAAGGCTAGGCCCAGTGGGGGTTTCATATGAGGTGGGAGGGCATTGTAGACATTGTTAAACCTGGTGAAATAATCTGGGACACTCTCTCCCGTATTCCTCTTAAGATTGTTATATTCAAAAAGGATTTGGAGGGGGTTTTTCTTCATTTCCCACTTGTTTATGAAAGTTTGGTAAAGGGAAGGGAGATCATGTATGTTGTTGGGAGTCAAGTTCTTAAACCATTTTTTAGCTTCTCCTCCTAGGCTTTGGTCAAACATCCTCATCTTCATGGTTTCCTCTTCTAATTCCATGTAGTCAAAAGCATTATTTATTCTATCTACATGATGTTGGGTAGTGGTAGAATCAGCTTCGGTAAAGTGTGGGATTCTAGATTGGTAATCATTTGGAAAAAGTACCAATGGTTTCGGTAACACTAGGGGTGCATACCATGCTTCCATGATGGGAGCTAATGGTGGATTTACAAGAGGATGGTTTGTGAAATGAGATTGAGTTGTTTTCATAATGGAGGTGTGAATGGGTGTGGCGGAAGTATTTGGACCACTAAACTGATTCTAAGCAGACTTGGGGTGAAAAGAGATGAAGTGGTGGAGAATTTGGAAATCAGGTGGTGTAGAAGGAGAAGCTTCTCCGCTAGGACTCTACTGTCAGTCTATGGGCTCAAGGTCAGTATGGTCAATACTACTTTGTGACTTGGTTCTGAAAAGGTTTCTTGTATGGTGCAAGTCAAAATAGGGATCCTGCAAGGCTGTGAGCTTTTTAGGTACAGAGCTTGATTTATGAATGGTCCTAACAGTAGTTAAGTTTCCAGTTTCAGAAGCTTGCCACAAAATCCTTTCTGGGTCATCAACTATATTGGGAGGGTTTGGGTCTAGATGAGATTTGGTATTGATTCTTCATGAAGCCATATTTCAAACTCAAAAGTTAGAGAGGCTGAAAGTTTTTGAACTTTTTTGAAAATTTTACCTCTTTTTGTATTTGCTAAACTCACACAGTGTGTGACTAGGATTCAAGACTTCTCAAGGTTGATTCGGCACAATCCTATAGGAGTCTATGGACACTAGTAAATTTGGAAGGCCTATTGGAGGCTAGTGGAGTCGCAAGGTGGATATTTTTAGTTGTTTTGAAAATATTGGTCTATGGTCCACCACCAATAGTAACAAGAAACCAATCTAGGAATGTTTTGGGGTTTTCGTAGTTCTCTTAAGTAGCCCTGAGGTTTTTGAGAGTGTCCTATAAATGAGTCATCATTTTTCTAGGATGGTGAAACAACTAGATTCTACTCTATGGCTGACAGCTTGAGTTCTTTATGATTTGACAAGGGTTTCTGAAGTCCTAAGGGATACTTAGATTGTCACTGACTCAGAGGTCTCATCATGATCACCATTTTGTTAATGATAGCGATTAGGTGGTTACAAATCACAGGATTTCAAAGTTTAAATGAGGGTTAAATGATTCTATAAGAGTTTCTTAGGCTACTAAGTACTCAGTCCCACCGTGATCTCCATTATGTTGGTGTCCCGTGATTTAGCAGATTGGTAGACCAAATCCATAGGGTAAGATTAGAACAGTATTTGGAGTCCTAGGACCTAGCCTTCCTGAACTTAGAAAGGTCTCTCTCTATTGTGTGAAATGTGAGCTTGTTTGCTTTAAGTGTTTTATTTTAGGGTAGTTGTTAAGTGTCGGTTTGTTGTTTATTTTGGTTGGGGTAAGATGATCAAGTAGGATAGGAGGAGAGAGAGATTATAAAATCAATTGGGCTATGGAGTCCATGAAGTCATTGATATCTCGATAATGAATCGGGGTACATCACAGGGAAAACCTAGTGTAGTTAATGGATCTTTAAAGTTTATGTGTGAGGTGAGATGGACATTAAGTTTGGGAACCAAGGTAGGGCAAAGGGTAATTAAGAATCCTTTGTCAAATACCTATGAACAGAGAGATCTTGAATACTGATAAGCAAAAGATACTAGTCATGAGGTAGGGCATGCCATTTACTCAATAACAATACTTTTAAACAAATACACATTCAAGATATACAATCTAGTGGAGCAAATGAAGTAAGACAACTTATCTAACTTCAATGATTCTACTTTCAAGATTTGAAAACATATGAGATACAAATAACATTAATAAATGAAGAGGGAACTCCTAAACATCATTCATTCAACTATAAAGAACTTTGAAGCAAACTAATAAGCATATACAAAGGGAAAGATCAAAACAAGACCTCTTTGGCTTAGCCTAATCAATCAATACATAAAAGAGAGATTTCAAGAAAGAATTTAGATAGCATCAAACAAGAAGGGCTCACCATGATTCATGTTTTTAAAATAGAATATTAATCCAATAATGAAATAGACAAGATTAGGTGGGCCTAAGGAGCAACTAAGAATTCCTTAAACTAACCCAGTAGAAGAAAACATGAAGACAATAGCAAACAGGAGGACTGAGGTGCCTCTAACAACATTTCTCATACTATACTTTTTTGAGCTATTGCAATATAGAAATATTGACATATGAAAAACAAGAAAAACATGAACAAATAATAGATACTTCACCATTAACCAAATTTAGGAATCCTGCAAGTAAGCCTTCGTCATTATCAACAAGGCAAATCATCCACAAGCTCCACAACACTAGATTTTTCTTCAACTTCTGAAAACCATGTATTGCTCTTAAACACATCAAGAGCCCAATGTTACAATGAATCCTCATGCCTTATATAACAAGCAATGAATAGGAAAGCCTAATAGAGCATCTATAACTCTATTGGCTAATTAGAAGTATCTATATTGTCCTTGAGACCTTGCAAGGCCCAAGGCACAAAAATATCTAAAATAAATATCTTTCCGGCCATTTTTAGCAATTAAATTGACCTTTAGGTTTTGAAAAGCCTAAAAAAAAATTCTAAATGCACATTTTGACTTTTCAACCACAGGAGTGCAGCACTATGTGTGAAATTTTAATTTGCATGCTAGGAGCGCAACACAGGAACAAAAAAAATGGGTCTTCTTACAACCATGTTTTGAAGGCCTTCTTGATGTCAGAAAATGCTCCGTGATGGCTCGTTGGAAATAACTTGAAGCATAATTTCCAGATATACCTTTGGTTCTTCAATCTGACCTCCGCAACCTATCCAAAAAGTGAAAATGCCAAGACTAGTAGGAGCGCAGCACATGCTCTGAAAAGTGGGTAGAATGGTGAAAAAATGAGTGTTTGTGACCCTTTTGGGGGACCAAAACAACTCCAATTGAGCTGAAAAATGGTGATAATGCTCCTATCATGATGAGGAATCCAAATATTAAAGGCTTTGCTCCTAAATATGCCCTGAAAAAGAGCGTAGCACGAGGTGTGTTGCGCTCCTAGACTCAAAACTTTGCAAAAAACAAAAACTTGTTCAATTTCTCCCAAATTTGGTAGATAGGTGCCTCATGGGTCTTGAGAGACCTGTAGAAAAGATTTAACCAAAATACCAAGGCTATCTTGGTCCTTTTCCTCCTTTAGTGCTTGGATCTCAATTTTGGCCTTTTTGAGTTCTTGCCTTACAAATTGTTCTCTTTGAGCATAATGTTTAGCCGTCCTTCTTTGTAGATCCAAGTCTCTATTGGCCTTCTACAACTTGGCCTCAAGGTGTGTGTTAGACCTCTCAAGCCATGATTCCATATCATGTTCAATTTCTAGTGCAAGGAGTTTTTGGAGAGACATTTGTTTCGCTTGGGTTGATTCTTCTTTTCTCTGCTTTGCCAATTCTTTCCTAATACCCATAGTTCTAGGTCTCCTTCTAGTTTGACCCTCCTCATCACTACTTTCCTCATAAGTTCCCATGAATTCTTCCAACTTCACCTGTGCACTTTGAGCCTCTTTCCGGTACCTGAGTGTTCTTGTTTCATGGATGGATTTTTGGACACTCATTTTCTTTTTTTGCATTTGATAAAAGTGAATGACATCCTTTTCTATTTCCAATTCAGTCTCCAAGTCCTTGATTTGTGCATTCCTGTCTTGGAGGAGGGAATTTGAAAATCTTGTTTTATTCTCATCATCACTGTCTATGTGAATGAGTTCAAACTCTCTTTCTTTTTCATGATCTTCCTCTTCTTCGTTCACTATTTTCTTACCTTTTTCCAATGGTTGAGGTGAAGTAGATGAAAAGGCGCCTTGCCTCTTAGAGGCAGCAAACACTTGCCTTGATCCTCTTTGGTAAGTGAGATTATAAGTTTTAACATGTTTCACTTGAATACCTTGATCATTGGTGACCTTAAGGCTATTTGTCTTCTCATTGAGGATTTATGTATGTGTGTCTTCCTCACTTTTCCCTTGACTGCCTTTTTGAGAGACATTTTCACTTTCTCTCATGCTATCATCACTGCCAACATTTTCATGATTGTTATATTCTTCCATGTCCTCTAAATTTTCATCTTCCATACTTACATCATTATCATTTTCATTTTCATTTTCTGTGTTGTCATGATTAGAGGTGTCGTCATCATGGCTTGATACATTCTCATCTTCATGACTGTCCTTGTTGAGCCCCAAAGATGTCCTCTCCTTTCACCAAATTTCACTTCATTCCATTTATCCTCTGTTAATTATAGGCTTAAAAGATCAATAGGAAGGATTAAAGTTACTTTAAGAATGCATGCAATAACTGAATTACTAAACTTTTGTGGTTTTGTTGTTGTAGTGATTTTTTACTAGACTTAGCTACAGAATGCAGCCATTCTGTAGCTAGTCACATATTCCACAGCTAGCTTTATGTTCATACAGGTTACATGTGTCACTTAAAGGAAAAACACATATGGTTGAATTCCATAACTTACCTACATCATTCATTGCCCTCTACGAAGTCTGAGAAAAAATCTGCAAGTGGTTATGCACGTGGAGGAAACCAAAACTAAGAAGTAGATGTCTACCAGGACAAGGACTCTGCAGATGTCATCAGCAAAGTACGAGGCCTCAACAGGAGTTATAATTTGATTTTGATTGAAAAATACACCTATCACTATTTCTTCTCAATGACAGTTATGTATTTTGCTTATAAAAATAACTCGGTGAACCGAGAGACAGTTAGCTAGTTGATGTTTTGTTGTTAAGTTTTCCAAAACTGTGATACTTTGTTTCTGAAGCGTTCTCCTTTAATGAAAGAAGTACAAATTTAATGCATGATCTGAAGAAATATTTAGGAGATTCGTGTGCCAATCCGATGGTAGAGGGCTCCTACTGTCCGAAAGGCTTTGTGCATATTTTCTAGATAAGTGACTTTAGCTCTGTTTCGTTCCTAATTTAGGCAGTTTTCTGAACTTCATGTTTTATGTTCACTTACATCAAATTTTATAGTCAATCTCATTCTTATGAATTGTTCCAATATATCACTAACACGTGAATGAGATAGAGCTATAATACTTCAGAGGTTAATGGCATTCTAGTTCAGTTCTGTTCATTGTATTTCAAGTTTTATTAATTTCATTCTAGTTCTGTTAAATTAGACTTAAAAGGCATTCATTATTTACAAATTGTACTTGTTCTTAATCTGTTCTAACATATCATTATCATATGGACAAGAATTAGCTATATCATTTTGAGTCCTTGACTATTCTGCAATTTCTCATAATTTTACAAACAACCTTTTTCCAAAGCTATTCCAAGAGATCTCTAACCCTTGAATGAGGCTTAATAGTAACATTTTGAGTGGCAGAATGGGTTAATTTTAGTGTCATAAGTCATTTTAGCATAGGGTTCCTTACTATGTTGCAGATAATATTTTCTCAAATTATTCCAACAAATTTCTAACTATGGATGAGATTTTCTCTGTAATATTGTAAGTTGTTGTTTACTATAGAGAAATTCATTACATCAAACTTATCCTTTTCTCAAGTTGTTCCAACATACTTCTAATGAAATGAATTGGACTGAGTTAATGTTATGAGTTACTTTCCTTGTCAAGCTTTGCAATTCGTGAATTAGCATTTCTGTTCTTAGGTGTCATACACAGTTTAGAGTAGATTTTTTTCTATTTTAGTATGATCAGTAACTTCTCTTTGCGAACAATTTAGTTCTTTTCCTCTTAACACAAAAATACAAAACCAAAAACACTAGAAAAACACTAAACACAACGAAGTAGGAAGAAGATACCTAGGCACATATAGTGCACTTCACTTCAACATTTTACTAGTCCTGGTTGAAAATTTATGACATCAATTTAGGAACACTAAGTTGAGTAGACATTTTGGCACCGTTTCTAGGGAAGTGTAACTAGGTAGCCTTGTTTCTTACCTCCAAAAAACAATGATATGCGTAGAGAAAGAGACTCAAGGGGTAGATTCATAAGAAGCAGAATCTTGCTTCCTAGACCACCACTTGTTCCACCAAGACCAAGAGGCAGCACACCTCCAACTCAAACCTAAATTCCATCCTATATTTATCACATACTTATAGAAGGCTTAAGATCATATATTCCATCAGAGAGACCTTCCACTTCATCCATTGAACTTGTCTTAGAAAAATATTCAAGGACCCTGCTAGAGACATAAACTTTTCCACTTCCACAGAAGAATCAACTATGGCAGAAGAAGGGGGAGGAGGAGTATTTAATGGAGAACACACACTATTTGGAGGGGGTAGAGGTAGAGGTAGAGGAGAAGGAGGTAGAGGTGCCGAAGGATAAGGAGGTAGAGGTGAAGAAGGAGGCATAGGAAGAGGTAGAAGGGAAATGGGAAGCTCTTTTGGGTTTCCTATAGTAGATGAAGAAACCAATGCAACTATGAAAAATATTTCACCCTCTGTCCTTTCAAACTTCTATGGACTCAAAAGTGAAGATCCTGAAACCTTTCTATTTGAATTTGAAGTCCTATGTAGAACCTGTGATTACTTACGAGATGCCCAAAAACTTAAACTATTCCCTTCAACATTGAAAGGAGCAGCATTAAAATGGTTTATGAGTTTGATCAACAGTTCTATTAGGACATGGGAAGACATGAAACAGGCATTTCTAGAGAGGTATTTGGATTATTGTATGCCATTCAACCATAAGGAGGAAGTGTTTAAAATGCTACAAAAAGAGGATGAAATTCTGTAAGATTTGTTGGAGAGGTTTAACTAGAACATCAAGAGAGCAAAAATGGAAAACTTATACCAAGATACTTTGAAAGCTCTCTTGTTGAAGACAATTAGGGATGAATGGTTAGATATCCTTAATATGATGGGAAAAGGGGATATATCTCAGCTCACATTACCTGAAATAGCTGAATTATGTATCAACCTTTCAAGAGGGAAATCTAAAACTCTAAAAGGACCAAGAGACCCTGCTCTTGCAAGGGCAAGTAAGTCTGCTTCTGGGACAGTAAGTAGGGCAGAAATAGGACATAGGCTTGATGAATTCAAATCTGACATTTTAGGGAGTATTAGTGAGAAAATAGACACCCTTAAGTTACAAAAAAATAAAAAATTTGAATTTGACGCCTTAGCAATCTTTTGTCCCAAATGTAGAAAGAAGCATGCCTTGAGAGAGTGCCCTTTGGATGCAAAAGTAGTAGAGACTTGTGTAATTTGTTCAAAAAAACATGAGACCAAGAGTTGTCCTTTGCTTCCTGGTCTTAAAGTTGTCTTTCAAGAAGAAACCCCTACAAATTCCACAAAATCTCTCAATTGTGTCTCTAGAAGGCCTTGGCAAGGACCTCAAACACAATGATTCCATGATCAGCTGTATAATCAACCCCCACAAAATTGGAATTCTTGGCAGCAACCTTGGCCCCAATTTTAAAATCAATCTCAAACTTGGGCACAAGGAGCAAAAAATCCCTATGGAAGATACTCTCAGTACTATCAATATCCGCCATCCTATCCACCATATCCACATTTCCCTCCTCAACAAAATCCTCAACAAAATCCTCAAAATCCACAACATCAAAATCCACCACTTCCATTACCATTTCCTCAAAAAGAAAATCAGTTACCGGTCCAACCTATGCCAAACCCCAACAATAAAAATCCTCAGAACATATACATGATAGAAGGCCAACAATTTCCAACCTATTTGATTACTCCTTTAGACCTTAATGATGTTCAACTTAGGTCTGGAAGAATACTTGAAAAGAAGAAACCTTCTGTAATCATACAAGAACAAAACAATTCTGAGGAAGATTCTCTACGGGTAAATAAAAGTCTTGAAGAGAACACATATTTTCAAGCCCCAAACATTGAAAAATCAAAACAAAAATAACCAATAATTTCAACTCCTATATTAGAGAAGCCATCAACATCCACCTCTACACCTCCCTTTCCAGAAAGATTACAAATTGATAGGGGTGTAGAAAAACAAATTATGGTGCCTAATTATGATTTCCTAGATGAGCTAAGGAATGTTTGTATTAAGATCCCAGTATTACAAGCTATTAAGGAAATTCAAATCTTAGCAAAAACAATAAAAGAGTTGAGCATGAAAAAAACAGGAAAAAGAATCAAAGAGACAAAGAAAATTCAACTGGTAGGAAAAATAGCAGACATCATGATGGGTAAGATTTCTATTCCAAAGTATCTAGACCCAAGAAATCCAGTTGTTAAAATACACATCAATGGAACTGAGATTCAAAACACACTTATTGATTTAGGAGCAGCAATCAATATCATGAGTAAAAAAATCATGGATGAACTAAAACTTCCTAATCTTCTTGTTACACCCACATTATTACAATTAGAAGATAGATATGTGATCAAATCTGATGGGGTAATGGAAGATATTCCAGTGTCCCTAGATTCTTGGGAGTCTCCTGTGGATTTTATGATCCTAACTCCTAAGAATAATCTAGGAGGACATCCTATTATATTAGGAAGACCTTGGTTAGCTACAACTGATGCTTTCATTAGCTGTAGATCCAGTGATATGTACATCTCTAATGGTAGTTCAACCAAGAAATTTACCTTGTATCCTCCAACAAAAAAAATTACAGAATTAGATGATACTCAATGGATTGAGGATGAAGAAGACATACAACCTCTCTTCACAATTTCAGAAATTAGTGAAGATAGCCAGATTTTGAATACCTTAGAAAATTTTGAATCCTCTTTGGAATACAAACATGAAAAATTTCAAGAATAATCCAACATTGATTTTTTATCATCAAGACAGATGTCTCTTTATTCCATGGATAAATTTGGCAGCTCTACAATTGAGATATTTCCAGGTAAAACTTTAAATATAAACAAGAACCTAAAGAAATCTCAACACGAAAAGCTAGTCAAGATATTACAGAGACATTCTTCTGCATATGCATGGGAGTACACTGATATGAAAGGGATAAGCCCTAAGACTTTCACTCATCACATCTACATGGAGGAAAATTGTAAACCAATCAGACAACCTCAGAGACGAATGAATCCAAATCTTAGGGAGATTGTTAAAGAAGAATTGCAGAAATTGTTAAATGTCAACTTTATCTATCCCATTTCAGATAGTCAGTGGGTTTCTCCTTTGGTAATTTTTCCAAATAAAAATGGTAAATGGAGGGTATGTATTGACTATCGTGAATTAAACAAAGCTACTCTTAAAGATCAGTTTCCCCTACCTTTCATAGATCAGGTGTTAGATACATTAGCTGGAAAAAATTACTTCTCATTTTTAGATGGGTTTAGTGGTTATAACCAAATTCAAGTAGCACTTGAAGATCAATACAAAACCACATTTACCTGTCCTTGGGGTACCTATGCTTACCGAGTATTTCCATTTGGACTATGCAATGCACCTACAACATTTCAAAGGGCAGTACTAGGAATATTTTCAGATCTAATACATGATTGTGTAGAGGAATATATGGATGATTTCACAGTCTATGGAAACACATTTGAAGAAGCCTTAGCAAACTTGGAAAAAGTTTTAAAAATATGTAAAGAAGAAAATCTTTCACTAAGTCATGAGAAGTGTTTTATGATGTTTACTGAAGGAATTGTTTTGGGGCATCACATTTCAGGGGATGGGATTAGAGTTGATGAGTCAAAATTTGAAGTCATCTCTCTAACTTAGCATACATTACATGTAAAAAATATGTTGGAGTTTCCTAGGATTTAGGATATTATCAGTAATAACTTCATAAAGATAGCATCTCTACTTTCAAATTACTTACCAAGGCCCAGCCAGATTCAGTGGGTCTGTGAGTTGCTGGACAGCCTTGAGACACTGAAAACTTAGTCTCTAGAAACACCTATTTTTATTTTAAGGGAGTTTCTTCTGAAGTGTATACTATAACTTCAGATGCCTCAGATACAACTTTAGGAGCAGTAGTGGGACAAAAAGACCTGATTCCTTATGCCATCTACTATACAAGTAAAAATTTGACTCCTTCAGAGTTAAATTATACTGTAATTGAAAAAGAGTTCTTAGTTGTTGTTCATGCCATAAATAAATTCAGACACCATATAACAGGCTATGAAACTTTTGTTCACACAGATCACTCTGCAATTAAATATCTAGTGAAAAAATCAATTACTAATGGCAGAGTCATAAGATGGTTATTTATTTTATAGGAATTCAACATTACCATTTTAGATAGGCCTGGAAAACAAAATAAAGTAGATGATTTCCTATATAGACTCCAAAACATTAAAGACAATACTCCAGTTGAAGATCAATTCCTTGATGAATATCTCTTTGCAGTTTCTACTCAAACTCCTTGGTTTGCTGACATTGCTAATTATTTAGTTTCAGGGAAATTTCCTTCAATAATGAATGCAAGAGACAAAAGAAAGATCATTTATGATAGTGCAAAATATTCATGGGTTGCTAATGAGTTATACAAGACAGGTCCAGATTTTATCATTAGGAGATGTGTTCGGGAAGATGAGATGCCTGAGATTCTCAAGGCATGTCATGATGAACCTTGTGGTGGACACTTTGCTAATAAAAGGACAACCTATAAGATCCTTCATTTGGGATATTATTGGCCATCCATTTTCAAAGATGCTAAAGAGTATGTTAAAAGGTGTGACAATTGCCAAAGGATAGGGAAACCTTCTCCTTCAGGTGAGATGCCATTGCAGCCTCAGGTACATATTGAACCTTTTGAAAAATGGGCTTTGGATTTTGTAGGACCTATTAGTCCTCCATCAAGACAAAAGAAATATATATTAGTTTGCACTGATTATGTTACTAAATGGGTAGAGGCCAAGCCATTACTTTCTGCTATTGAAGCATCTGTAGTTAATTTTCTTTTTGAGGATATTTTTACTCGTTTTGGTGTCCCAAGAGAAATTGTTACAGATCAAGGAGCTCAATTCACATCAAGGCTAGTGGAAAAAATGGTGGAGAGGTACAAAATCAGACACAGAAAATCTGCTCCCTATCATCCACAAGCAAATGGCCAAGTGGATCTAATAATAAGGTCATTGAAGGGATCCTAACAAATATTGTTCATTTACATAGAAGAAATTGGGTAGATAGGCTTCCTGAAGCCTTGTGGACCTATAGAACTACATGGAAAAGCACAACAGGTCATACCCCTTATGAACTTGTTTATGGAAAACAAGTCTTGTTTTCCATAGAGTTTTAGATTCAAACTTTTAAAATGGCAGTCTAGCTAGGACTTGATCTAACAGAAGCACAAAAGCACAGATTAGAGAAAATTAATGGATTGGATGAGATCAGATAGGATGCAGTCCAGAGAAAAAATATAGTCCAACAGAAAAGGACTAGATGGCATGATAAGTACATTAAGGAAAAGAAATTCAAAGAAGGTGACTGAGCCCTCTTGTTTGATTCAAAGTTCAAAGACTTTCAAGGTAAATTCCAAACACATTTTCTTGGGCCATATGAAATTGTGAATTTTTTTTAGAATGGAGCAATAAAAATTAGGACAATAAATGAAGATAAGGTCATTTTTCTTGTAAATGGTCATAGATTGAAGTTGTATCATAAGCCACATTCAAGAGAAAAATTTGTCAAGATATTCCAAGAGAACAGTGATGTGAAGTTAATGAAGAAGAATCCTTCTTCTTCATCAACTTAATTGTATTTTCTGAAATCAGATGATGAAAAAAAAAAAAGTATAAACATGAAAACTAATCATTGATTAGCATGTTTATACAGAAAAGATAAAGTGGAAATCAGAATCTTTCTGACACTTTACCTTTTCAAAATTGTTCTTTTCCTGCAAGCAACTATCATAAAATCATAAGTGCAGGCCCACTTTACATATCAAATTCCACTTATGATCCATTTCACTTCATCATATCTCACTTCATTCATATTTCATTCACTCCATTCATCCATACTTCATTCACTCCATTTCATGGACCATCTCATTTTTATTTCAAATTTTATCTCTTTCTGCAATTTAGTATTACAAATCATAAGTTGCAGGCCACTTTTCATATTTCATTCCACTTCACATTTATGATCCATTTCATTCTATCATATTTCACTTCACTCATGCTTCATTCCACCATATTTCATGATCCATTTTATTTCATTTCATACTACATTCCATCCATGTTTCAAATCATTTCATTCCATGTTTCAAAGCTTTTACAAGTATATTCTGTAGCCATACATTCTACAACCAGACATTCTGTAGCCAGACATTCTGCAGCCAGATATCCTGGAGGCAACTATCCAGCAACCACTTGTTTAGCAGCAAATTGATCCTACACACCTATGTCAACAAGAAAAATAAAAGGGATTATGAAGACTGAAAGATCAATGATTTTCAAAGAAAGACAAATCATATTAAAAACCACAAAAAAAAATCAAAAGAAGGCCTAAGGTAACTTGTGAAATTATTATGATAACAGATTATGAAAGTTATAGTATTGTTAAGTTATATGTATGTTTCATAAAGTTATTTTGATTATTCGTATTGATCAATCCTATCAAGCTTATCATAAAATTCATGGACAAATCCATTCCATTCCACCATATCAAATCATCATTTATTAAAAATTAACGGTTAGTACTTGAAGTGACCTATTAGGTCACATCACTAACCCGAAGTATTCAATGATGATTTTGAAATTCTCATGAGATTTTTCCGCAGTCTTTCACTCCATGACAACTCTCAAACTCATTTATTCATGTAATTTACCCTCACCGTATTTCACTCATTCCATAACCACTTCATGTCATTTTTTCATAGCCAATTCCTGTCTACAAAAACAGAGAAGTCATCTTTGGGGTGAAAAAAACTCTCTACATCCATTTTTACCTTGAATAGGAGAGCAGTAACGGAGCAGTAAATTGAAGATAGAGAAAAGAAGCCATGGGACTCATTGTAAGGTCCGAACCAGTCGGAACCAAATACCTAGAGGGTCACCCACAGATTAGAGAGATGTTACATCAGGTTGGGTGGCTACATTTTTTGGAAAAGTTCAATGGATTCCATAAGGAGGTTACCAAGACATTTGCACGGTCCTTCAACGGGTCAAAATTTGAAATAAGTGATGTCAAGTTCATTATCACAGAATCCTTCATTGCAGAAGCAGCAGAATTACCAAGGCAAGGTGAACGATGGTTCAAAAACAAGGAATTTCACAATGAAGCATGGAGGCAGATGCTCAAAACACCATGTATGGATATTTCAGTTTTTAAGAAGGGCATTCCTAGCTTAGCATTGAAGAATAAATGGAGAAATATGTTGCTAATTCTGCAAAAGTTTATAACTTGTGAGGGAAGGTTTGGTACCCTATATGTTTATCACATTTGACTTATGACACATTTCTTAGATGAAGAAATCAATTTACCCTTTTTATTACTCCATAGTCTAAAGAGAATGGCTTCTAATGTCCAAAAGAGGGTTCATTTCTTGGAAACCACCCTATATCACCATGGCCTAGTTAAAATCTTAATTGAGCATCATTTAAAAAAGGTGGGAGACAGTTGGGATGAGTTCCTCTTGAGGAATCATTTTGAAGAACCTAAAGAAATTCCATCTGAAGGAAAACTTGTAAGAAGAAGCAGGAGAAGAAAAATTTCCAAATCTGTTGAAATTAAAACTGGTAAATCCATACAAGAAGACAGTGAGGAGATTATCTCTTAAAAATTGGCTGAAATCAAGAAACAACTTAAAAAGGAAAAGATAATAAAGAAGTATGCTAAGGAGAGAGGTGAGGGACCATCTAAACTAAGAAGAAGCCATAGGCTTAGAGGCATATTGAAGAAAACAGGGGTTAAGAAAACGAGAATCATAGATATTGAGGATGAAGAGACACCAACTGATAGATCTCCTGAGTACCAGTATGAAGAGGATCTTGATAGAGGAACTCCGGAGGTAGACCCAGCCCAACAACAAATCTATAATTATGTTGAGTCATTAGAAAAGAGAGCCTCAGAAAGAAGAGGAAGAACTCCTAGCCCACAAAAATCTCCAATTGAAGTGCTGAGAAGAGATAAATATGAATTGGAAATACTTAATAGGAATATAAAAAATGAAAATGAAATTTTAAGGGAGAAAGTCAAGCTGAAAAGTGATATGAACACAACTCTCTCTCTGCAAATGGAAAAATTGTACAAGGCTAGTGAGAAGCTGAAGAAGAAAAACAAAAAGTTGAGCAGGGCACTTATACATTTGAGGTTCAAATTGGCCATAAGGAAGCCTAGGATGCCATTAAACATCAAGAAAATCAGAAAAAGGAAGTTAGATGTCCTAGCAGAGGTTTCAGAATACATGGATTGATTGCATGAGGACATGCAAAAGCTTTGCAGTGGGGGTATGTTGAGCCCCAAAGATGTCTTCTCCTTTCACCAAATTTCACTTCATTCCATTTATCCTCTGTTAATTATAGGCTTAAAATATCAATAGGAATGATTAAATTTACTTTAAGAATGCATGCAATAACTGACTTACTAAACTTTTGTGGTTTTGTTGTTGTAGTGATTTTTGACTAGACTTAGCTAATGAATGCAGCCATTCTGTAGCTAGTCGCATATTCCGCAGCTATCTTTATGTTCACACAGGTTACAGATGTCACTTAAATGAAAAATGCATATGGTTGAATTCTAGAACTCACCTACATCATTCCTGTCCCTCTACGAAGTCTGAGCAAAAATCTGCAAGTGGTTATGCACGTGGAGGAAACCAAAACTAAGAAGTAGACTTCTACTAGGACAAGGACTTTGTAGATGTCTTCAAAAAAGTATGAGACCTAAATAGGAGTTATAATTCGATTTTGATTGAAAAATACACCTATCCCTATTTCTTCTCAATGACAGTTATGTATTTTTCTTATAAAAATAACTCGGTGAACCGAGAGAAAGTTAGCTAGTTGATGTTTTGTTGTTAAGTTTTCCAAAACTGTGATACTCTGTTTCTGAAGCGTTCTCCTTTAATGAAAGAAGTAAAACTTTAATGCATGATCTGAAGAAATATTGAGGAGATTCGTGTGCCAATCCGATGGTATAGGGCCCCTACTGTCCGAAAGGCTTTGTGCATATTTTCTATATAAGTGACTTTAGCTCTGTTTCCTTCCTAATTTAGGCAGTTTTCTGAACTTCATGTTTTATGTTCACTTACATCAAATGTTACAGTCAATATCATTCTTATGAACTGTTCCAATATATCACTAACACGTGAATGAGATAGAGCTATAATACTTCAGAGGTTAATTGCATTCTAGTTCAGTTCTGTTCATTGTATTTCAAGTTTTATTAATTGCATTCTAGTCCTGTTAAATTAGACTTAAAAGGCCTTGATTATTTACAAACTGTGCTTGTTCTTAATCTCTTCTAACACATCATTATCATATGGACAAGAATTAGCTATATCATTTTGATTCCTTGACTATTCTGCAATTTCTCATAATTTTACAAACAACCTTTTTCCAAAGATATTCCAAGAGATCTCTAACCCTTGAATGAGGCTTAATAGTAACATTTTGAGTGGCAGAATGGGTTAATTTTAGCGTCATAAGTCATTTTATCATAGGGTTCCTTACTATGTTGCAGATAATCTTTTCTCAAATTGTTCCAACAAATTTCTAACTATGGATGAGATTTTCTCTGTAATATTGTAAGTTGTTGTTTACTATAGAGAACTTCATTACATCAAAATTATCCTTTTCTCAAGTTGTTCCAACAAACTTCTAATGAAATGAATTGGACTGAGTTAATGTTATGAGTTAATTTCCTTGTCAAGCTTTGCAATTTGTGAATTAGCATTTTCTGTTCTTAGGTGTTATACACAGTTTAGAGTATATTTTGTTCTGTTTTAGTATGATCAGTAACTTCTCTTTGCCAACAATTTAGTTCTTTTCCTCTTAACACAAAAATACAAAACCAAAAAAATTAAACACAACAAAGTAGGAAGAAGATACCTAGGCACCTATAGTGCACTTCACTTCAACAGTTTACTAGCCCTAGTTGACAATTTATGACATCAATTTAGGAACACTAAGTTGAGTAGACAGTCCTCCTCTTCACTATTTTACCCACTGTGTTCACTTTCAAGCTATGTCTTTGTATCACTGCTTGCATTTTTACCTTATTCAATGTTTGAATGTTCCTTACTGTCATGCATATTGTCTTCTTCTTCTAAATTTGCCTTTTTCTCTCGGCTACTATCTCCATCTTTGTCACTGTCCATTTTATCATTGAAATTAGGCTCATTGTTTTCTCTTTCATCTTGAATGTTTTGTTCCTCAAAAGCTTCTTTTGTTTCTTGGCTGTCGTCTATTTCTTCATCTTTACCTAGCTCACTGCCTTGGCCTTCTTTGTCTTCTTCACTGCTTTCAACTACCTCTTCATCATCATAATCACTTTCTTCATGACTGCCATGTTCATCTTGGTCACTGTTTTCTTCCTCTCTTTCATCACTATATTCTTTGTTTGATTCTTTTTCATCTTGGTCACTGTCTTCTTTATTGCTTTCATCTGCTTCTTCATCTCCATTTGGCTCATTATTTTGGTCTTCTTGTTCTTCCTTTGGCTCACTGCTTTCTTCCTTCTTATTTCTTTTATCATTACTACTTTCATATGCCTCCTCTTCATTGTCTTTTCTATCTTCTCCATCATTTTCATTTTATTCACTTTCACTTTCCTCCTCTTCATCACTTGTTTCTTCTCCTTGACTGTAATTTTCTTTTTGACTGTCATGTTCCTCTTTGTCACTGTTTTCTTCCTCTTCAGAGTTTTTAGGAGAAGGTGAAAGAGGGATGTTTGTTTGGGGAGAAGATTCATATGAAGAGGATGAATCATGGTCAGTGGAGGGTGATGAAGGTGTGTGAGGAGGAAGCTGAGATGATGATTGTAAAATTTGCAGAGGGAGAGGCTATGGGCTTGTGAAAACACCATGGGAGATGAAAACTTCCCATGGGATGCCTTGTTGCTCCAATTGGTGTAAGACAATCATTTTTATGAGGGAATGGTGGAAAAGACTTGACATTTGTTGGGAGGGAGGCCTGTTTTTCACAATGGATGACATTTTCTCAATACTTTTACAAAGGTAGTAGGGAAAATGGAGTAGTTTGGCTTTAGTAAAATGCATGAGTAGTCTTATGTGGTAGGAGTAGACTCTATAAAACCTACCCTCACAAGTGAAGTATTTCATAATGATCTTCATCAAAGGCGCATATCTGTCCAAAAAATGAGAAAAGGGAAAAATGGTTTTGCAATTAGCTTGGCAACTTGGTTTTAAGAAGGGATGATAATGGCTAAGGTCTAGATACACCTGTTTGAAACATTTCTCCCCCATGCAAGGTATTCCAGTGGCCATAGAGATTTCACTGGTGGTGAGCTCAAAATTCATTCCAGCTAAATGTACTTTGTGGTCATGGAGGTTAAGGACAAAAAGCTTGGTCAACTGCGGGTGAATTTGGACCTTCTACACTTTATCACAGAACTCATAGCATACTACTTCTTGTAAATATGAAACTATAGTGGGAGAGGTTGTCAATTCTTTAGTATTTATAGGCTCAAACCTATTTGCTTTCCCACCCTTCCTCTCTTGCTCTTTAGGCCTTTGTTTCTTCTCGCCACTGTCAATACTGCCCTCTCTATGCATTCTGTCCTTCACCCTTGCCTTAAGACCTTTTTAAAAATAATTGACACTGCTTGTGGAATGATGTGAAGATGGTGAGTTAGATGGTGAGGTTGAAATGATGTCAAGGCTCAACAGTGTGGAGACCAAGTATTTCCTTTAGGATTTTACTTCCTTTTCTAGATTTAGCCTTCAATTTTCTTTATAATCCTACCCTTAGAAAAATAGGAAATGGTGGAAAAAGCTTAAATAACTCTCAAAATATTCTCATATCTGAAGCAACAGGCTTAAAAATAATCATGGGAAAGTCGAGCGCCTTCTGCACAAAGTATTCGGGCAGCCTCTGCACGTAGGGTCGGGTAGGCCCTGAACACATAGGAGCATAGCGTGGGCACCTCCTGCATATCTACCGGGAACCTCTGAACAAGTGTTGAAGGCTCAAGAGCACGCATGGGCACCTCCTGCATGTTTGTTGGGCACCTCTGAACGAGTGCTGAACGCGTAGGATCGCAGCACGGGCACCTCTTGCACGTTGAGTCGGGTCTCCTGGCCGCTGCTGAACACACAGGAGCGCAACGCGACACCTTCTTCACGCTGCGTCGAGTGTAGGCTGAATGGGTCGGGTGGTCATGCACGCAACAGGTGTGCAACACACCGCTACAAGAGTGTATCACTACATAGAAAAATGCACCGGGGGAGGAGACAGGAGCGTAGTGCAATTACACAGGAGCGCATCACAATCAATCCTTCGCCTAAAAAATCGACCAGTAACCCTATTTTCTATGCTTGGAGTTTTTTTTCCCTTACTTTGCATATGAAAATTATTTTAAATTATATCCCTGTCTTTTATCCCCTTTGAAAAATTAAAACAAAAACCCACTTTACTAAGGTTTATTTTTTGTTTTCCTTCTTTCTTTACCTTTTACAGATAGTGTCATAAAAACAATGTTTTTTGATCCTCACATTTCCTTTGGAGTTTGGCACTTTTTAAAAAAACCTCAGTAGTAGCACTCAGGCTCCATTTGATTTATTACTTGAATTTTAGCTTCCTGCTCTCTTTTGTGATCATTTTTTAGACCTGTGTTTGTGCTTGAGAAACTCATCTTTTCATTGATTTTCTCTAAAAATTGTGTTTTTGTTGTAGTGAAAACCATGCAGCCTTAACAAACTTATAAGTCATTCCCTGACATCATCTTTTAATCTTTGCCTGTAGTTACCAAGAAGGCCTTTCACTCTGATTTCTTGTTTATTAAATCTTTGACTTGTGCACAGTTGTGCTTATATACCATTGTCTTCATGATCCTGTGCATGGGCTCTTTTGCTGGTTAGCACCTTACAAATAATTTGTCATGAAACCATTGATACTCTTTGTAAACCTAAGCATGTTGCATTTCTCCTGCTGTGGATGCCCTTTGAGGAGTTTTTGGCTTCTTACACTGGAATCTTCAGTCCTACATATTTTATGCCTTGGATTGCTTGGTGGATGAGACAAAAGAGAAGAATTTTGACCTCCTTTCCACTGACATTCTGTCATGTTTTCACTTTGAAGCAGTGAGAACTTCTTGGTGTGAAAACCCTAGCAGTTGATATCAACAGGTCCTTTAGTCTTTATATGTGCCATAATTATGAGATACATCAGGTTTATTTGATCTTATCAATCTTTCTGTAGGCAGCCATCTTTTATAGTCCCGCAGAAATGTCACTCATGGCTAACTATCTTTTGCAGAATATACCTTTGATAAGGATACCCTTGTAGGAGGATTTTCTAATTTTTTTTAGGCCAATTACATGTTTTCTCCTTTGACCTGATTCCATATTTATCCTTACTTAAAAACAATGATTCTTGAACACAAAGGCCAACCTTAGCACCTATAAACTCTAGTGACCTAGTGGAAGGGGTCTTTGACTCTTCTATGGACTGAAGTTTGGACTTGGGGATTTTTAGGAAAGATGGAGGGAAATGAGTTCTTTTTTACAACCTAGATCATTTGAAGATTGAAAAACCACTGAAATTGATCTGCCTAAGGAGTTTTCAGAGGAAATTTTGGGTTTTTGAAGACTTTGAGGCATTGGGTCAGCATGGTGAAAAGTAGGCAGAGGCAAAATGGAGTGTCCAAACCATAGGTGTAAAAAATGGGATGGAAATGAGTGAATTAGGCTTTATGAGGGACTCTTCAGGAGTGGTAGGCTAGCCAAGGCATGGTAGAGTAGTGGAAGAGTGAAAAATTTATCCTGAGGATAATGAAGGAAGTGAGATTTCTAGAACTCACAAGATCCATGAATTTTGTTTCTAGAAATCTGGACAAGTTTTTAGTCATCTAAACAGGTAAAAAATTATTGATTACTGACAGATTCATCCAAACTTAGAAAATCAGATTAAAACTAAATTGAATAAACTTCTCAAGGAAAAAATTATCTTTCCAGTTAGACATTCAAAATGGGTATCAAATTTGGTACCTGTTAGGAAGAAGAATGGTGATATTAGAATTTGCATTGATTTTAGAAATTTAAACAAAGCTTACTAGAAGGACAATTTTCCACTACCAACCATGGAACAAGTATTGCAGAAAGTAGTTGGTTCTGAGCTCATGTCTTTTCTAGATGGATTTTCAGGTTATAATCAAATTCTTGTTCATCCAGATGATACATTTAAAACTACGTTCAAAACTAAATGGGGAACTTATGCTTATCAGAAAATGCCTTTTGGATTAATTAATGCAAGAGCCACTTTCCAAAGAGCCATGAATACATCTTTTAGGGGACTCATAAATAAAATAGTAGTTATTTATTTAGATGGCATTACTTTCTTCTCTAAAAAAGCAACTCATCATGTGAATGACCTAAAGCAAGTATTTGAACGATACAAAAGGTATGGAATTTCGTTAAATCCAAAGAAATCATTTTTTTCTTTGGATGAAGGAAATTTTTTAGGATTCATTGTGTCAAAAAATGGTATATATATTGATCCTGAAAGAGTTAATGAAATTAAACAAATTTCTTTTCCTCATAATAAGAAAACCATGCAATATTTCCTTGGGAAAATTAATTTTGTTAAGAGATTTGTCCCTGATTTTTCTCAAATAGTTTACCATTGCAGAACATGATTAAGAAAAAAATTGTCTTTAAATGGGGACATAACGAAAGAGAAGAATTTGAGTTAATTAAATAGTCAATTGTCAATGCTCCATTCCTGAACACCCCCAATTTTCTTAATCTGTTTACATTATACACTTTTTCATTAGATACATCATATGAAATTGTTTTAACAAAATTGAATGACCAACAAATAGAAGCACAGATATCATTTTTTAGTTCAAATTTACAAGGTACAGAACTGAATTACACATCTGTTGAAAACCAAGCATTTGTTGTTTTTAAAGCCATAAAACATTTTAGACCTTTTCTCCTAAAGTCTCATATGAAAATCATAGTTCCATTTTCTGTAGTAAGACAACCTTTGATGCAGAAAGAATTAGGAGAAAAAAGAGCTAACTGGGTGACTGCGTTATAACAGTATGATGTAGAAATTAAACCCTCTAAAATTATTAGAGGTCAAGTTTTTTGCAGAATGCTAACAGGAGCATCAAATTTGTCAGCAGAAGGAGATTAGGGTAATAATGCGCAATTATCAGAGGTAAGCCTCAATGATTCAGAATCACAATATGCTGATCTTATATTTTAATTAAAGAATGGATATGCTCCAAATCATCTCATTTACAAGACAAAATGAGCTCTTAGATTAAAATCTAAACAATTTGAGTTTGTCAACGATGTGTTATTTAGAAGAAATTTTGATTATGTACTTCTAAGATGCTTAGAAAAATTTGAAGCATAGAAGGTCTTGCAGGAACTCCACGATGGATCAGCTGGAGGAAATTTTGGAGAAAATAAAACAACCCATAAAATCCTGCAAGAAGGTTACTATTGGCCTACAATTTTCAAGGATGCCCATGAATATACAAGAAGATGAAAAGTATTCCAAAATACATCTGGAAAAACAAAGAAAGCCAGCATCCCATTATAGCTGGTCAATATTGAACAACCATTTGAGCAATGGGGATTAGATATAATTGGTGAGATTGTTCCTAACTCTTCCAAACAACACAGATATATTCTCACAACTACAGATTACTTTACCAAATGGGTGGAAGCAATTCCATTAAAAGTATCTAATTTAGAAAATATCATTGATTTCATTGACCAGAATATGATAACTAGATTTGGCCTACCTATTGCTTTGATGTTTGATAATGCATCTTATTTCTCTGGAACTGCTATGATATATTTTGCAATTAAAAGAGGTTTTAAACTAAAATATTTTGCTAATTATTATCCACAAGGAAATGGTTTGGCAGAATCTACAAACAAAAATCTGATTAGAATAATAATAAAAAATGTTGATCAAAATCAAAGAAATTTGCATAAGTCATTGATTTTTGCTCTTTGGGCAGATCAAATAACTCAAAAAGCTTCTATAGGTACTTCTCCATTCAATCTTGTATATGGAAAAGAAGCTATACTTCCCACCAACGTAGTTATTCCCTCTCTTTCCTTAGTTCAATTCATTGATGAAACTCCTACTTCTTCTTTACAATTTATACAAGGTCAAATTCTTAAGTTAGAAGAGGAAAGAGAAAAATCCAAACAGACCCACACTCATCATCAACAAATAATAAAAGCCTCGTTTGATTCAACTTATGTCACTCCAAAAAAAATTCAAATTGGTGATTTGGTATTGAAATGGGACAAAACGCATGAGGAAAAAGGTAAACACACGAAGTTTCAAAAACTCTGGCTAGGTCCATTTCAAATAATTGAAGAAATAGGCCCATCAACATTTTTATTGCAAGATCTATCAGGAAAAAAGGATTTTTTTTCTTGTTAATGGGTAGATTTAAACAAAATATTTCTCATAGAAGGTAACACCATCTCTCCTTGTACACTAGTGTCATTTTCTTTTCTTTTTAAGAAAATAAAAGTTGCTTAATATTAATATTTGGCTTTTCAAGCACAATCTCAGATGATTTTCTTTTCGCTTATAAAAAAAATGGAAAATATTAAGGAAAGAAAAATGGAAGATTTAGAAAGAAAAATTGATTTTATCTTTCTGAAAAATGGAATTTCACTGAAATCATTTATTCTTTGATGAACTCTCATCTTTGCATAGCATGAATATTATATTTTCAGCCAAGAAAAGAATTCTTAACATAGTAAATACCTGTTACAGAAAAGCGATCTGAAACTGAACATATCATCCAGAATCTTAAAAGGACCAATGATTCATCCCATCTGGAAAATATTATAAATTTTTGAAAGGAATTAAAATAAAAAACATTATGATTAGAAGAAAAAACTTAAAAGATAATAAGTCTCATCACGAGATTTTTTACCATGTTCATAAGGAATTAGTTAAACTGAAATTACCAATACTTCCTACCAAAACAGGGTAATGACTTGAGATTATATCAAAAGGACAAGGGGTCTCATCAAGAGCTAGCTTGATTAGCTTAATTACTACTAGTGAATGGCATCTTCATCATTTGGTTACCAAGCCAAGACAATGGATTTTAAGTAAATAAAATAATAATAATAATAATTTTAAAAAAAATCAAAGGTTAGAATTTACTTCTGAAATTATAAGAAATATTGGATGGGACAATGAATCATTGTTGGGTAAAAGATAACCCTGCAAAAAGGTTAAATTGCATATTGGAACAGAGGCTCTATCTCTGATAAAAGAGTCAATTTTTATAAAGCTAATCTGTAAAGGCCACCTACTTTATATTTCTACACTGAGTAAAGACTGATATAGATTTTTATACTTATATCTTTAATAGAGGAATTCTTGTGAATAGTGAATAAGAAAAAATTTCATTGCTTAGTAAGATATTATTTATTTGAAATTTCATTCCTATAACTATTTTTATTTTCTAAAAAGCTTAGAAATTTCGAAATTTTTTATCAGAGATATCTGGTTCACCCCAAGTGAATCGCCAATTGTTGTGCTATACAACAACCCCCATTTATTTTTATAAATAGGGACCCTTTATAAATAAATAGGAAATTCTTTTAAATTTTCTAAAACAAAAACCTTAGGAAATAAATATTTTCTTTCTATTTTTCCCCTTTATTTTCTTGAGCGCATCGCAAATCACATATCTTATCAATTTCAAAGACTCATAAAATCTAAAATGTGCGAGCTACAATATGCGCTCAAGCTTTTCCGAAGATATGTTTAAAACTTTAAAAAAACTTCAATCACCATTATATTCACTTTATCGCACCACACCTCAATTAATCAATCAAAAAAATTAAAAACAAATTGATATAAATTTGCGACCCCGTGGACCCGATGAGGAAATAAAGAAATTAATATAAAACCTTCGGTAATCGCGATCATTCAAGTTTTGGTAAAAAAGCGCAATTCGCATCTTGCACAACTTATAACATACGCAAAATTGTTATCCTATAAAGGTTGCGATCTGTGATTTGCACAGATCGCATTTCGCAAACATTAAAGGATAATTATTATGAATGGTTATAAGTTATAACTTGTGATACACATGCTGACGCCATTAAATGGATCAAGTGTGTAAAAAAACTTGTGTCATGTCAAAATGAAGTTCAAGGTCTTAACAGGTTTAAAGCGATTGATAGATTTTACGTGTGGAGGTATATGAAATATTAATTCAGAGATTATGAATGATGATTGATGTTGTATCTTAAAATATTGATATCTTATTGCGTGTATTTGAAATAAATGTTAGAATTTTCTCTTTGATACTCTATACTTGTAAAAATTTGCTTTGTTTTCAGGAAACTAGTTAACAGATTGAAGAAGAGAAAAATGAGCAAAACGGGTAAGGAAATTTCTCAGACATCGTCCACTGAAGATACAGAGATGTCCCCATTATTTTTAGATACCATCTGCAACAAATATTGTGACAGTTCGACATTGGAGGCAATGTATAAGCTGTTTGAAAGTGAGGGACCAAGGCTGATAACTAAAGTTTCTTTGAAAGGCACGGCTTCTACCTCCGACTCAAATATTCTTGACGTTGCATGCTCATACATTAACAAGAGTGCTACAAGACCAAATATTCTTCCTTAGACAAACATGGTTAAGTGGGAAATTGACCACTTAAACATTGAAGATACAATGTTCAATAATTCGAAGGAGAAACTATCGGTTCTTTCAAGGCATAAGATTTAATAGAAATGTACCATCTACCACCCCTGTAGTAGAAATATGACAAAGAATATTTGCATAATTTCAGAGGAGAAAATCTGGATCTTATTAAAGTCATCCAAGAATGGAAGGATAATCAGGGGAAATTGAAGCAAGATAAGTTTGGTACGTACCTAATTTCCAAAATTCCTAATCCTTACTGTTATGTTGCTGATATGTTATGTATATTATTTTTCAAACCTGATAGCACTAGATTCTCAAGAGAATGGGTTCCCTTGATTGACGTAATCATCAATTCATCAATTTTGAATTGGGCAGACATATTATCCAATAACCTAGCCAAACATATTACTGAATATAGGAATAAAAGGAGTATTTCATCCAAAGAGATTCCTCCCTTTTATATGTCTGCCTATGTCATGGATGCTATCTGTTTTACTTCTAGTTTATCTACCATGGGATGGAAATGGACTACCCAAGACCCTACCCCAATTCACATTTATCGCAGAGAACGCTGGGATTCAGACTTCCACCTACACTTCTATAAAATTTGTTATGGAGTCATATTTCCTATGCACTAGATGATTTTCAATAAAAAGGCCCCTAGGGTTTCTGAAGAAGCCAATGTAGACATTCTTCCTGTAGCTATATGGTTCGCAGAAGATAATTTTACATGTATTAAAGTATCTGGGAGTTATGCGTACCCCCATGTTTTACCCTATTATGTTCCCGATAAGTTACTTGCAAAAGAAATAGCCTATCAACTTGTTAATGGTGTTACGAAATAGTTGAAAGATTCTAAAAAGGCCATTTGGCCCAACTTCCCTGTACAATGTGGCACTTTTGCGAAGTCTAACATTGGCCATACTTACAAGGAAGTTTCCAAAATTCATTTATTGAAATTGGCAGTAATGCCGAAAATATTATATGACCCAAATGATGTGATTAAAAATTACATCACGAAGCTTAGGTTGAAGCCTTTTGTAAAAGAAGAATATGGATTTGATGATATTTTCCAAGGCATCGAAAAATTTTCAGATGTTATCAAGTATGTATCTAGTCAACTAAGTCAAGATGACTTTGAAGCTTTCCAAGCATACAAAAACAAGAGACTAGAGAAAGTCCCTCTCAATTTGTTAACTATTGAAGATGAAAACAAACACACTCCAAGTGTTAGCCTGGATGATGAAGTAAAAGATATGTCTGAAGATGAATCAGGTCAGTCACAGCAGCAATCTCATGATTCATAACACTCTGAAAATGAATCTGAATCTAAGAAGGAAACTCAGAAAAGATAATTGACCGAGTTATTTTGGATATGGAAATGCTAGAGGAGACGAGAAACAATGGAACAGAAACAGATTCTTAAACAACTCAAAACAGTCAAAATATGCTAGATCAGTCCAGTTCACCACAAAAAAAATATCTCATAGATGAATGGAAGGAATTTTCCAAAGAAATAAAAACTCCTAAAGAGAATCCTAATACTAATCAATCAACAAGTTTCCAGACACCTGAATACTCCCAAAATATAGTGGAAACTGTTAATCCACTGCAAAGAATTCCAGCACAACATGATAAAGAAATCATACCGGCCTACCCTACATATTAGACAGTTCTACAAATTGAAGATATTCCTTCATTATATATCTTCTATAGTCCTAGTTATAAGGCTGTAGTTAAAATAAACAAAAGAAGGAGAATTGATGAAACAACTTCAAAGCCTACAGATGAATTAGTTGATGTACTATGGAAAGATTCCTGAGATGATCCTACTGAACATCTAACCAAATTATCACAGTATGGAGGGGCATATGCTACTGCTACTGTTGATAAATCTACTAAATTTAAAGTGTTGTTAAAACAAAAGGAAGCCAGAGTACAAGAATTATAGAAGTTGTTGAATGAAGATAAATCCAATTCCAGTGAGCAAGCCAAAGTAATCACTATTCAATTTCATAAAGATATTGAAAGCATAAAATTGTAGCATCATACAGAGGTCAATGAAAAACAAGCACAGTTGGAAATAGCAATGAATAAGTTATAAAGTTAACCATAATTAGAGCAATTTATCAAAGAAGCACTGGATTTAAACACTGAGTTAAAGAAAGAACAAGAAGTGTTTTGTCATCAAGCTTCTATAATTGATTCTTATTGTGATTCAAATAAAATAATGATCCAGCAGATAGCGATCTAGAAAATTGAATGTGAAAGACTTCAGAAGAAAATTGAAGAACACATTCAATGGCAAGTTTCAAATTCAGGAAAGGAAGCTAATCTACCTCAAGTAGATAAGCTTCACAAAGAAATTCTATTTAGAGAATGGGAAGCACAAATCAAACAAGATAAAGTAGTAGCAAATACATCCAAGATATAAAATGAGATTATTGAATCTATGTGTGAGCAACTGTCCAGAATAGAATTTCTTAAGGAAACCACGTAAGATGTGTTTTCAGAAAAAAGACAGGTGGAAACATAGTGGAAACAAAGAGCAGATACAAAGGAGGAAATGATTAAAAACGTAAATAAGTTTGATCAAGAAAATTACTGGAATTTTCTGATCAAACCTTATCATCATCATCAAACTCTGCAATCTCTTACAGGTTCAACAAAGAGATCTCAGTCAGCAATCTCAAATGATATTTTTAAGGGACAGATATGATCAAGGATATCGCAACTAGCTCAACAAAAAGCAACGTTAGATATTTTTCAACTTCGTGACCACATTCAGAAAGAAGGATAGGACTCATGAATCAAATGTTTAGTTTAATTTCCTAGATTGTAGTTTAAGTTAGCTTCATGAGGAAGGTTGTTTTACACCTCCTCTATATTTTTGTAATAATATATTTTAGTTTATAGTTAGTTTAGTATTTAAACCCTTCTCATGCATTTAGAGAAGGGTCGAGAAATTTGTCAAAAACATTTGCAAGGAATGCACTATTGTAAGTTTGTGAGTGCTTTGATGAATTAATGGAACACATATGTTATCTTTTAAAAATTAAAGTTGTTTAACTGATGTTGCACTACTGCACTCTTTAAATTGCTTGAAAGTGAGAAGGAGAAGATTCATTGTTGTCATTTTACATGAGTAGAACTTCATACATATGGTACTTCTATTCACTTGTATTAAGTCTTACTTCATAGATTGACAATCATATTTTTATTGCATTATATGTTTAAAACGTTATCATATATAAATATTACATGCACTTCTGTTCTAATATTTATTTATGGTTTCTTATTGAATATGTAATCATACAGATAAATGCGATATTTCTTTCACAATTATTCTATGAAAACTACTTTGTTAGAAGAATCATTTTACATAATTTTCATCTCTTTCGACTATTAAATGTTCTACATTACTGATAGTTGAAAGATATCATTTTAGATAACATAAAGGAAAAACACCCTGGGTATAGATTAGATTAATAGTTTATATAGATGCATATAGATTAAAATCATTATCCATTTGCATGCTATATTCAAAACACCCTCAAAATCATCCTTATTGGGAAACTGGTCCCATTATCCCCAGTCGGAGCCACTACAACAAACAGAAAATGAACTGCTTTAAGGTCCGGACTGGGTGGTTTTCCCCCATGTATTGGCAGTGAAATTCTGAGGCCTCAACATTACCCAATTCATCCATAAACCTTTGCAACCAAATCATTTCTTTACTAGCCTCTGTAGTAGCAACATACTTTACCTTTTTTTGTTGAAATTTCAACAACACTTTGGATTTTGAAACCCAACTGACAATTGTTTCACCTATAGTAAATACATACCCTATAGTGCTCCTCCTGATATCTCTATCACCTACCATATCTGCATCAAAATATCCCTATAGAGAAATGTTTGAGCCAGAAAATCATAATGCTTGATTTGTGGTACCTATAAAATATTTGAGAATCCATTTCCCTACCATCCAATGTTCTTTTCATGGATTGTTCATGTACATTCCTACAACTCTCACTGCATGTGCAATATGTGGCCTTATGCAGACCATTGCAAACATTAAGCTTCCAACTGTTGATGCATATGGAAATTTAGACATATTATCCATTTCTTCTTGGGTCTTGGGGCACATTTCCTTAATAAGTTTGAAATGGCTAGCCAAAGGTGTACTAACTATTTTTTCATTCTGCATATTAAATATTTTCATCACCTTTTGTATGTACTCATTCTCAGACAATGTTAATTTGCGATATTTCTTGTCTCTAGTTATTCTCATACCAAGGATTTGTTTTGCATCTCCCAAATCCTTCATTGCAAATGAATTTGCCAATTTTATTTTGAGCACATTTATTCCTGCATGTTAGACCCTGCAACAAGCATGTCATCTACATACAATAAAAATATAATATAGTTTCCATCATTTTTATTTTTCATATAAACACAATGATCATAGTGACATCTAGTATAACCTTGTTTAGACATAAACCTGTCAAATTTTAGATACCACTACCTTGGAGTCTGTTTTAAGCAATAAAAACTATTGTTTCACCTCCACACTAATTTTTCTTTCCCTTTGACCTCATATCCTTGTGGTTGCTACATATAGATCTCTTCCTCCAAATATCCATGGAGAAATGTTGTCTTTACATCTAACTGTTAAATATGAAAATATTCTACTGCTACAAGACTTAAAATAATTCTGATTCAAGTCATATTAACAATAAGAGAAAATATTTCATCAAAATTGATACATTTCTTCTGTGCAAACCCCTTCACCACAAGTCTAGATTTGTACCTCTATTTTCCTCCATCTTCTTCCTTCAGCCTGTAAACCCATTTATTCTGCAATGTTGTTTTAATTGTAGGCAACCTGAATAAGTCCCATGTCTTGTTATGTATTAAAGATTCCATCTCTTCTTTCATGGCTAGCTTCCACTTCTTCATGGTTTCGACCTGCATTGCTTCTTCATAACATTTGGGTTCAACATAACCAGTCAAAAATAAATAACATAATGAAGGATAATATCATTCAGGGGGTATACTTATTCTGGTAGATATTTTGACACCACTTTCAGGTGTTTAAGGTGGCTTTTGTTGTTGTGGTGGTTGTTGATTATTATTATTTTCAGGCACCTTTACTTTTTCTTTAATCTCATCAAGAACTGTGTATTCTTTGTTTTTGTTTTCCTGTTTATTTTCCTGCCACTGATTCTTATACAAGACCTTTTCATTGAATATTACATCTCTTCTCCTAATGATTTTTTTATTTTCATAATCATATAAGCGATAACGAAAATCATTAACACCATATCCAATAAAGGTACATTTTTTTTTAATTTTTCCTCGAGGTTTTTTCTATTTTATTTATTAATATGGACAAAGGCCTCACAACCAAAAGGCTTTAGAAAAGATTAGTTTACCTTTTTACCTGTTCATGCCTCCTCTGGAATACCACCATCCAAGGAACTTGAAGGCCATCTGTTATTAGATAAACAACAATATCTACAACATCTTCCCAAAATTGTAAATGCAATCCTGCATGCAATCGCATGCACCTTGCACGTTGCATGATTGTTTTGTTCATCCTTTCTGACACACCATTTTATTTTGGTGTTCTTGGAATTTTCTTCTCTCTGTTGTTAGCCCCCCTATGAAATTCTTGAAAAGCAAGCTGGGGGCTATGTCATTTTTGAGACCTTCAAGGAATGCATCTCCCCTGAAGACACATCATCCTTGAAGTCTCTTTGTGCTTTGCCTTATACAAGTCCCCTCTACTGGTTCCTTTCCCCAATGCCTTCATTTATCCCTTGTACCCCTGCAAAATGTCCCTTTTCCCCCTTCTTCCTCCTTCTGTCAAAGTGCCTTCGTTCCCCTCTATTTCCCCTATTAACCCTCTACACCCCTCCAAAATCCCCTTTAAATCCCACCATTATCCTTGGTTTCCTCATTTTTCCCCTCTTTTCCACTATCGTTACCCTCCTTAGGCCTAAAAATACATTAAAATGGGTTAAAAACCCACTTCCGACCTTATAATAGGCCTAAGCCCCCTTCTTCGCTAGCCCCGCGCCTTTTCTCTCCATATAACCTAGCACCGCGACCAAAGCGCTTACCCCTGCGGAGGCTTTTCCTTATCCGTAGGGTCAAACCATGGTGCCCCCACAGTTGACTCCTCTAGATGTGGGAAGACCCAATCGAACGACTGTTATTCACTGCGGGGGGTCGACTCCAAGTTCTCATGTCCATACACCTTCGTTCCCCGCATTTCATCTCCACCGTCCATTTAATCCCGCAAATCAACGGTTCACAATCCATCCACATCGAGGACGTTCCTCGTTAATCTCGCTGGCGCCCATGGTTCTCCGTTCAAATCTTCGACCGCTCCATCGCCATCCATTCACCGCCAGATCGATGGCCCGAAATGCACCTGTCTTGTGGCCCCACCCGCGCACTGTTCAGAAACCACCTGGTTATTCCACACCACTTATGCACAGTGGGTGGTTTTTCCCGAGCACCCAGCGATTCCACTCATCGTCTGCCACCTGTCCTCCTGTACAATTTCAAAACCGCTAGCCCCGCCCGTTAACTCTATCCTTTGCGCGTTATTGTTCGGACACAGATGCCCAGCGAAATTCCTGAAGACCGTCCGATTTGGAGTGGGCCATCAGACGACTATCGCTCGTCGAAGATGCACGATGCTTAATCCAATCGCGCACGCGATAACCTATGTTATGGACCGCCGTCCATCGTCCTCCGCCGTTGATCTCCGCCACGATCGACGGTCCAGATTTTTTCACCCGCCGATGACTTTTCCACTGTCCCCGGTCCCGCCACGTCATCTCCACGTGCATCCTCCGTACATACTCCCATTCCATTGCATATAATTGGTTCATTTCATCTTTTTTAACGTTTTTTTCATTCGTTTTTCGCTCTACAGACCGCCACCTCCACCAGAGTAGATTTCCATTGTTCCTCTGCATTTTTCTCTACCATGTCACCGTCTGCACTACCCTTCTCCTCCTCCACTGCATCTACCACCCCGTCCATTGCTTTCTCCAACAGGTTTCATTTTTTCGCAGGGTTTTCGATAGGGAATGACCACCATGATGCGCAAGCTCTGTCGCAGTGACAGAGGGATCAAAGAAAACCATGTGCCGAGGCTGTATTCAGAGCTTGATGTTACAGGAAACGTTTGGCGGGGTGCTTGCACCATAAATTCATCAAAGGGCAGAGTTTAAAAGTATACCAACCCTCTGGCACCATTGAAGCCCGAAATTCACAGACAGAGACAGTACAGTAACAACAGAGAGCTTGAGGCAAGAAATAGAATACTTCTGAGTTTCTTCAGGGATGTTTAGAAGGCAAAGGTACCAAGTTGAAGACCCCGTGGATCGCTCAGAAGGTCCAATGCACAGAGATATAATATTGTCAGGGTTTCCGTATCAGCGGAGCGTTCTTCCATGAAAGGACATGGTACACATCATTTTTTCAGTCTACATAAATATTTATGCCCTTTCAGCAGCCCTACACCATCAAAAGCATTAGTTATGTTAGCCACCTATAATATTTGGTTATACCCAAAGGTGGCTAAATATGTTTTGAGCCTTCAGAGAACAAATTTCATCACTAAAAATTGTTGGCTTTTGAAGACTCCTTGAAAGGCCTTCTGCCTTTGTCCAAAATCCTCATTGCTGTTCTCATCTCATACTCTGAAATTTCTGCTGAAATACAAAAAGAAACTGCTGCAAAGCCATCCCTTTTCCCTTTCTCCCACTCGAAATTAACCTTCTTTTCCTTTCCCTTTTTTCCCATATTTTTCCTCTATTATTCATCTTTCCTTTTCTTCCCTTCATAAATCACCCTTTCCGTGGTTAAAAACTCGCTTTTTTCTCCTGTTTTCATTATGTTCCATAATTTCTTACTACAGTAGGCTGAAAGTTTTAGGTTAAGAAATGACTCCTGGAAGCACCTTAGACCTGTTCACCCTTCACTGTTTTATGTTTTCTTCTGCTGAAGTATTTTAGAGGCTTTAAAACTTCTCTTTAGTCTTCATGCTCGTTTATTTCTTTGATAGCTCAGCCATTTCAAAATATCGATTGCGATCAGCCCCTTTGTCCTAAACCGCAGATCATATTGTTATTTCATTTACCCGTGGGCACGCAATCAGGCAATAAACTATTAAAAAATCCCCCTCCGGTCAATATTTTCCTTTGTAAACCCAAAAACCCACTTTCCGAAGTTTTAAAGTTAAAAAATTAAAGTCACATGTTTAAATAAAATGGGTTGATCAAAAATACCGATCGCGCAATTGCGATCGGAGAAATTAAATGGGTTGATCAAAAGGACCGATCGCGCAATCGCGATCGAAGAATTTAAAATGGGTTGATCAAAAAGACCGGGCCCGAATGTTTCGATTACGATTGGCCCTAGTTATATAAAGCCCGGGCCCATGGTACTCCATACACCCAGTGGCCCCGCAATCGGGCGCCAGCCTATCATATATATATTCCGCCCATTTCACTCGAAACCTTGCTTTTTATTGAAATTTATGGGTTTCTTACGAAGTATAAGGGTCCCGCCGGTGCAAGAAAACAAAGGATCTAGGCCGTCAATCTGATCTGCAGATCGAACGGTTATCGCCCAATCGAAATGTTCCAATCGAAATGTTCCAATCGGAATGTTTCAATCGCACTGAAATTTTCAATCGCATCCCCTTTTCTGCCACCTCCGATTGAGACCCTTCGATTGAATCTGGACCGTCCATGTGTCCAGATCGGACGGTCCAAAACTACTCCGACTGGTTCATCTCCCCGCTCTCCTTTTCGCCTCGTCTACGCAAATCTCCACCGTCGGTTGCCTTCATCCGACGGCTACGCTCCTCCCCCGCCATCTGAAGCAGTTTAAACCTATTTCCGCAGGATTTCTTAACTATTTTTGTGTTTTGCAGGTGTTTTAATGGTTTTCCATTGTATAATGAAAGAAAGCCGAGGGTCTGAAAAGACGTTTCCTGCGCCTTCGACCTGTTAAAGAGAACCATTCACACAGTTGGATTCAATGATTTGTCAATGTTTCATGAGCATTGATGCCGAAAAGCCCAGTGCGGCCTGCACATCGACAAGACTTTGTTTTAATTCAAAAACAGTTAAAGAGTATCAGTTTGAAGACAGAGCACAACAGAGGAAGATTGAAGACAGTTTTTGTGAGGATTACGGCTAAGACAGTTATTTAAAGCCTAATCCCCAATCTGAAACACAGTTTAAAAGAAAATCATAAATGTTTTGATGACAGAAAGGTTTCCACCGCTTCAACTGAGGCGAATTGATTCCTCAGCTACTAAAAAGAGCCACCTGTTGCCTCAAACCTTTCAAACATAGGCCGAAGTTATTGATTTAGGGAATATCTGCCTCCAACGCTACCAAGAAGTTAATTCTGCCAAAGGAGTGTAATAAAAAATAGCTGCAGAGTTGCTCCGGACGGAACATAGAGCCTCAAAGTCAAATAAAGCTCCCGTCGAACTTTGATATTAATTGTAAGACATTAATACAGTGATCCACCTGTACACTTCTCCATCGAACCCCTCAAGAGACCGAGAAGTCATTTAATCTGTATTAATGGTTCACGAGATATTTTTGTTAGTTCTCACCTCCTCATCTTCCTATAATTACTTCTGCATAAGATGAAAAGGGGGGTTGCTGTTTGATCACAAGTTGTAATATCGAAACTCTCTGAAATAAATATACAAGTCTTTTGAAGTTGAAAATAATTTGGAGTCTTGGATGTCTTGATGATGCCGTTGCATGTCTGTTCCTGAGAAGGCTCTATCATTTGATCCATGAGCTTGGCTGTTGGTGAAGTGCTCTAAACTGTTAAATGTTTTTTCCTTGTTTTCATTATGTTCCATAATTTCTTACTACAGTAGGCTGGAAGTTTTAGGCTAAGAAATGACTCCTGGAAGCACCTTAGACCTGTTCACCCTTCATTGTTTTATGTTTTCTTCTGCTGAAGTATTTTAGAGGCTTTAAAACTTCTCTTTAGTCTTCATGCTCGTTTATTTCCTTGATAGCTCAAATAGTTGGTTTCAGCATGTTATGGTTCTCCCTGCTTGTCTGCCATCACTTGAAAGCCGTTATTGAAATCTCCCTTCGAAGTACCATTGTCTTAAGTTAACGAAAGAGGTCGGTTTTGATCTTACCCTTTGCCCCTGCTTAAACAGTTGTTTTGAAGGTCTTTATAGTTGCAAACACAGATGTTATTTAGGTGTTCCCTCTTCTATGAATGCAACCATCAGTGAATCTTTTATGTTTTCTAAATCCTTTAAAATAAGATCTTTGAGGAAATAGGGTGTTCCCTGAATCTTAGATTTCATTTTAAAAGTTGTCTTGAAATCATTATTTGCTTAAAGAATTTTTGTAGAATTTATGGTTATCCATGTCTATCAAATATCTCTTTATTGATAAGTCATGTTTCTCAAGTTCCCTTTGTTGAGAATTAAATTTCTTTTTCCAAATCATTAATGTCCATCTCATTCCAAAACAAAGGATCCTGTGGCCAAGTTAGATTTGCCCTTTGATATCCCATATCCCTTGAAGAGTTTTTCATGACCTTATTTTGACTCCATTGCCCAATGAACCGGATATTTCCTCTTTCTGTCTATCTTTCCTATACCTTTCATATTCTGTTGTATCAATTCAACCCAACCAAACAAACATCTGCACGTAATAACTAGTCTAAAATCCATAACCAAAGCAAACAAGATAAACCTTTGCAAACAAATATTTTAGAGATCCCTCTCTGAGAACAGGAGGACTAGATCCTGGAACTCTAAAGATTGGTTTTGATGTTGCCTTGTCTTTTGATTTGCCAAACTGTCAAAACACGGGACACCAACATAATGGCGATCACGGTGGGACATGCTGAGAATTATAGGTTTGCGAAACCTTTCCTTCAGCTTTAGGTCCAGTATAACATAAGTAACTTTCTTCAAGCACTGCCTAACATAATGGCAATCATGATAGGACTCTTTGAATCAGTGACAAACTAAGTAACCCTTAGGATTCCTGTAAATCCTTATCAAACCTTGAAGGAACCAGTTACCAAGCCATAAGAGCAACTCTGTTTGTTTGAACACCTTAGCTAAGTGCAAAATCAGACTTAGAACACTCTCTTAACCTATAAAAACAAAATAAACTCAGAAAAACCCAAAATATTTCAAGTTTGGCTTCATAATAAACATGGTGGTGGACCATAAAACCTTTTACCTCCTTAAGAGCTAAAAAGCTTCCACCTGGCGACTCCATAATCCTAAGCATACCTTAAAGACTCCACTGGAAAGAACCCTTACCATTATATAGTTTCCTAATCCAGTTAGAGGATTGTAAGATCAAAATTTGTGTAAACAGATCAGTTAACCTCTCAAAGATTGTCATACTTGGTTGAACTTTTCCTGTCATTTGGATCTCAAATTATGGCATAGTGGCTTCTAGGAAGATTTATACTAGAGCCCATCCTGACCCCGATCCACCTGAGATAGTTGATGACCCAGAAAGTATCCTTTGGAAATCTCCTAAGGTTAAATTTTCAACTGTTTTCAGATCACCCTTGAGAGCTAATTCAGTTCCTGAAAATCTTTTAGCTCTACAACAATCACAAGTTGACTTAGTAAACCCATTTAGAACTAGGTCATTTGATGATATAATTCAGATAAATCCTGAGTCCTCACTTTCATCCCCAGAAACAAGTGAATATCCTGATAGAGAATCAACACCTCCTGATCCACATTTTCTTTTTAACCTAGGTGTCTCTCATCCAAAATCAGCTCAGCAATCTGCTGTTGTTCCATCCACTTCTGTACACCATTCATCCACTGTTCAAACCACTCCACTCCAGCCAAATCCCCCTCTTGTTAATCCACCCCCACCACATATCATGGCGGCATGGTATGCTCCCTTAGCCCTTAATATACCACTAGTCAATCTTCCACAGGACTATCAGTCCAAAATTCCATTATATGATGCTAATAATGCTACAACTGCATCGCAACATGTGGATAAGATGAATGACTATTTTGATCGAAATGAAATTGATGATGATTCTATCAAACTCAGACTGTTTGCTCAGAGCTTAGGGGGAGAAGTAAGAAAATGGTTTAAAGGTTTAGCCCCCCGTAGTATAAATGACCTCCAAGGCTTCCATCAAACATTCTTAAACAAGTGGGAAGTGAGAAAAAATCCTCTCCAAGTCCTTGATGATTATAACAATCTCCATAGGAACCCTGGGGAAAGTGTACAAGCTTATTGTACGAGATTTAACAGCGTGTATAACGCACTTTCCCCTGAACTAAAACCTCCTCAGGGCTCAGCTTTAAACAAATTTCCTGAAGGGTTTGACCCAGACATGACATATTCACTCAGAGAAAGAGTTTTTGCAACTTTGGAAGATATGCAAAGAGGTGCCCTTTCCGTGGAAGTAAAATTAATAGAAAAGAGAGCAAGAATGAAAAATGAGAAGAGAGTATCTTTCAGAGAGGAATCCCCTCCCTCTACTTCAAGCTCAAAAATGGAGAGAATGTTGGAAGAAATGATGAAAGAGATGAGCATAATTAAGAAAACACAAGCAAATCAAAGCCAGACTGCACTTCAAAACAATCAAAACAGAAATAGAAATCAGAATTATAGAAAAGATAACAATCAGGATAAGCAAAAGGAAAGTGACCAACAAATCAGACCTCCCTTTCAACAGAATTATGTAGATCAATATGAGGAAGACAGGGAGTTGGAAAGATTGGAAGAATCACATGTAAACTTGATTGGATCAGACAGTGGGGACGAGGTTTTCCTCACCGAGGAAGAACAAGGTTTCTTCTCAAATGATCAAAATACAAACACCTATGAAGATTCTGATGACTATAGATTGGGTTTTGAAAATGCAATCATGGAGGTGCACAAACAGTATGATCTTAGGAGCAAGGGAAGTGTAGAGAATTCAGAAGATAAGAATACTAGCACTGCTGTCAAGAAGAACATGGAAAACCAGTCCAAAAAGACAACAGAAAAAACTAACATTTCGGCCAAGAAAACAGACTCAAATAAAGACAAGGGAATCCAGCCAAATGTTGAAAAAATTACCCCTAGCACTTCAGCTAGTACTCCCAATAAAACCATCCCAATTACTATACCAAACCAGGTTCAGCAAAGTAAAATTGCTGAAAGGAATTTAACTGAAAAAACATATGTAAATATCAACAAATCAATTATTCCTTTCAGCCTTGAGGGGGAGATTGCCAAGATTAAGATTACCATCCCCCTAGCTGAACTAGTAACCCAAGATGTGTACAAAAACCAAGTTTTAAAAGCTTTAAACTTAGGAAATGATACTGACACCTTAAACTTGACAGACGACAAAACTGAGCTGTTGTTTGGCCCAGAAGTTGAAGGAAAATATCAAGAAGGACCAGTCCCTCCCTTCTATGTCAGTTTGAGCATACACGATAAAATTCTACACAATGCCATGTTAGATTTCGGAGCTTCACACAATCTAATGCCCAAAGTAGTAATGGAAAGCTTAGGCTTAGACATTACTAAACCCTACAAAGATTTGTACTCCTTTGACTCAAGTAGAGTCAAATGTTTGGGTTTAATCAAATATTTATGTGTTAACTTAGCTCAGATCCCTGCCAAGAATCTAGTGATGGACATCGTGGTAGCTGACATTCCCCCTAAGTATGGCATGCTTTTATCAAGATCATGGGGAGCCAAACTTCAAGGAAGCCTTCAAATGGACATGTCTTATGCCACCATCCCTGTTTTCAACCAAAATAGAAGACTATCCAGGGAAACCCACATGAAGTATATGGTGAGTAACATGGACAAACCAAACAACACTCCGATCTATTCTATTCAATCAAGTTTAGATTCATTTATCTTGTATAACGAAGATGAAATTACTCAACCATGTAAAGAAAATATAGACCCACCAATTTTCACCTCGAATAAACTTCAAAACGTGGACGATCAACAACGACAAGAAAATGAGAATGAGTCAAATATACTTTGGACAATAAATTTCGATGGATCCTGTAATAAAACTAGTGCAGGGGCAGGTGTCTGGATTCAAAAAACAAATCAGAGTTTTTCATACAAATTAGACTTCCCATGCACTAACAATATGGCTGAGTATGAAGCACTTCTCCTAGGCTTACAACTGCTTAAAGAATTAGAAGCCCAAAGGATATCCATTTTAGGGTATTCTGAGCTTATCATCAAAAAAATCAAAGGAGAATACTCAGCCAAGAATCCAAAGCTTAGGGAATATTGAAATGCTGCCCTTGACCTGTTAAAAACTTTCGAAAAATATGAACTCATTTTTATCCCCAGAGCACAGAATCATCTAGAAAATGAACTTGCCTTCACTGCCAGTAATTTCCAAGTACCTGAGATAAATGAAAAACTCAGTATAAAGGTGAAACACAAACCTGCTGTGCCTAATAACGAAGATCACTGGCAAGTATTCGAATCTGAAAAACACATAGGTGATTTCTTAAAATCAGAAAATGATTTCAGCATACCAACACCAGAAGCTGGCCATGAAGAAAACTGCTTGTATATTGAACAAATCCCAGAGGCTGAAATGACATATCCTACTGATATAAATAATTGCGAAAATCCTTTTGAAGCAGAGGTAGTGAACAATGAAGACCGAGAAGACTTGGAAGTCTTACAATGCAAAAATGATAAAATTCCAAGAGGTCTCACACCTTTAGAACACCTGTTTGATCTCAACGATGTAGCTAAAGAACCCAGAATGGAGCCTGTGGAGACAAATGTAGAAGAACACAACATAGGCAGCCTCGCAGAACCCAAGATGATCAAGCTATCCAGCACCCTCCCAGCCCACATAAAATCACAGTACATAAAGCTTTTAAAGAATTTAAGGATGTGTTTGCTTGGGAATACAAAGACTTGAAATCATATGATACCAGCATCATCCAGCATAAAATCCCCTTGAAGGAAAATCAAAAGCCTTTTAAACAAAAACTAAGGAGAATAAATCCCCTTTTATTACCTTCGGTTAAGGCAGAAATTGAGAAAATGTACAACGCTGGGATCATAGTACCCATTAGATTTTCGGAATGGGTATCAAACTTAGTTTCTGTTAGAAAGAAAAATGGGGAGATCAGGCTCTGTATTGACTTCAGAAATTTAAACAGATCCTCTTTAAAAGAAAACTACCCTTTACCTAAGATGGACCATATACTTCAAAGGGTAGTTGGATCAAGAAGAATATCCCTATTAGATGGGTTCTCGGGTTACAATCAGGTGTTAGTTTTCCCAAGCGATCAAATCAAAACTGCTTTTACCACACCTTGGGGAACTTTTATGTATGTCAAAATGCCTTTCGGATTAATGAACGCAGGGGCCACCTTCCAAAGGGCCATGGACATAGCCTTCTCTGAAGATATTGGCTATTTTATAATTATCTACCTTGATGACATAATTGTTTTCTCAAAAACTGATGAAGAACATTTGATTCACCTAAGGAAGGTTTTTAAGAAATGTAGAAAATTTGGCTTGTCACTAAATCCCAAGAAGACCCTCTTTGGACTCCAAGAAGGGAAACTTCTTGGTCACATAATTTCAGAAGAGGGAATCAAAATAGACCCTACGAGGATAGATGGCATATTGCAAATCAGCCATCCTAGAAGCCTCAAAGAATTGCAATCTTTCATCGGAAAGATTAATTTTTTGAGAAGGTTTATTCCCAACCTTGCTGAGCTATTGAAAAACATCACAAACATGCTTAAGAAGAATGTGGGTGTAAAATGGACTTTTCCAGCCAAACAATCATTCGAACTGGTCAAACAAGCTCTTACCCAAGCACCGGTACTGATTAGTCCTGATTTTACCAAAGACTTTTACATTTTTTCTTTTGCATCTGAACATACATTAGCTGCAGTTTTTCTTCAAAAGAATGATCTCGGACAAGAACAACCGATATCATTTTTTAGTAGGTCCCTAAGAGACGCTCCTCTCAATTATAACATTATGGAAAAACAAGCCTTAGCATTAGTAAAAGCATTAAAGGACTTTAGGGTTTATATTTTACACTCTCACATAATTGCTTTTGTTCCTCATGCTGTTGTCAAAGATATTCTAAGTCAAGACCCTGATGGTAAAAGGGGAAAATGGATTGCAACTATTTTTGAATATGACTTAGACATTAGGCCCACCAAACTTGTTAAGGGGCAAGGATTAGCAAAACTTATGGCCGAGTCCAACTTCCAAGCACTAGACATAAATATGGTGGATGTGTTGGAAGAAATGGAAGAATCTGATGCCCCTTTTATTGAGGAAACTTTCCTAAATTCCCCTTGGTATGCTGACATTGTTTATGTGCTTTTATATTTGAATACTCCTCCTTCTATGTCTAAAACTAAAGCTAGATTTTTGAAACAGAAAGCTTTGAGTTTTTGCATTTTAGACGGAGTGTTATATTGGAAAAACGCTGTTGGAATTTTGCTTAAATTTTTACTTGAAGATGATGCAGGGAAGATCATGCACGAACTACATGATGGTGAATGTGGAGGAAACCTCTACTGGAAGGCCACAACAAACAAAATTCTCAGATCAGGTTACTATTGGCCTACACTTTTCCCAGATACTCAGAAGCTCGTCATGTCTTGCCATAAGTGTCAAATCTTTGATGGCAAGAAAAAACTCCTTCCCTTACCCCTACATCCTATCAGAGTTGAGGCACCCTTTCAAAAATGGGGGTTGGACTTCATTGGAGAAATTCATCCATCTTCCTCATCTCAACATAAGTGGATCCTCACAGCCACTGACTTCTTCACCAAATGGATAGAAGCTATACCTACCAGGAATGCTAATGACTCTGTCATTATCAAGTTTCTTGAAACCCACATCCTATCCAGATTTGGTTGTCCCAGAAAAATCATAACAGACAATGCTGCTGCTTTCAAATCCAAAAATATGGTTGATTTCTATCACAAATACCATATAACCTTGGGCCATTCCACTGCTTACTACCCCCAAGGAAATGGATTAGCTGAATCCTCCAACAAGAGTCTCATTAATATCATTAAAAAACTGTTGGAAGAAAATAAAAAATCATGGCACAGTAAGTTGGTTCATGCCTTATGGGCTGATAGACTAACTACAAAGAAATCGATAAATATGTCCCACTATCAGTTAGTTTATGGCATGGATGCAATTTTTCCTACCTCATTAGGAGTTCCAGTCATAAAACTCCTTCAAGAAGTACAGGTTGAGGAAAATGATATGCAGAGGAGGATCAACCAAACAATCCATTTGCAGCAGACTAGAGAAGAAGTTTATGAGAGAACATAGTTAGTCCAAGAAAATATGAAGAAGCAAGTTGATAAGAGGACTAAGGCAAACAATTTCCAGGTTGGAAGTGTTGTTCTTAAGTGGGATTCATGGAGGGAAGAGAAGGGGAAACATGGCAAGTTTGAGAACTTGTGGAAAGGGCCATATATTATTCATGCTGGGAGGGGTCATAATACATTTTTCTTGAAAGAATTGAATGGAGAAGACTTATATGGAGGTCCTGTCAATGGCAGGATGCTCAAGCATTACTTCTGCCAAGAGTCTTAAGTTTCAAAGCATTTTTGTCTCCATTGTAAATATCATAGTCTAACCATTGCATTCAAAAGTTATAAAACTTAAAAAATACAAAAAACAATAGGAAAAAGGAAAAGAGGGCAGGTTGTCAAAACAAGAAAGGTATAGCCCCATACCAAAAAAGAAACAAATATGAAAGTGTGCAAGCTTAAATGCCACTCCCGTAATATGAAAGTGTGCAAGCTTAAATGCCACTCCCGTAAAAACACACTTCTAGTTAGTCAAACTGTTTAATCTTGACTAATTAGCTTTCAATTTTCTGCTGATAGGGTAGTAAATTTGATTTGCCAAACTGTTTAATCTTGGCTTATCAGTAAATAGATTAGGATAGAAATTGAAGGTTCAAACAAACTCAAAATCTGAACCAAAGTTTCCAAAAGGAGATGACTCAAAAATGTTTTATTTTCTGAGTCAAAGAAAGTGTAAATCTGGTTCTAAATCACTCAAAATCTGAACCAGAAGAAAAGAAAAGACAGCTCAAACAAAGTAAAAAACAGATCTGTGAAGAAAGGGAAGGCAGTACTTGAACTTTCAGATCTTAAGCCTTCTATTTTGATTTTAATTTTCTGCAAATAATAATCTATGTGCAGCTTGTTTTTATGCCATAGATCACAGCAAGTCAAACTGCTTAATCTTGACTTGGCTGTTTTTAAATTTCTGCTTTAGAATTTAGAGAATGAAAGTCTGTTGGACAGTTTAATCCCAACAGATAGTAGATTAGGTAGAGAAACATCTGAACTCAACTGTTTAATCTGAGTTCAGGAAGAAATAAGGAGTAGAATTAGATTAGTTTTTTATGCTTTCAAAGGAATAAAATGTTGTTAAGAGTTTGCCAATCCAAGTGCACTTTGATGAAGAAAAAATGCTAGATCTGTAGGATTGGGTAGGTAGCAAGCTGGTTGATAAAGGTCCATTGTTTTCATGGCTGCCAAATATGTTTTTATAAAAATATCATTCAATCACAGAAGGACAGCCTAATGGATGAGGCAACTGATCAGCCTCCCAGGAATCAAGTCTGAATTCTTGATGCCTTCAAGAAAGCACCATCCCCAAGTGGAGCCACTGTTAGCCACCTATAATATTTGGTTATACCCAAAGGTGGCTAAATATGTTTTGAGCCTTCAGAGAACAAATTTCATCACTAAAAATTGTTGGCTTTTGAAGACTCCTTGAAAGGCCTTCTGCCTTTGTCCAAAATCCTCATTGCTGTTCTCATCTCATACTCTGAAATTTCTGCTGAAATACAAAAAAGAAACTGCTGCAAAGCCATCCCTTTTCCCTTTCTCCCACTCGAAATTAACCTTCTTTTCCTTTTCCCTTTTTTCCCATATTTTTCCTCTATTATTCATCTTTTCTTTTCTTCCCTTCATAAATCACCCTTCCCATGGTTAAAAACTCACTTTTTAACCCTTTCGGCACCCTTTGATTCCATTAAAAAACCGTGAAAAATCATAAAAATACAAGTCTTTTTATGGACCTAAGCCCCTTGGCCTGAGTTTCCAAACCACTTCCCCAATACGCCCTCATCATAAAAACCAAGCGCCAAACCCATGAAGCGCTAATCGAATCGAAAAGATTCAAGTGTGCATGTTTGTGAGCCATTTCAAAATATCGATTGCGATCAGCCCCTTTTTCCTAAACCGCAGATCATATTGTTATTTCATTTACCCGTGGGCCCGCAATCAGGCGCTAAACTATTAAAAAATCCCCCTCCGATCAATATTTTCCTTTGTAAACCCAAAAACCCACTTTCTGAAGTTTTAAGTTAAAAACTTAAAGTCACATGTTTAAATAAAATGGGTTGATCAAAAAGACCGATCGCGCAATCACGATCGGAGAATTTAAAATGGGTTGATCAAAAAGACCGATCGAAGAATTTAAAATGGGTTGATCAAAAAGATCGGGCCCGAATGTTTCGATTACGATTGGCCCTAGTTATATAGAGCCCGGGCCCATGGTACTCCATACACCCAGTGGCCCCGCAATCGGGCGCCAGCCTATCATATATATATTCCGCCCATTTCACTCAAAACCTTGCTTTTTATTGAAATTTATGGGTTTCTTACGAAGTATAAGGGTCCCGCCAGTGCAAGAAAACAAAGGATCTAGACCGTCGATCTAGACCCAATCGAACGGTTACCGCCCAATTGAAATATTCCAAACGGAATGTTTCAATCGCAATGTTTCAATCGCAATATTCCAATCGAAATGTTCCAATCGGAATGTTTCAATCACACTGAAATTTTCAATCGCATCCCCTTTTCTGCCACCTCCGATTAAGACCCTTCGATTGAATCTGGACCGTCCACGTGTCCAGATTGGACGGTCCAAAACTACTCCGACTTGTTCATCTCCCCGCTCCCCTTTTCGCCTCGTCTACGCAAATCTCCACCGTTGGTTTCCTTCATCCGACGGCTATGCTCCTCCCCCGCCATCTGAAGCAGTTTAAACCTATTTCCGCAGGATTTCTTAACTATTTTTGTGTTTTGCAGGTGTTTTAATGGTTTTCCATTGTATAATGAAAGAAAGCCGAGGGTCTGGAAAGACGTTTCCTGCGCCTTCGACCTGTTAAAGAGAACCATTCACACGGTTGGATTCAATGATTTGTCAATGTTTCATGAGCATTGATGCCGAAAAGCCCAGTGCGGCCTGCACATCGACAAGACACTGTTTTAATTCAAAAACAGTTAAAGAGTATCAGTTTGAAGATAGAACACAGCAGATGAAGATTGAAGACGATTTTTATGAGGATTACGGCTAAGACCGTTATCATAAGCCTAATCCCCAACTCAGAACACAGTTTAAAAGAAAATCATAAATGTTTTGATGACAGAAAGGTTTCCACCGCTTCAACTGAGGCGAATTGATTCCTCAGCTACTACAAAGAGCCACCTGTTGCCTCAAACCTTTCAAACAGAGGCCGAAGTTATTGATTCAGGGAATATCTGCCTCCAGCACTACCAAGAAGTTAATTCTGCCAAAGGAGTGTAATAGAAAATAGCTGCAGAGTTGCTTCGAACGGAACATAGAGCCTCAAAGTCAAATAAAGCTCGCGCCGAGCTTTGATATTAATTGTAAAACATTAATACAGTGATCCACCTGTACACTTCTCCATCGAACCCCTCAAGAGACCGAGAAGTCATTTAATCTGTATTAATGGTTCACGAGATATTTTTGTTAGTTCTCACCTCCTCATCTTCCTATAAGTACTTCTGCATAAGATGAGAAGGGGGGTTGCTGTTTGATCACAAGTTGTAATATCGAAACTCTCTGAAATAAATATACAAGTCTTTTGAAGTTGAAAATAATTTGGAGTCTTGGATGTCTTGATGATGCCATTTCATGTCTGTTCCTGAGAAGGCTCTATCATTTGATCCATGAGCTTGGCTGTTGGTGAAGTGCTCTGAACTGTTAAATGTTTTTTCCTTGTTTTCATTATGTTCCATAATTTCTTACTACAGTAGGCTGAAAGTTTTAGGCTAAGAAATGACTCCTGGAAGCACCTTAGACCTGTTCACCCTTCACTGTTTCATGTTTTCTTCTGCTGAAGTATTTTAGAGGCTTTAAACCTTCTCTTTAATCTTCATGCTCGTTTATTTCCTTGATAGCTCAAATAGTTGGTTTCAACATGTTATGGTTCTCCCTGCTTGTCTGCCATCACTTGAAAGCCGTTATTGAAATCTCCCTTCGAAGTACCATTGTCTTAAGTTAACCAAAGAGGTCGGTTTTGATCTTACCCTTTGCCCCTGCTTAAACAGTTGTTTCGAAGGTCTTTATAGTTGCAAACACAGATGTTATTTAGGTGTTCCCTCTTCTATGAATGCAACTATCAGTGAATCTTTTATGTTTTCTAAATCCTTTAAAATAAGATCTTTGAGGAAAGAGGGTGTTCCCCGAATCTTAGATTTCATTTTAGAAGTTGTCTTGAAATCATTATTTGCTTAAAGAATGTTTGTAGAATTTATGGTTAGCCCTGTCTATCAAATATCTCTTTATCGATAAGTTATGTTTCTCAAGTTCCCTTTGTTGAGAATTAAATTTCTTTTTCCAAATCATTAATGTCCATCTCATTCCAAAACAAAGGATCCTGTGGCCAAGTTAGATTTGCCCTTTGATATCCCATATCCCTTGAAGAGTTTTTCATGACCTTATTTTGACTCCATTGCCCAATGAACCAGATATTTCCTCTTTCTGTCTATCTTTCCTAGACCTTTCATATTCTGCTGTATCAACTCAACCCAACCAAACAAACATCTGCACGTAATAACTAGTCTAAAATCCATAACCAAAGCAAACAAGATAAACCTTTGAAAACAAATATTTGAGAGATCCCTCTCTGAGAACAGGAGGACTAGATCCTGGAACTCTAAAGATTGGTTCTGATGTTGCCTTGTCTTTTGATTTGCCAAACTGTCAAAACATGGGACACCAACAAGTTACACGGTATGGTCGACCCTAGCATCATTATTTCACCAGTTTCTCCAGTCAACAGAAAATGGAAGTAGCGCTGCAGCCAGAGTGCCTGAGGTAAATGCACAGATTTAAAGCATAATGGGTTGTGGCCTTCCTCCTCTTCTAAGCGTTAATTCTTCATTTAATTCTTCACCTACCTCTTCTGTTCTGTTTCTCCTATAAGAATCCAGAGGAACACATTGTAAAGGGTTGTTGTTGTCCAGTTGTTTGGCTGTTGCTATTAGAGGGATTCAGTTTGACTGTTAGAATAGTCTTGGGAGGGAGTTACAGAGTAGTTTGTATGTAATAGGCTGGGAGGAGAAACTTTAGATTGTATTAGCCATTGGGCTTATTGTACATGACTGGTTTTGCATCAATTAATCAAAGCACATTTCACAGGATCCTGGTCTATTACTATTGGTGATGTTTTCCCTAACTCTGTTTTACATTTTCATACTGCTTCATGTTCTTCTGGTAGGCAACAGAAGTATAACATAGGATTCACCCTTGTTAGGTGCCCTATGTTCCTGCTCTCCCTGCCTCTAATGTTTTTCACTTTATGTGATATGTAAGGGTTGTTTACAGTTAGTTTAACCAGTGTAGTGGATGTTATTGCCTGCTCTCTAATGTATGAATTGAATGAAACAGTTCTTAGATGTTCTTGTTGGGTTTAAGCTGGAATATTTGGGAACACTGGGAATTAGAGTTAGCCCTGTTCACTAGGATCCTTGTGCGACCAGCTGGCCTTTCTAAGATCCCTTATGTTAATCTTATCTATGCTTTCCCTTGGAGTTGCTAAAGTAGACCTGGAGTTAAATGACCTCTGGTCTGATCTATAAGCAGCCCCTTTGTCCCTTGGGAGCTACCTTTGAGTATGTCCAAGCAGGTCTGGAGTTAAATGACCTCTGACCTGATCTATAGACAGAAAGTAGGTTGCTTTACTTCTCTCGCTTTCTTTCCTTAATGTCCCATTCCATCATCTATCTAAGAATATCCTTTAGTATTAGATGACTTGCCCTCTGAAAGCTTTGGCTAGTTGTTGCAAGTAATTCCCTTTCATGACTCCATAGCCCAATGGATGGCACTTTCTTGACCTATCCTCTTTGCTGAAACATCCTGCTGTTTTTTTCCTTTTCTCCCATTACTTTCTCAGTTCATGAGCTCATGACCAACCCAGAAACCAACCAACCAAATCATTTAAAACCCCCCTTCGTGCTTCATAACTAGCCTAACATCTCATCTTGAGCTTCAAAGATATACCATTCTTTGTTTTATTGGAGAGATCCCTCTCCGGGTCCAGGAGGGCTAGATCCTAGGGCTCCAAAGTGGTTTGATGTTGTCTTATCTTTTGGTATTGCCAAATCTGCCAAAACATGGGAACCCCAACATAATGGCGACTCTGCTGGGGACTCTGAGTGCATTTCAGCTTAAACATTTTTAAAGGCTCGGAGACCCAAAATCTTTGTTTAGGTTGGTAGTTAGTCACAGCTCCTCTCGGACAACCTTAGTGTCATTTGTTGTGTTCTCTTGTACTCTTAGACAGAGCTTGGACAGGGCCAAGTAGCCTCCAGATCTCATCCCCTTTTGGAGGTGACATATCTGGTAAATGCCCTCCCAGTCAATCTCTGGTTAGAGTTTGTTGTGTTTAGAGGTTATCCTTGAAAGGTGATAGTGCCTAACCACTGTGGTGGACAGTAAGTTGTAAATCATCCACATGGCGACTCCACAATTCTTGAATGATAAAAAGTTTCCACTGGTGATCAGCAGGCCACTGATTATCTGTGGTTTCACATAAGACTCCACTGGGAGACCAGTCGCATTACAACATCAACCTCACCAATGGAAGACTCCGAGTTTAGTCCCCTTGAAGAGTTTCGTTGCGGAATATTAGATATACTGGCTAAACTCAGAAGAAAAGACCTTCCAAAGGCTTTCCGTTCCAGCTCAAGATTCAATGATCAACCTGAGCTGAAGGAAGTTTTTTTAGAAGTACTGGCGGAGAGATATGAGGCTGAGCTCGAACTTTGGAAATCACAAGAGATATCATACGAGTTCAAAGATCCCAGAGCATTTTTGGAAAGTCTCCCGCCCCCTAAAAATGAAGAAATTCCACTGCCTGTTGAAAGACAAGAAGAAAATGACTGGGCTCCCAAAAGCCACTCTGAAGACGCAGTGGAAAATGCAATAATCGAAGCTGCCCAGGATGTAGACAACCTACCAGTCATGGCAGGCCAGAAAGAAGAAAGTGTACATCATCTGTTCATTGATCCTGTGGCAGAATATATGGAGGCCTTGATTTGCTCAAATACTCCAGCGTTGATCTTTCACCAGGGCCAGATTCATCAGGAATGGTCACTACTGATGGTGACCTCAGTTTTGAAGAACCACATGCAGAGCACCCCGTGGTTATCTCTGACAGGCAGTCAGTGCTCATATCCTTTTTTGTTACTGCTTGACTGGCTGCATTGGCATTATCGTATCACCTAGAACATCAGAGATTTCCAAGTAGAGTAGGGTAGGTAGGAAAAGCTCAATAAGGCTCAGTTTGTGAGCATGTAGTTAGTTGTTTTTAATTTCTACAAAGTCCAGCAAGTCAGACAGTCTAATCTTGGCTTGACTGTTTTTCAATTTCTGTCTTAGAATGTAGAGAAGAAACCTGCTAGACAGTATAATCCTAGCAGGTAGTAGTGTAGGTAGAGAAACATGTGAGACCAACAGTCTAATTTGGTCTCATGGAGTAATAAGGGTAGATGTAGAATAGGTTTATTTTCCAATGTAAAAATAAAATGATGTAAAGGGTCTACTAATTCAAATGCACCTTGAAGGGAAAATTAGGATTGTAGTGAGGGTAGGTAGACTGGTCGGGAAAAATGTTTCTGTTGATGTAACATATTCATGTTGTGGTAGCTGATCAAAGAAAGGGATGTGCCAAGCAGCAGGCAACTGGCCTACTCCAAAGGTCATTTCTGGTTTCTTTCCTCCTTCAAGAAGAAGCCATCCCCATGTGGAGCCATTGTTAGCCCCCCTATGAAATTCTTGACAAGCAAGCTAGGGGCTATGTCATTTTTGAGACCTTCAAGGAAAGCATCTCCCCTGAAGACACATCATCCTTGAAGTCTCTCTGTGCTTTGCCTTATACAAGTCCCCTCTACTGGTTCCTTTCCCTAATGCCTTCATGTATCCCTTGTACCCCTGCAAAATGTCCCTTTTCCCCCTTCTTCCTCCTTCTGTCAAAGTGCCTTCGTTCCCCTCTATTTCCCCTATTAACCCTCTACACCCCTCTAAAATCCCCTTTAAATCCCACCATTATCCTTGATTTCCTCATTTTTCCCCTCTTTTCCACTATCGTTACCCTCCTTAGGCCTCAAAATACATTAAAATGGGTTAAAAACCCACTTCCGACCTTATAATAGGCCTAAGCCCCCTTCTCCGCTAGCCCCGCACCTTTTCTCTCCATATAACCTAGCACCGCGACCAAAGCGCTTACCCCTGCAGAGGCTTTTCCCTATCCGTAGGGTCAAACCATGGTGCCCCCGCAGTTGACTCCTCGGGATGTGGGAAGACCCGATCGAATAGTTGTTATTCACTGCGGGGGGTCGACTCCAAGTTCTCATGTCCATACACCTTGGTTCCCCGCATTTCATCTCCGCCGTCCATTTAATCCCGCAAATCAACGGTTCACAGTCCATCCACATCGGGGACGTTCCTCATTAATCCCGCTGGTGCCCGTGTTTCTCCGTTCAAATCTTCGACCGCTCCATCGCCATCCATTCACCACCAGATCGATGGCCCGGAATGCACCCGTCTTGTGGCCCCACCCGCGCACTGTTCAGAAACCACCTGGTTATTCCGCACCACTTATGCGCGGTGGGTGGTTTTTCCCGAGCACCCAGCGATTCCACTCATCGTCTGCCACCTGTCCTCCTGTACGATTTCAAAACTGCTAGCCATGCCCGTTAACTCTATCCTTCGCGTGTTATTTTTCGGACACGGATGCCCAGCGAAATTCCTGAAGACCATCCGATTTGGAGCGGGCCATCCGACGGCTATCGCTCGTCGAAGATGCACGATGCTTAATCCAATCACGCACGCGATAACCTATGTTATGGCCCGCCGTCCGTCGTCCTCCGCCATTGATCTCCGCCACGATCGACGATTCAGATTTGTTCACCCGCCGCTGAATTTTCCACTGTCCCTGGTCCTACCACCTCATCTCCACGTGCATCCTTCGTACATACTCCCATTCCATTGCATATAATTGGTTCGTTTCGTGTTTTTTAACGTTTTTCTCATTTGTTTTTCGCTCTGCAGACCACCACCTCCACTAGAGCAGATTTCCATTATTCCTCTGCATTTTTCTCCGCCATGTCACCGTCTGCACTACCCTTCTCCTCCTCCACTGCATCTGCCACCCCGTCCATTGCTTTCTCCAGCAGGGTTCATGTTTTCGCAGGGTTTTCAATAAGGAATGACTGCCATGATGCGCAAGCTCTGTCGCAGTGACAGAGGGATCGAAGAAAACCATGTGCAAAGGCTGTATTCAGAGCTTGATGTTACATGAAATGTTTGGAGGGGTGCTTGCACCATAAATTCATCAAAGGGAAAATTTTAAAACTCTACCAACCCTCCGGCGCCATTGAAGCCCGAAATTCGTAGACAGAGACAATACAGTAACAGCAGAGAGCTCGAGGAAAGAAATAGAAGACTTTTAAGATTCTTCAGGGATGTTTAGAAGGCAAAGGTACCAAGTTGAAGACCCCGTGGATCGCTCAGAAGGTCCAATGCATAGAGATATAATATTATCAGGGTTTCTGTATTAGCGGAGCGTTCTTCCATGAAAGGACATGGTACACATCATTTTTTCAGTCTACATAAATATTTATGCCCTTTCAGCAGTCCTACACCATCAAAAGCATTAGTTACACAGTATGGCCGACCCTAGCATCATTATTTCACCAGTTTGTCCAGTCAACAGAAAATGGTAGTAGCGCCGCAGCTAGAGTGCTTGAGGTAAATGCACAGATTTAAAGCAGAATGGGTTGCGGCCTTCCTCCTCTTCTGAGCGTTAATTCTTAATTTAATTCTTCACCTACCTCTTCTATTATGTTTCTCCTATAAGAATCCAGAGGAACACATTGTAAATGGTTGTTGTTGTCCGGTTGTTCGGCTGTTGCTGTGAGAGGGATTCAGTTTGACTGTTAGAACAGTCTTGGGAGGGAGTTACAGAGTAGTTTGTATGTAATAGGCTGGGAGGAGAAAGTTTGGATTGTATTAGCCATTGGGCTTATTGTACATGACTGGTTTTGCATCAATTAATCAAAGCGCATTTCACAGGATCCTGGTCTATTACTATTGGTGATGTTTTCCCTAACTCTGTTTTACATTTTCATACCGTTTCATGTTCTTCTGGTAGGAAACAGAAGTATAACATAGGATTCACCCTTGTTAGGTGCCCTATGTTCCTGCTCTCCCTGCCTCTAATGTTTTCCGCTTTATGTGCTATCTAAGGGTTGTTTTCAGGTAGTTTAACCAGTGTAGTGGATGTTATTTCCTGCTCTCTGATGTATGAATTGAATGAAACAGTTCTTAGATGTTCTTGTTGGTTTTAAGCTGGAAGATTTGGGAACACTGGGAATTAGAGTTAGCCCTGTTCACTAGGATCCTTGTGCGACCAGCTGGCCTTTCTAAGATCCCTTCTGTTAATCTTATCTCTGTTTTCCCTTGGAGTTGCTAAAGCAGACCCGGAGTTAAATGACCTCTGGTCTGATCTATAAGCAACCCCTTTGTCCCTTGGGAGCTGCCTTTGAGTATGTCCAAGCAGGTCTGGAGTTAAATGACCTATGACCTGATCTATAGACAGAAAGTAGGTTGCTTTCCTTCTCTCGCTTTCTTTCCTTAATGTCCCATTCCATCATCTATCTAAGAAGATCCTTTAGTATTAGATGAATTGCCCTCTGAAAGCTTTGGCTAGTTGTTGCAAGTAATTCCCTTTCATGGCTCCATAGCCCAATGGATGGCACTTTCTTGACCTATCCTCTTTGCTGAAACATCTTGCTATTTTTTTCCTTTTCTCCCATTACTTTCTCAGTTCATGATCTCATGACCAACCCAGCAACCAACCAATTAAATAATTTAAAACCCCCCTTCGTGCTTCATAACTAGCCTAACATCTCATCTTGAGCTTCAAAGATATACCATTCTTTGTTTTATTGGAGAGATCCCTCTCCGGGTCCAGGAGGGCTAGATCCTAGGTCTCCAAAGTGGTTTGATGTTGTCTTATCTTTTGGTATTGCCAAATCTGCCAAAACATAGGAACCCCAACATCTGCGAATTCCATGCTCCTAAAAGTACCCATCAAACTCTTTGTTGCAATATTAACCTCCATTGTCTGATCTCAGACACTTCAACTTCTTTCCTATCTCAATCTCAACCAAATATTTCCATTTCTTGAAAATATCAAATACATTAAATTTATTTTGAATACAATAAATCCAAATTTTTCTAGTTTCATCATAAAAAAAGTAACATAATAACGAGAGCCAGCGAGAGATGATACCTGAGCAAGTCCCCGTACATTTGTATACACAAGTTCTAATTTTTTACTCTACTTTTATTTCCCAACTCTAAGAAATCTGACTCTCTTCTGTTTTCCATAAATTCAATTCTCATAGAAATCCAAATCAATATTCTTCAAAATCGACAAAAAATTTCTTGAATGAATAATATTCATCCCCTTCTCACTCATGTGTCCGAGCCTATGATGCCATAATGTTGCATCTGCTCCTTTGGAATTTAAAGCATTAACATAGTTAGAAATACCATTTCATAAATAAAATGTACCAACCTTTTCTCCTTTTTCTATTACAAGGGATCCTTTAGTGACCTTCCAAGTTTTATTTGTGAAATTTTTCACACAACCTTCACCACCTAACTTCCCTGTTGAAATCAAAATTTTCTTCGGATCTAGAACATGCCTTAACTCCTTTAATAACCTGTTATCACAAAATTTATTTTGATAAGCTCCTAATTAGAGAATTTCATGTAACTTTTTCAAATCAATCTTGTGACTGAGGCTTAGCCTCCTCAGTTTTAGAGGGCTCTCTCAAGGGTTAATGATATTGAATAAAGATGTAGATGGCTAACTCTATTTAGGAATAAACTTGCTCATGATGAGTGTAGGTTGAAAACCATATCAGTATGTAAACATTGGGCTTATGGAGTCAACATATTCAGTGATCCAGTGAGTTCACTTGACATGGAAGCTAAGGCAGGTAAGAGTTTTTAGTAGTAAGACACACACACAAGAAACGAAAAAATACACAGTCAATTCATCTATAAAGGAAGTCAGAGCATTGCATGAATGAATTCTGAGTATTATAAATGAAAACCACTAAAAATGGAATACTTGAAAGGTATATATAAGATAGGAAAGCACTAAAAACTCATTCAGAATCTCAGGTTGGTCAAGTAACAAATCTCTTTATTGCTGAAACAGTCAATTTGAAATAAGCTGCAATTTTGCCAAAAATCTCCAACCCTTGACAAATTCGACCCAATGGCCTTTAATAGACTTGTTACAACATGAGATGATCTGCCTCCTGGCTATATTCATCAAATTTTTTCTTAATGATACCTTGCATAACCATAAAACATCAACTTAATAACAAACAAACACTTATCTTACTTGACAGTCCTTTTCCTAATAGGACTCAAAGTACTCATTACTACCTTTAACAACCTTATATACTAAATCAATTACATTCTTTGATAGGTATGCTTTTACATGTTCTAATTGAGATGATGGGATTCATCACTTTATGACCACTAAACTGACCTCCTCAAAACTATGAAACAAAACCCTGTTTTTTAGGCAAATGGTCTTCTTCTTCCACGAATACTTTGGCTGTCAGTTTTTCTTCAATTCGTGGTCCTTGAGTGTTGAATAATTACTTGCCATGGTATTTAACCCTTCAATAATCTCCATATGTCCAAAAATTCTCCCAAACTTGCTAAAAAAGGCTAAAATATAGTACGCTACGAAAGTAAGGCAGTTTCGTAGCGTATTTTTGTAGCACTGTAAAACATGTCATTTGCCCTCAAATTTTTTGATTCTTTCCTTTTGCATAGTCATCATCACCATTAGACATATCTCCCACACCATTTTCGTTTTTTTCAGTAGTCAAAACTAGTTCAAAAAATAAAAAGAATAGCTACAGTAGTTTCGTAGCATTTTGTTGCCCTTCAAGCCTAGGCACGCTATGAAACTGCTGAAAAGTGTTGAAAAACCAGTTTTTTGTGTAATGTTGAAAACTAACCCTATAAGTGCCAAAATCTTGTCTCTAACATGTCATTAACCTTTAAAAACCATAAACCAAATCACCTTATGATCCTTGATGCATTTATTCTTCATTTACAATTGGTTGAGCTATTGGCTCTTCAAGCAATGTCATTTTAAGACCTTTTTTTCTCTAACTCTTCACGAATTAGTTCAAGTTGCTCTTGAAGATCTTTAACCTAGTATTTCAATATTCTATTGGTGGATTTCAACTGTGTGTTCACATCTCTGAAATTTTTGGCCTCTTTCCTTGCTGGAATGGTCCATTTGATGAGTTGTTGTGTGTTATCCAGAGTCTTGGAGAGAGTGTCACCATGTTCTTCCCAAATTGCCTTCATTTTTTCAAATTGATTCTTATCTACATTGTGTTTCCTTACTTCCCTTTTCATAACAGAAATTTCATGATTAGCCACTTTCAATTTTTCTTCAAGGTGCTACAAATTTGTTTTTTCCATCACCTTCTCTTTTCCTTTCTTTGATTTTCCGACTGTATCCTTCTCTGGAGGGGATGAAAGGTCAATAATCTCTTGAGGTGGCTGAGCTGTGTCAGTGGGTGGTTTAAATTTTTTACTGCTCTCTAATAGATTGCTAGCATGCCTTGTCATAGGATTTCTTGCTTGGAACATGAAACCTACATCTTCTCCCTCAAATTCTAATTTCATTGCAGATTTAGCCTGTTTTAACTTCTGCCCACCTTCCTCTATAAACTCAGCTTGGACAATAGGAGTTTCCTCTATGTCAATGGCATGTAAAATATCTTCTAGATTTACCTTAGCTTCTACTCTGTCTTCTACAACAACTATTTTCTCTTCTAAAACCATTGCTTGTCCCCTTGTCATCCTTTTGGTTCCTTGTTTACTAATATTTTGTTTTTGTTTTGCAGGTTTGACCACTTTTGACTTATGTTTTGTAGGTGGGACACTTGGTGTATCAAGACTCTGCATTTTCTTTGGCTCCTTCACAATTTTTTCACTTGATTATGCTCTTGCAAGTTCACTTGGCTCTGCTACCAATGATTCCCTCTGTTCTGTTGCTAATGGTGATGGAATTTTCCTAGGTTTAGGGGTTATTGAACGAGTAAGAGCATCTATCTCAAAACCACTAAAAAAAAAGAATGAGGACCAGTCTCTTCCTAACCTTTTAAGTTCATCTAAGACTAATAATTTCATTAAACCATGATTAAATAAAGAAGTCTCACTCCCCTCAAACTTTTCATGGACCTTATCTGGCATTTTTTACAGACTTCTATGCAAATAAAAAGGAATATCAAGGGAAATATTACCAGTAAAGTGCAAAATTAATTTGAAATGAGATGAGTACACTTTGTGGTATCTCCCTTCACAAGTAAAGTAATTTTGGATGATGAGAAGCAATTTTGAATAATTATATTTTATGTAACTTCTTGGAATGGCATTGGTGAGATCCATTTCAGTATGCTCAGGCTTCACGAACTCTTTGCACTGCTCCATGTGAAACTTGAAACCTTTGAACCAGTTCTCCCGACCTCTTGGAATCTCTATAGTAGCAGCAATAACCTCTGGTGTGATGGACAATGTTATCACCAAATTTTTTTTTTTCAAAACATGGTATGTCAACTCTATTTTGTTCATGGTCTAAATAGTTTTGAAAGTCATTTTAGCATGGTTAAGGGTATTTCATAGTTTTAGAGGTTTAGTGTTCACCATCATAATTCAAATAAGGTCTTTATAGGTCCATTCCATAGTCAAAAAGTTCACATTTTTCTTTCAAGGGTCATCTAACTAAGTTTTGGGCAAATTTTCTACAATTAGCGGCAAATCCAAATTTTCGTAGCGCTGTTAGTTCAGAAAGTGAGTTTTGCACTATGAAAGCACTGCTACTTTCGTAGCACAAAGTGTGAAAATTACACTATGAGCACTACGAAAGCATGGTTTCTTAGCTTTCGTGTCAAATTAGCCGGAATCTGTCAGTTTCAGTTGGTGAATGACATGATAGGGCTATGGTGAGTCAGTTAGTTACCAGATTCAATGTACTTACCTATCCTACAGTCATCATAGTCATGATAGGATATAAATCAAACATCATTTTTTCATGAGGTGACATCTCTAATTCGAATTTTTTGCCTAATTGAGTCATCTCTATTTCATTTACCTTCACATATGTTGTCCAAGCTTTGAAGCAGTAAGGATAATTTTGTGGTTGTTCTATTCAAAGACAACTCTCACCAGTATCAAGCGAGGTTGTTCATCAAAGAAATAGAGGTTGTTTTAAAGGTTTTAGACAAGCTAACAAGTTTACTTTACAAGAAACATGGAAGAGGAGAAGAAGGTCCACAGAGGGGGACATTGTCTAAGATACGAGCCTCAGAATGAAAATGCTGTTATGGAGGATCAAATGGTAATGGAGGCTTTTAGCAAAGCTGGCTATCTCAAATTTTGTGAAAAGCTGCAGTTTTTCCACACTCAAGTGTCCAAAGAGTTTGATTTACATTTCAGTGGAACCGCTACCAAAGTTGGAATGATAAATATTCCAGTTACACCTGAGATCATAGCTGTTGTGACAGAGATACCAAGGGGACAAAAATCTTGATTTAAATATTTGCAACAGAACAGGAGCTACAGTGCTGAGGTTATGAACTAACATTTAGGACATGGACCCGAACAAAGGTTTTAGGTTTGACATGGAGCCAATCGAGGGTTTATGAAACGCACGATTAAGATATTTTTGGACACGAACAATGTAATGCAGAAGTTGTATCAAGGACAACTATGCAAGGCGATATTCAACATCCAAAGATATTTCACATGTGAAGGAAGGTACCATAAAGTCTACACTTACCATTTCAAACTCTTGTTGCATTTCCCAGGTATGATATCATTAGATTTACCATTTTACTTACATAGAAGTATTGCTAAAATGGCTGACAGAGTCCAAGCTAAATCTGATGGTTGTGAAACATCTCCGTTTCATCACGGTTTGATAAAGTTACTGGTTTTAAATGAGCTTCAAAAAATAAATAGGGATTGGTCTTCCTTTTTATTTATGAGTGGATTTGAAATGGAAGCCCTAACCCCAAAACCCTAAGATTAAGGGGAATCCTTCACCACCAGTAGCAGAATCCAGTCAGCCAGTGGTTACTAAAGCAAAGAGTTTGTGAAGTTGAAACCAAGGAAATAGGTTGAAGATAGAATTGAGAAAGCATCAGTGCTTGTTGTAGAAACCCCATCACCTGAAAAACAGAAAGTAGAAAGGGTCAAAGAAACAAAACAAAAATAGGTGGTCAATAAGCAGGAGATCCAGAGAAAGAAAAGAAGTCAAGTAGCAGCATCAAAGGGAAAAGCAATTGTTTTAGTGACAGAGGACAACACTATGATGAAATGAAATTTGGATGATATACTTAATGCAATTGATACAGAAAAAAACAGGGGAGAAGTTTCCTAAATTGCAGGAGATCAACATCATCAGCACTATGGTCATAACAAGTTGGAATTCATCACCAGGATTCGACTTAATGGAAATATGGGTGGAAAATGATGTAATTAAGTTTAGACAAAGCTGTTTTGAGTGGAATCAAAAGAGTTCTAATTCTATTTGTAATAGGACTCTATATTAGTTTTACAACTATGTTTGTAATAAATACCATGTTTTGTGGTTAGAATAGGTGTCAAAGCATAGGAATTCGATGTATATAGTTGTGGATAAGATTATCTTATGATGTAAATGATCTATAAAAGATCAAGGAGTCAAAATAGAAAGGGTTGGACATTTTTTAGCAAAAAGACTATGTTTATTGTAAGTGACTGTTTTCAGCTTAATACAAAAACTCTACTTAGACAACTCAAGATTCATAAGGAGTTCTTGTATGTTCTTGTTATGATGGCATATTTTCAATATTCTATTGCAGTGGTGTTTTCTTATGTTACTCAGAATTCATCAATGATGCTCTGACTTCCTTCATAGACAAACTGACTGTGTGTTTCATTGTTCTACATGTTTATTGCCTGACTTGAACTCTAATATGCCTTGACTTCCATGCTAGGTAGATTATTTTGGTTTTTTTGAAGCTATTATGACTCCATAAGCCCAATTTACACTTGCTAATGTGATTTACAACCATTTTATATCATTTATCTATTTTTATCCCATATAGATTTAGCCATCTACATATTTATCAAAAATCATAAACCCTTGAGAGAGCCCTCTCAGGTTGAGGAGGCTAAGCCTCGGCCAAAAGATTGGTCTGAAACAGTTACATGAGATTAACTTGATTAGAAGCCTATCAGGTCTGATTTTTTGATAACATAAAAATTGAGCATTCCAACATTAGTGGTTGTTCCACTGAAATTCAAAGAAAACTCCTTGGACATCTGTGTATGACAACCCTGTTATTTATCACAAAATTGTAGGCAACCTGCTCTTCTGAAAGCTTCTACTAGTGTTGGGTCTTCATTAATTAAATTCATGTCTACAGGTTTATATCTCATGCATTGGCCACCCTTTTTAGTCCTCCTTTCTTTTCCATGGTTTCTTCAATGTCTTCACAGCCTCGCTTGATGAATTGCATCCTCGCTTGATGATGCTCACTGTAATCCTTTGAAAACACTAGCCACAACTTTGGCTTAGTGCACTAGCTTTCCAAAGCTCAATATCATGCAAGAAGCAATGTGAAATAATAAATGACTGAATTAGGAAAATATTTGAAGTTTTGAGGTCTCTTCATGACCTTATGATGACTCATACATACCTAAATTGTTCATGATGACTGCAGACCTGAGCATGAACCTTGTATTTATCTCTCCATGACTTGAATGGCATCTATCCTACTCATTTGCAATGATTTTCTGACATCTAACAGCTATATTGACAAGACAGACAGAAAACCGCGCTTTCGTAGCGTTTTTAGTGTAAATTTGACTGTTTTCACTACGCAACTATCAACAAATTCATAGCGAAAAGTGACTTTTCATAGTGTATTTCGCTACAAAATTGTGGTTTCTTGGCTAATTTGACACTTTTGATACAAAAAACTTGGAAACTGAAATAATTCATAAAATGACAAATGATGTGACATGAGGGAGTTTAAAAATGAGTGGGTTTAGACCTTAGGGTGAACTTAAACAATAAGAATTTAATATTTCCCTTGACCAAAATTAAAAAATGAATCTTACAACCCTATTTTTGACACACGAACCTATTTAACATTGTCAAAATGATGTTTCATTTTTTTGTGTGATAACATAACTATTGGTTTCCATTCTATTGTTTTACAAGAAATTTACCCATTCCAACGATTTTACAGGTTTATCATCACCTAGATGAACCTATCCAAAATATCCTTGAACATAGTCATGAAAATATTTCTTATTAGGTGTGGCGTGGAATGAGGCCCCTGAATTTACCACTCAAGACTAAGTAACATTTTATAAAGAGAGAATCAAAACATCTTATAACAAATCACCTGTCACATTTTCTTCATGATTGTTTTCCCGTTGTGTGTCTCCTTATTTTCCCTGCCGAGATTTATATTCTTTTTTAGTTGTCGTTTCTTTCCGCATTTCCAGCACACTATCGCTGATTTGGACTTGGATCTGTCTTTCCTTGATTTACTGCAATATCTTTAGCTCTTTCCTCTTTCCATTTTTCTTCCCCTAGTCTCTGCACTCAAAGCATTACCTGATGTCTCATCAGAGCTTTTCCGTCACATTTCCTCGCTAAGGATAGCACTGACAACATCATAAAACCTTAAAGTACTAGATCTAGAGACAGATTTACTAATGGCCATAAATAAACCATTCCAACTTTCTGGCAATGAGCACAAAAATAACAGAGCCCTAACTTCATCATCAAAGTTTACCCTATAGATCTTAAATGACTGTTAACCGTATTAAAATCATTTAAATGGTCAGCAACAGATCTACCTTTCGACATCTTCATATTAAATAAATGTTTCATAAGAAATACCTCATTTGAGGCCGAGATTTTTCATATAGTTTTTCCAATGCCTTCATTAAATCCTCTATTTCTTTTTCCTTCGAAATATTGAAGGGTACCGATGCCGCGAGGCACAACCGTATTGTTCCTACCTTTTTATCGATAATCTCCCATTCTTCATATGTCATACTCGCTAGCTTCTCTATTTTTCCGCTCAAAATTTGGTACAGTTTTGATATAGATAATATTCCATCTACATCTTCCGAAATGGGTAGTTTTGGCCATTAAATTTCTCGACGCTAAACTTACCGTCTTTCGCCATTGCTCCCACTCGAATAAGGAACCCTTATTTCCTATGAGTTTATCAGCCGAATAGACCTTCGGATCTAATACCAGTTGTTAGAAAATTATATATGGCAGAGCAATGGAACACATAAAATATGCGGAAACATAAACAAAAAAAACATATAAAACAAGACAGACACATATATACGTGGTTCACCCAATTTGGGCTACGTCCACCCCAAACAGTGAGTCCTTCCTTTATATTATCTAGCAAAATGAAGAGACATAACCTACAACAGATCCATTGTAATATCCTATGTTCTCTCTCATAGTCCCCCTTTTTGTTTCTTGCTCATAATTCTCATACAATACACAATCGCAATACAATACCCTAATAAAATAGAGGGGTTGCCTTCTAGGGAAAAAAAACCTAAATTAAACATAAATTTTATCTTCAGATCATATGCCTAATGAACAACCCAGATTGGCTAGAAATTACAATAATTTACAAGGAAATTTTACATTTTTATTAGCTTCAAGGGTGCACCAAAACCCCCAGCAGGGGGGAGGCTCCAAAAAGTCGCAGCCGCCCCCTGGACCCCCCAGGAAGCGTTTACATGACAGGAGACGTTGCCACCCCGTTAAGAACAGGGGTCTAACGCGGTGATACATCTATGTAAAGAAGATAATTAGTCTCCACACCCAATGGTATGGACTGGTAAGAAACCCTCTCTTTCACATCTAAGGGTATTTGGATGTGATGCATATGTAAATTTTCCAAAGGAAAAAAAGACCAAGTCAGATAATAAATATGAAAGGTGGATATTTATTGGGTATAATAATGGTTTAAAAGGTTACAAGCTTTGGAACCCAGAAAAAAGGAAGGTTGTGTACAAATGCAATGTGGTGCTTAGAGAGGTGAAAGATGTTGTTAAACATGAAGTCCTACCAAAGGAACCTGAGAAGATAAAGTTTGAGCTAAAGGAGGATGACTCAGACTCTACAACAGAAAAATATTCAGAAGAGTAAGAGCCACAAACTCCAACTGTGAGAATATCAGTTCAGGAAAGAAGGAAGCCAGAATGGTATAGTCCATCTAATTTCTGTTCAATTTTTTCTTTAAATATCACTGATGATGATCCCATAACTGTTAGGGAGGTAGTGGATTCAGAGGATGGAAAACTCTGGAAGGAAGCCATGGTTGATGAAATGGAATCCTTGCAAAAAAATGAGGCATGGGATTTGGTGGAGTTTTCGACAGGAAGGAAGCCCATTAGGAGAAAATGGGTGTTTAAGAAGAAGAAGAATGTAGAAGGCAAGGTGGAGAAATAAAAATCTCGGTTGGTAGCAAAAAGTTATTCCCAGGTGTTGGGAATTGAATTTGGTGAAATTTTTTCTCCTGTTGCCTAGGTTACTACTATTAGATTACTTTTTTCTATTGTTGTTGCATTTTATTTTTAGGTAGAACAGATGGATGCGAAGAAAAAATTTCTTCATGGGGATCTGCAAGAGGATATCTACATGAAGGAACCTGAAGGCTTTGCCGTGAAGGGTAAGAAAGAACTAGTATACAAGTTAAAAAATTCTCTGTATAGGTTAAAACAGTTAGTAAGGATGTGGTATCAGAAATTTGATACCTATATACGGGGACTTGCCTTAACCAGAAGCAAAGAGGATCACTATGTGTATTTTAAATTAATTGGTGACCGTGTTATTTATTTGTTCTTGTATGTGGATGATATGTTGCTGGTTGGAAATGAAAAATATATTATCCAGGATTTGAAGACCCAATCGTTCTCCAAATTTTACATGAAGGATCTTGGTGCTGCAAACTATATTTTCGGCATGGAAATTAAGAGATGTCGGGAAAAGAGGAAGCTCTGCTTAAACCAAAGGAAGTATGTCAAGGAAATATTGTAGAGGTTCAATATTCAGGACAGTAAACCGGTGAAAGTTCCTATTCCTGTAGGTGTAAAGATATTTTCTAAATAGTGTCCCGAGACACAAGAACAAGAGGAGGATATGTCCCATGTTCCATATGCAAGTGCAGTGGGTAGCCTCATGTATGCAATGGTTTGTAATAGACTAGACATTGCACATGCATTGGGAGTATTGAGAAAGTTTATGTCAAAACTAGGGAAGGAGAATTGGACAACAGTGAAGAAAGTTTTCACATATTAGTGTGGCACTATTGATTATGGTTTGTGCTACCAGGGAAGACCACAATTGGACAGAGTTTTGGATATCCGTGGTTGTGTTGATGCAGAATGGGCTGTAGATATGAACTAAATTAGATATACAAGTGGGTATGTGTTTAGCCTATTTGGAGGTGCAGTCAATTGGATGAGTAAAAGGCAGTTTGTAGTGGCTCTTTCAACTACAGAGGCAGAATACATGGCAGCCACTCATGCATGCAATGAAGTAGTTGGTTGCAGAGATTGTGTTCAAGTATGGGGTTGGTGCAGCGAGCTATAAGGATAGACTGTGATAGCTAGAGTGAAATTTTCTTGGCTAAGAACCATGCTTATCATTCAAAGACAAAGCACATTGATGTTTAATATCACTTTGTGAGAGATATGGTTGAGGATAAAAAGGTGTTGCTGGTAAAGGTGGACACTTTGAAGAATGTTGCAGATGCATTGACGAAGTCTGTGAGCACTTAGATTTTCTCTTGGTGTAGATAAAAAATGGGTGTTGCGGGGTGGGACTAATGAATAAGCTCTCTTGTGGTCCCCTGCGGAAAGAAAACAACAAGTGGGAGAATGTTGGGTGTTGGATCAGGGTACCTTAGGACCGCAATTTTGGGTTAAATAATAGTATTTTTGTTATTTTTTGAGTCGTGTGTGCTAAGAAATGAATATTCAAGGGGCTTTGAGGCTGGTCAAAGTCCCTTCATGAGTTGTAATGGGTTAAAAGGGTAAACTACGAGTCTCAAACCATGGTTTGATGACCATAATATGAGCACAGGAAAAAGTATAAGTAGAATTCTAGATCGAGTCGGATAAGTCAGTTTTTATGGAAGTTAATGTATGAACGTTTGATTACAAAACTCTAAAGTAAGTCTATGGTAAGTGTTTTGTGTCTAAAAGGCTCTTGTTGGCAATGTACGTGGAGACCTTAGTCCAGCATTGTGCGGACCTCGTTGGTTGTGTTCGCGAGTAGATCCAAATAATTGTAAGGGTTTTCATGAACGATTGATGAATAAAGATCTGTTTTGATAATCATGTGTACCAAATGCATCTGTGATTCACTCTATGTTCTGTTTTGAGTATGATTTCTATTTCCTGCATATGATTTATATTATCTATGATCGGATCAGGTTATGTACCTGTTTTACTATTTATAAATGATAATTTCATAGATCTATTGCTGTAAAGGAAAAATATTACATTGTCAGAACAATTAAAGGGATTGTGGATCTATTGTCTGTGCGCGCGTGGAGGGTTAACCTTTTTTGGTTGACCTAGGGTTTCTGATGCACAAGACAGTCTATTTTTTGATATAAAATATGAGGACGCCCACTTCATTTAATTCTCTCTTAGGGTGTGGAAACCTGGTTCCATCACCCCCCATACTGCTTCAGGTGGGACTTTGGCCTGCACAGGTAAGTCATTTCAGAAAGGGTCAGTAGTAAGATGGTTTTGTTGGTCATGCACCAACTCTGAACCTAGGTTAGGACCCCTCAAGCCAACAAATGGTTTTTTTGCCAGGACCGGGATCATTTTGAGAGAGAGATTAGATATTGTGGTAGCCATCAAAGACTGAATTAGCCGACTGGTTTGAGAAAAAGATACATCAATTCACCATTAAGGAGAAAAAAAGTAAGAAGTTGTTTGCTAAAGAGTGGGAACATAAGTACATTTTCACAGAGGTCCATGAAATATTCTTTGTAACCTTTATGCACGAATTACAGGAGTGGTTATTAAGGTTAGCTGAGTTTCAGACCTACTGGAAGGACGATAAAATCACTCAGTGGACACCTGAGTTGATCCAACAATTAGAAAAGGCTGATAACACCATCATTCACACTATATACCATTGGGTTGACAACATTATGGGTGGATTTGTGAAAGAGTTTGCAGTTGATCAGTTTGTGTTATATTCTGAAGCAAAAAGGAGGTTCTTTAAAGGACTGAGAGGTAAGTTCATATGCTCTCTGCATTTGCTGATTAAGATGCTATTGTGTGAAAAGGGTATTCTGTGTAGTGACACCAAGTGAATTACCCCAAACAAAGTTGAAAGAACTACGTGCAGTGGAAATTAATTTCAGGTTAACCAGACAGGTGAAAAATCGGTATAAAACCCTCTCAGAAACCCGCCTAATAGTGACACAGAGAGTGGTGAAGCTATGTGTGCAAGAGGTAACCCTCCATCCACCCCATAGTCGAACTCGTATAGGGGTAGGTCATATCCTACTCCACCTCTACCACCACTAAGAGGTGATATGGTTGCACATACAAAGCTACCCACCTTCAAGGGTGTAGGAGATGAAGACATGGATATATTTTGGTTTGTTGCAGATGCAGTATGGACTGCACAAAACATCAACACCGATGTTTTCAAGAGGGTCAACTAGCTATGGAATTTGAGGTTCGTGGACTGGATTGGTTTATGGGATATTTGGTTCAGAACACTGACCCTACTGTTGATGAGATAAATGAATATTTGAAGCAGCAATTCAGAAAACCAAAATCCTACTCATAATGTGCAACAGAGCTAAAAGAAATTCGAAAAGAGCCAAACAAATCTGTCTAGGAAGTAGATCATCGATTAAAGCGCACTGTCAGCGTCAAAGGATTTGTCTATGATGATAATTAGCATAAAGAATGGTTTATTTACATGCTCCTGCCATGTCTTAATGGACCTATGAATCATCAGAAAATTGATTCTCAGGCTAAAGCTCTTGAAGTAGCCATGAAACATCGCACCCAAAACTGATGACCAATTTGGAAATCTACAAATGCATAATCAGTTAGAAGTGATGCATTTATAAATTCAGAACCTACGCGGGGACAGGGTTAGGAAGCTTGCACATAGGTATGGTGTATATGCTGTAAAGGTTCCGGTCACACAAAATATCAGTGTACCTTGCTTCAGGATTATGTGTAAGTGGGAGGGCCAAATCCATTGTGACCCAGGGATGTTGTAGCACCAAGTGCTACTCCCGCGTTGTGGTGCACTGATTTTAAAGTAGCTGGATGGCATGACATGAACCATTGCCCTTGTTTAGGAAGTTATGTACCAGAACTGAAGCAACAATGGTGTAGGTTTGCTCTTCGGTTGGCCACGATGACCACCACTGTCGCACATTCGATTTGATGATAGACAATGCCAACCTCTATAGAGTGCAAGCCGACCCATCTTCAACAGCGTCCCCCTCTGGGTGTGGTGGATCTCAAGCCATGGGAAAGGAAGGAGGGAGAGTTTGAGGTGCGGGTCGTAGAAGAGGAAAATTGATCTACTACAATTGTGGAGATGTTGGGCACTTTTTGCGTGACTTTATGAATCATGCACGACAGTCTTGCAGGTATTGTAGAAAATTTGATCATGTTATTGAAGTTTGTCCTGTTTTGATTGCTAGAATGTAGGAGAAGCAACAACAGACACCTGCACAGAATATACAAATGGTTGGAGCTGAGCCGCTAGAAGATTATCTGAGTGTAAACATAATTTCACGTAGTGGTGCTGCCACTGGAAAAGATGAGGGAAAGAAGGGTGATGCAGAACCCTGGATCAGGAAGGATTTCAAAAAGAAGGAAGGATTCAACCTGCAGAGGGAAACATATACTTTTGTAGAAGCTAGAAAGGATTTTTCTGCTGTAGGTGCTTCCACATCCAAGACAATCATAGAAGCAAGGATCAATGATGAAGTCAAACCTTTCTTGCAAGCGCGCATCAAGATTTGCATAACTAGAAATTTGTAGAAAACCTTCAAGCTCTGATAGATAGATGCATGGATAAGGACTTGCCTCAGACTAAGAGCAAGGCTATAAACAAGATCTAAAAGAATGAGAAGAGAAATAGTCGAGAGATGCACATGACCATGCAAATTGGGGTATATGAGATGGATTAGGTCATTTTGGACTTGGGATTCGATGCGAATATTCTACCTAAGAAGACCTGGTAGAAGATGGGAAAACGAAAGCTGGAGTGGTCCACGATTCAACTGTGAATGGCCAATCAACAAAATATTATCCCATTGGAAAGACTCCCAGAGGTTCTGGTAGATATTTTTGGAGTCAAGGTATGCACAGAATTTGAAGTAATACAAATTGTTGATGATATAGACCCCTACCCTACGTTTTTTGGATTGGATTGGGCTATCGATATGGGGGTCATCATCAAATTGAAGCACAGGAGTATTGTCTTTGAAATTAATGGTACTCGGATTGTAGTACCATTGGATCATGTGGAAGGAGAAATATATACAGAACCGGTGCGTGTAGAGGATGTTGACCACATCTACGAATTAACTGCATGAGATGAGGATTGGACCAACGCAACTATTGATGGGATGCTAAATTGGGAAAATTATATCTCATGCTTCTTTGATTCGAATGGGGAGATGGAAAACTAGAAGAATCTCCTACATGACGTTTCTGTGTTGCGCTACCTCAGAGTCACTAAAAATCTATGATGCATCTCCTTATAGGTACGAGAATTTCCCTATTTTAGTGGTTTTGGTAATGTTGTTTTATTTTTGGAAGAAGTGGAAAAGGCTATCCTGAAAGAGAGAAGGTTCTAGGCACTCGATATTTCCATGTGCACAACTCCAGCACATTGGTGGGATGCGCACAAAGGGAACTTTGAGGATTGGGAATAATGAAAAAGAATGATGTGGTTGTGATTTGAGTAGCCCACTATCCAACCGACTGAGGTTTTTTGTGGTTGGAGTGATCTGCGCAAACACTTGGATATGTGGATGGAGGTTTGGGATAAGAAGCCCATGGCCGAATGGGTTCACATGTTTATCCACACATTGGGATCAATCCCTATTGCGTAGTATTTGGAGACAGAGCTACATCGAGGGAATCTTAATTGGGTTACAATGAATGAAATCTTTCTGTTAAACTTTAGCATGGCCAGTGGATCAGGAGGACTAGATGAAGCCCTACAGGATATAGAGGAAATTGTATTTGATGATTCTCGGCCTCGGGTAGAATGTGTTGCGCCAACATGGGAGGGGAAAATGCAGGATATTGGCAACTGCAGAAATCTTTCAGTGGAAGATAACGATGAAGATCAAAGAAATATCAATATCCCTGAATCTAAGGTGGAGCGCGCAGTTGAAGACCCCTTGTTAGGAATGGTGGATGTGACTAAGCCCTTAAAATTAAAGAAAGTCAAGATTGGGACAGAGGAATAACCCAAGTTGGCCAACATAGGATATTATTGGGATGATGACATAGTGGGAAAGGTTGTGGAGTTGTTGAAAGAATACAAGGACATGTTTCCCACAAAGTATTCTGAGCTAAAAGGAATTGTGCGGGAGTTGGGGGTCATGAAAATCACTCTGAAACCATATGCGTGCCACATCAATAAATGAAAATATCGTTTAAATCCAAAATATAAGCAGAAAGTAAAGTAATAATTGGAGAAAATGGTTGTTGTGGGAATCATTGAGCTTGTGGAACAGTCCGATTAGGTGAGCCCAATGGTTGTTCATGAAAATAAGACTAAGGGAGAAACAAGGATTTGTGTGGACCTATGCAAACATAATGATACATGCGTACATGATCCCTTCCCTACCCCATTTTTAGATGAGATATTGGACAATGTTGGAGGATAAGAGGCCTACTCTTTCACTGATGGATTTTCACGGTAACATCAGATTAGGATTGTGCTGGAAGACCGAAGTAAGACCACTTTTTCAACAGAATGGGGATCCTTCCAATAAAAGTCATGCCCTTTGGATTGAAGAATGTACCTGCTATATTATCGCGTGTAGTAGTAGCAATTAAAGGAGTACATGCACATGTTTTTGGATACGTACTTTGATGATTGGACTATGTTTGGGCTATTGAAGAAGCATGTTTCCAACCTCCACATGATGCTCGATACTTGCAAAAAGCATCAAATCTCTCTTAACTTGAAGAAGTGTATATTTTGTGTTCCTTTTGGGATGTTGTTGGAGAATATTGTTTGTAAACAAGGGTTGATGGTAGATCCAACCAAGATTGCAACTATTATCAATTTAGAGGTTCCTGCCAATATTAAAAAGCTACGCTCTATTCTAGGACACACAAGATATTATAGAAAATTAATTCAGGGCTACGCTCTGATCACTGCACCCATGGAAAAATTGTTGAAGAAATATGTGTCCTTTTGTTGGGATGAGGAATGCCAAAAGATCTTTGAGTTTCTCAAGGAAAACATGGTTAGTGTGCCTATTCTAATATTCCCTGACTGGTCCAAGGTCTTCCATGTTGATGTTGATGCATCCACTATTGCACTTGGAGCTATCTTAGTGCAGCCAGGAGAAGGGGATATTGATCACCCTGTGGCATTTTCAAGTAGAAATATCTCTAGTTCATAAAGCAACTATTCGACCACAGATAGGGAAGGTTTGGCTATGGTCTATGTTCTGCATAAATATAGGAATTATTTGTTAGGAGGGTACTTCAAGATCTTCACTGGCCATTCTGCTTTGAAGTACATGGTCAACAAGCCTGTGTTGGGGGGGGGGGAGATTTGTAGGTGGTTGATGCTATTTCAAGAATATGATTTTTAAATCATTGTTAAGACTAGTAGGTTGAATGCTGGACCTGATCACTTGTCACGCATTGAGAATGGGGAGGAACCAACCAGTTTGGAGGAGGGACTACTTGATGCGCAACTCTTTTCCATTAAAGTGGTCGATGAACACTTTGCACATATCATTCATTTTCTAACTACTAGGAGTGTGCCCGTTGAATATTCGGTGCAAAAAAAGAAGGAGTTGGTTTCGCGCACAACTAACTTTACATTGATTGATGGTCAACTGTACAAGTTGGGAGCAGATGAAGCTTTAAGAAGGTATGTCTTAGAACATGAAAGACAATATATCTTAGCTGAAGCTCATGGGGGAGGGGTGGGAGGGCACTATGTAGGGAAAGCTACTGCACAGAAGGTGTTGTGTGTTGGATTATGGTGGCCCACACTGCACAATGATGCACATGCCTATTGTTGAGTTTGTGATGCATGCCAGAGAATAGGAAATCCATCGCGTAGAGATGAGATGCCATTGAAGCCACAGATGGCCCTGCAAGATTTTGATAAATGGGCCATTGACTTTGTTGGACCTATTAATCCTTCTGGGAAAAAGACTAGTGGGTGCTAGATCATCACTGCAACAGAATATGTAACCATATGGGCAGAAGCTAAGCCAGTAAAATATTATACTGCAGACACTGCTTCTCAATTTATTTCTGTAAATATCTTGACTAGATTTGGGTGCCCAAAAATATTGATGAGCGATCAGGGTACTCACTTTTTTAATGAGACCATTGAAGCTCTGATAGAGGAATTCCAGATCCATCACAAAAAGAGTACTCCCTATCACCCTTAGGAAAATGGTGCAGTAGAAGCCTTTAACAAGATCCTAGAGAATGCGCTTACAAAGATCTGAGATGTAAATCAGAATGATTGGCACATACACATACCTTCTGTCTTATGGGCTTATTAGACCACATGAAAGAAGTTGACTGGTAAAACACCATTTAGGATGGTTTATGGTCAGGAAGCAATCATGTCAATGGAATACATCATTCCAAGCCTGCGCATCACAACGCTAACTAAAATGGCTAAACCAGAAATAATGGAGGAACGTATGTCACAATTACTTGCCTTAGAGGAAGATCAGTTTATTGGCAACTTTCATCAGCAAGTATAAAAGGCGCGTGAGAAGGCATGGCATGATAGGAAAATCTAGAAGAAGGAATTCAAGGAAGAAGATCTAGTTTTATTGTACGACAGTTAGTTTGCGCCCCAAGAAAGCTCAGAAAGAATTGTTTGGGGCCATATATTGTGAAGGAAATCACTAATGGAGGTGCATTGTGCTTAGCAATGTTGCGTGGTGAGAGTCTCCCATGGTACATCAATGGAAGTCGACTGAAGCTCTATAGGGATAACCTCATTCCTACCGAATGACTATATGGCCAGAGAAACAGAATCTACTTGTATGCGTGCTGCAAGAAGGGAATATGCAGGCATGTGTGACATGAGCACAGAGGTTGTGCGCGGTGGGAAAAACTATCCGTTGGAAAAATAACTTTGGGTGAAAAATGATTTTACTGTTGGATGGAGGAGGTTTTATGCAATTAATTAGGAGATATTATGGGATTTTTGACCGTTTTTATGGGGATAATTTTCCATTAATGAAGTTCCAACCGTTTTTACCATGGATTTCCTATAAAATTAAGAAAGAGGGTCACATTTTGTTCCTTTGTTGTTTGAGTGAATTGTGCCCTGAAATTATTACTGTCCACTGTATGTTTGGTCGTGATATCAAAGCATCTGACGTAAGCAATCCTGAGTTTATCTTCAAGCCCAGAATGACAGCCACCAACCTCGTTGTTGAGAGTGTGTAGTCTGAGGAGAAATATGTTCCAATCATGATATCTACTGACCAAGGCTCTGAAGAAGTCCATGAAGTTATCCTCGAGGTTCAAGAAGTTGTATCAACACCTACCAAGGGAAAGGGTAAGGTGACCAAGGGATCATCATCAAAGTCTCAAACATCCCCCATGTATATTACATCCCCACGCTAGGTGAAAAAGGACAAATCCCCTATGGGTGACCTAACAAGGAGACCTATGTCTGCGACTGAGCAGGTTGCACTCTTTGTCAAGCCCATCTCGTGGATCCCAAAGTATGTGAGGCCGTGAAGACCCTATGTGAAAGCACTGAAGGATTTGGATATGGTGCACGATTACATGCATATTTCATTGATCCCTGAGGTGGTCACTTTGGAGGGGGAGATGTTTGGAAAGATCTCATTTGTTAAGTTTGATGATTATGACCTGGACAATGAGAAGAATTTTCATGAATTAACATCGGAATACTATCTTGAGCATGTTCTGTATGGCAGAGTAGTGAAAATAGAGTCCATACCTTGGGCGCATGGGTTAAGAAAAGCCAGGATTCTAAACTTGGTGAGGATTCCCAACTTTGGAAGGTACCCCATCACCGATGTCTGTGTGGGCCAACTGATGGAGTTGGTCCACGATGGGTGTCTGTGCATTCAAAATCGAATTCCCATAGATGTTTCACTGAGCCATCATATCACCAACCTACCAAAGAAGGGACCTCACCCTATGGCGAACTATGGAAAGAGCCAGGAGTAGAAGTTGTCGTGAAGGTGAAAGCTGATTATAAGGTGGGACGTGACACCAGGGGCTTCCTCGTGCAAAAGATTTAAGATCCATTGGTGTGCCTTAGAACTTTAGTGCTGGGCTACAACGTGATGGAAAGTGTAGGCCTAAGGTGGTCCCCACACATGTCATCGCACTGGCAGGGAAGTGCAAGAAGGGCGTAAGCTACAACTGGTCCTAGTACCTGTGCATGGAATTACTAGAAAACATGCGTGAGGCACACGAGGATGGGAATTTTTTTTTATTCGTGCTAATCCTGCTCATTTCTCTAATTTCATGGGAAATGCCAGAGAGTGCAGTCCTCCCAGACGTGGAGCCTAGTGTATTTGAAGGGGTGCTTTACGCCAACTTCTGGGATTCTACAGACCCGAAGTGAGTGATGGAAAATAATCTCTTCTGGTTCTTATTTGAAGGAGCATTGGTCGCAGCAATCCACTTGCACCCTTAGTTGTCCCCAGATGCATATGAAAAGTACAAGGTCATTGCAGACTTTTAGGTATCTATGCACAATGTCTAGATATGTGCGTGTAAGGATAGGGTATGGTATATGCTGCCCTACATGGTTACTAAGGCTGAAATTGACTAGGTCATTGCGACTTGGCCAACTGCATGGAAGGCTGAGCTCGGTTCTGCCAAGCCTGTTATAGCCTCGACATCTAGAAAAGAAATTACCAGTGCTCCTAAAGAGAAGGAAGCTAAGAAGGAAGCTAAGACAGAGTTGGAAGTTGATCTCATGGGCACAGATGGAAAGAATGGTACTGAAGTTGAGTCCCCAAGAGGTACCAAGCGAGGATTTGAGACCCCTAAGGGTGCACACAAGAAAAGAAAAGGATCGAAGACAAGAGGCACAGATGATGTCACCCTCACAGAGGATGACATGGATAAAATTGCCAATTCGGTCACCTCTGCTTCTGAAGACCGATGGGTTGCGCTAGAGGAGTAGTACAAAGCTATAGTGGAGGCAATGTAGACTTGGTTGGAGGTACTTCAACTTAATACAGACAACATTCAAGTGAGAGTTGCTCAGGTGAGGCTGGATCAAGTAAGCGTGAGAACCAGCATGGTTATCAGCACAGTCGATAGTCGAATCTGCCCATTCCCTAGAGCTATGGTTACTTTGGAACAATCCGATTTAAGTGCATAGGTGAAAACGTGCCTTGAGGTTGGAATCAACTTGTCTATGCTTCCCAGTAGAAATTTTCACTCCATACAGACTATCATTACATATGAGCTACAATGTTGAGAGGCACGCATGCACAAGCAACTCACAAAGGCAGAGTAGAAGGTTACAGTGTGAACACAAGAGTCGCTGCAGGTGTAGATAGCTCAGCAAGCATCGGTGGCCCACATGCCAAATTAGAAATTTAAATTGATCGCCTTTGTGGTGACGTTCCCAAGGTTTCCATCCTTGCCTCTATTGTGCCTCAGGACAAGGTTGAAATTCTAGTGGCTGTCTTAAAGGCCTCCCACTCCTAAGTCTAAGTGGTAAAGGCCGATTTTGAACAGAATATTGTGGAGTTATAGGCAAAGCTCTAGCCAGAGACTCTGCCTGGAGTACGAGTGTAGCGCGCTGCCTTGGTAAAAGAGGCATCAAGAAGTATTGCAACAACAGTCGACAAGGGAACAGAACTCCTGGACATAGCCATGGGATTGTCGAATTCATTACAGGCAGACCCCCTCATCAGAAACATCTCACAGGATCTGCACACCAAAGAAAAAACATTTGATGAGCTTCAAGAGGTGCTTCCCACACTTGTGCCTCCTTAAAGAATGGTGTGTTTGCAGACAAGTTAGGTTTTTCACGACGAAATTGAATATCTACAGTGGAAGAAGCACATTCTGACAAGCCGTGGGCTGATGAAACAATGAAGTTATCTCAGGACCTCGATGTTGTCATGAAGAACTTGGGCCAGACATAGCGGAGCATCAGTCTTGCAGCATAAGTACTTACATCACAGAAGTTGGTGGATGAAGCTCAGAGTGCTACTAATCAGAGCACGGGTGTCATTGCACCCTTCACTGCCACCATTGAAAATCTAAAGATGAAGATGAAGACCCCAACACCTTTGTGACTTAGGATGAGTCACAATATTGTGTTAGGGGATTGTTGGAGCAAGGTCCCTTAGGACTGCAATTTTGGGTTAAATAATAGTATTTTTGTTAGTTTTTGAGTCGTGCGTGCTAAGAAATGAATATTCAAGGGTCTTTGCGGAAGGTCAAAGTCCCTTCATGATTTGTAATGGGTTAAAAGGGTAAACTAGGGGTCTCAAACCACGGTTTGAAGACCATAGTATGAGTGCAGGAAAAATAATAAGTAGAAGTCTAGATCGAGTCGGATAAATTAGGTTTTATGGAAGTTAATGTATGAATGTTTGATTATAGAACTCTGAAGTAAGTTTGTGGTAAGTGTTCTATGTACAAAAGGCTCTTGTTGCCTATGTGTGCGAAGACCTTAGTCCGGTTGTGTGCGGACCCCGCTGGCTATGTGTGCGGGTAGATCCGAAGAATTTTAACAGTTTTCATGAATTATTGATGAATAAAGATTTGTTTTGATAATCATGTGTACCAAATGTATCTGTGATTCGCTCTGTGTTTTGTTTTGCGTATGATTTTTGTTTCCTGGATATGATTTATATTATCTGTGATCAGATTGTGTTGCGTACCTATTTTACTATTTAAAAAAGATAATTTCATAGATCTATTTTTGTAAAGGCTGCATGTTACATTGTTAGAACAGTTAAAGGGATTGCGTATCTACTTTCTGTGTGCGCGCAGGGTTAATTTGTGTTGGCTGACCTATGGTTTCTGGTTACGGTTTTTGGCGCACAAGAAAATCTATTTACTGATATAAAATGTGAGAATGCCTCATCTAATTCTCTCTCAGGGTGTGGAAATCTGGCTCCAGCACCCCCTCATACTACTTCAAGTGAGACTTTGGCCTGCGCAAGTCGGTCATTGTTGAAAGGGCCAATAGTAAGAGGCTTTTGTTTGTCATGCACTAACTCTGAACCTGGGTTAGGACCCCTCAATGCAAGATTGGGTATGTTTTATATTCTTTCCACAAATAGTCGAACTCATGGGTGGGTCATAGGGGGGGCGATATCCCCCCGTGTTTGTTGCAGTGAGGCCATAGGGAGGGCAGAGACACCCCCTGTCGAGGGGCTTTTAGGGGTTGGGCAGCCCCCTGCATGGGGTCCAGGGCAGCGCTATGGGAAATTGTTGTTGGACCCTATTGAGGTGGGCAGAGATGCCTATGGTTTTGTGCATGCGTTTTCACATGGTATTGGGGCATGATGGTTTTCGGCCCCTGGCATTTTGTAGATCTAGTCAATGGAACTACGATTATGTTCTAATTTAGGGTTAATGGATTGGGGTTTATGAATGCTTTAGCATGTATATATATGTGTTGTAACACTAAAATGAATATAATGAAAAATCAACTTGGTAGTCCCGATTTGGGATCTATGGGAAAAATATCTGCATATATTTGTTTTATGTTTTATGCTCTCGCTATTGTTTATTTTTTGTTTTTTAAGAATTTGTTTGTAGATAATTTTTGTACAAGGTTAAAACCTACAAATGTCTGGATATCTCGGAAGTGCTTTTATTGGTTTAACTTTCGGTATTTCATCCAAGACTCCTCCCAAAATATGGCTTTACATCCATTCCATACTTCCCAAAAGCCATGATCCTTTATAATATCCTGATTCACTTTAGCCATATTCCAGATAGATGATCGATTCAGTAGATGTTGATGATCAAAAACAGGGCCATGGATGCCAGCTGAGCCATATTTGAATTACCATAGGGTCTTCTAGATCTCCTATCGACCCTTCAACCACTGCCACCAATTTTTTTCACCGAGAGCTTTGGATAAGAGCTCTGAATATTTCAATTTGAGACCTCCATGGATATTGGGTTTTCATAGTTTATCCTAGTCCACCAGCTCCCATTTGCACCCAAGCTAGGCCCTTGAAAAAATAAATATTTGAAAATTGGATGTTAAGTCCTTATAAATGCTACGAGGGGCTGGGAGGGCTGAAAATTGGTAGATCGAAATAGTCTATAGAAATAATATTAAAAGAATGAGCCGACCAACGGAGTTCAAAACTCTGAAGGTCCAGCTAGAGAGCTTCCGATCAATATGGATCAAAAACTATTTCCAACATGTTGTTATTAAAAAAATGGATACCATGTGGACTCCCAGATAAGTACTAGGAAGTGAACTGATTCAAAAGCCCAGGGTTCAAGCCAGATGAATTTGCACCCTTGGATGGGTATTGAAAAATAAAATATCAGATATTTCCCCATTGATAAGTGTGCCAAAGGCCTAATGAAACTCCTCAAGGATGAGACCAAATTTCTTAGGTTATTTTAAAGTTGGCTTCCCATATAATAAATTTTCCTCAACTAATTGTTGATGCGTTATAAGATGGGCCTTTGAAGAAATTCTTAAGCCCTGCAGACGACAGGACTTAGATGTAGATTTAATGAGACGTACCAAACCCTTTGTTGCAATGATAAAGAGAAATGGGGATAAGGGATCCCCTTGTCCCAGACCCTAGATGCTCTAAAGGTGTGAGATGACGAACCATTAACGAGGATGGAATAGAAAGGAGTTTAAATCACAGACTTAACCCACATGATCCATGAGTGAGAGAAAAGAAAAGCATCTATAATAGAAAAAATATAGTTCCAATTCAGACAGTCTTCAGCTTTACATATTTCTAGTTTAATAAGCATACCTGGACATCTGGATGAGTATAAAGAATGGACTACCTCATGAGCCACTAGGATACCATCCATAATTTTCTAACCTTCCATGAAGGTTTTTTTCTTAGGTCTAATAATCATTTTTAGTAAAGGTTTCAGGCACTGGACTAGATTTCCTAAAATAATTTTGTAAATAACATTACACAAGGAAATTGGTATGAACCCATGGGGATCCAACACAACACCTTTCTTTGGGATGAGCATGAGAAATGTAGCATTCATACCCGACCATATCCTTTGGGAATGGCGACATTCCTCAACCAATTCATGGATTTATTTCCAAATAAAGTGTCATCCATATTTAAAGAACTTTGAGGTAAATCCATTAGGGCCTATATATTTGTTGGAGGGGAGCACACGAACGACCTCTTCAAATTATGCGTAGGAGATATCCCTCACGAGAGCCACATTTTGATCTTTTGAAATTAGTTGGGGAATGCATTTTTGGATTCTAGAGATGGCCTCACTGCGCTATAACCTTGGTTCTATGAATAGGTTTGGAAGTGGGTGATTAGTTCTTCTGAAATCTCATCATGCTGGACAAGTCATTTCCCACCTGATCCATTAAGAGAAAATATATTGTTAAATTTTTGGTGCTTTAACATAGTCCTATGAAAGAATTTTGTGTTTCACTCACCTTCTTTGAGCCATTGGAACCTCAAATTTTTTCTCCATAGAATTTCCTCTTGCTTTTTCATTTTCTCCAGAGCGTTGAGGACCCGACCCTCCTGTGCAGAGTTTCAATCCGACCATCTAGGATGATCTATTGTTGTATTGCCCGCATTTCATCCTCCAAATGACTCTTTTTCGTGATGAACGCTACTGAAATCAGAATGATTCCAATATTTAATCCTTCCTTTAAGTTCTTTCAATTTCAATTGGAAATTTTCCATACGACTGCGCCCCATCACATTGATGTCTTTCCATCACTCCTCAAGCTTTGCAATGAAGTCAAGTTTTTCTAGATAGAAAGATTCAAAGTGGAAATTTCTATTTCTTGATGCCATCCTCAAGTCAATTTCTAGGAAGATAGGCCAGTGATATGATCCCATGCATGGAAAGATTGAAGCTTGAAAATATAGGTCCTACTAGAGGATATAATCTAAGATAAGGAAACGATATAGACATGAGGTGATTTGGTTCTTTCCCCCTCATCAATTATTCCATGTGAAAGGGCCATTAATGAAATCAAAGTCATCTACTCTGATATATTTAATAGTATCCTAAAAGGATAGAGAGATGGGGTCCAAACCTCTAATTCCTCCGTTATTTTTTCTCAAATCCTTGATCAGATAGAAAAGTCCTGCAAGAATCCAACTATCCATGCCTATAAATGCCCCTAGCCGTCATAAATTTCTAAGAAAAGTTGGCGCTCCCGACATAGTAGGACCATAAACCCCTGTTTACCAAACCTTCTCTGAGGAGCCTATACATTCAAATTGACTTGAAAGAGTGTGAGGGAAAGAGATCTGGGCCATGAAAGAGATATATATGGAGTCCCAAAGGATTCCCATCCCTCTTGCACTACCCTTGGCATCCAATGCCATACAATCTTCCATGGGACATCTTATTCTTGTGATTTCACATAGTTTCTCATGTGTTACCTTAGTCTCTCGCAAGACTATGATATCTAGTTTTTCCTGCTGAATTATATCTCTCAAGTACCTCAACTTGCACTTTCAGTTAAGACGCCTTATGTTCCAGGAGGCCACCTCCATTAAGGAGGGGTTAGAGAGAATTGGTAGTATTTCGTGAGGACATTGGTTTTTCATGAGTTAACTAGAATCGACCCTACTTCTCTAATCACGTCATTGGTGGATTGTTTTCCCTTCTTCCTAGACCTCGAGCTGGATTCATCACGCTTTTTGGAAATTTACGTGCGCAGAGAGTTAGGTCCGTTTGAGGGGGGGATTTAAGAGAGACTTGACGTTGTTCCCATTCTTTGTAGATCTGGTGGAATTGATCTGGTTATTCTTGAGGAATTTCTTCTGATCCAGATTTGGATGAGTTCCACAGGAAAGAAATCATAACCTGCTTATCGGAATTGATTTGATCTAGCTTCAATTTGTGCTCTAAGGCTTGATGGGCTTAGGCGAGGACTCATTGAATCTCCTTTCCAATCGATAGGTCTTTAGGTGATTTTATTTTGCTTGTCTATTTGTTTTAGGGTTTTTAGAACTCGCTTCCACCTCCATTGTTGTTTGATATTGAGACATGACTTCAAGTGCTTTTGGCTGATCCTTTTCTCCAAAATCCACCAAGAGAGGAAAGTCATTCCCAAATGGGTGATTTAGCGTCACCGAAAGAGGGGGTGGCGAATAATTGGAGGGTGGACCTTTACTAGCCAAAGGGCGCTGTCGTGGAACTTCTTGGAAGCAGTCTCAGGGAGGATTAGTTAAAGGAGCATGGGTCTCTTGTTACTACTGAGCGAAATAATGGAACAAGCGTGCATACTCGTGAAAAAAATTGTATTTGAAGGGGACATGTTCCTAATCCAACGGTTGAGACCAAACTTCATCTTAATACTCATTATCCACTGATTTTGGAAGCGATTGTGAGATGTTCATGTAAACAGAGATTTTGGCGTAGGATGAGAACCGTCAATGCTTGGTGATCTCTGAGACTTCCACAAAATTGCCAATGGAATTACTAATCGATTCTAGGATGTCCATATCCCAAAAATCCTTTGGCAAAGAGTAAATTCGGACCCAAGTAGGTGCTGCCAATAATTCTTCGTTCTTTGAGTGGTAGCGGGGTTCTCAATGCCTCATGAATAGCCCTGCATTGTTCATGAAGTAAGGCCCATTGTCCATAACTCTCTTACTGTCTTCTAGATCCTCAAAGACAACTGTTAAGAAACCCTTTGCTCGTGGGCAAAGATCCAATAGAGCTTTTGGCTGTCGTTTGAGTTGGATCCATCTAAGAATATCTGACTCCTTGGGCCAGATCCCCATAAATTTACAGATTATTACATGATCTTACATAAATTGTTGGGATTGTTCCAAGTGGTGGTTGGGGATCACTACTTGCGGGATTTGTTTTTGCCTTCGAGAGGCAACGACCCCACATTCTGGATTTTCATTGAGCTCCCATAGTTGGTGAGTACACTTTCTTACCCTTTCGCTGCCATGTGCTGGAGGACAGATCATTGGAGGGGCGATGAGCTTCAACTACCACAAATTTGAAGGAGGGGGCAGATCCCCCTCCCCTAAGAGGGCTTGACATATGCCTAATCAACCATAGAGTGGCATGAGGCTTGTGAGTGAGTTTCATAAGTAGAAAAATGAAGTTTAACAATGGTGATTTAGAAACCTTCAAACCCTAGTAGAACTTTCGATTAACATTGAAAAATAACTTATTAATGAATAGTTATCTTATTTTAATTAAAAATTTAAATATTAAATTTATAATCATCAGTTTAAATTTCATCATTTATAATTATGATTATTATTTCTAACTATGCTAATTTATTTTTAATAATATAACTAATTATGTTTTTTATTTAAAATATTAGCACTCTTTAATTAAAATATCAAAATCATAACTAAAAAATATAATTATAATTTATAATTTATTAACATAAGAACTAGTTATAAGTCAAACTTTCTTTTATCCCAAGAAAATAAAATTAATTAAAATGTTAAGATATTTTAGTTAGAATATTAAAATCACAACCAATAAAATATAATTATAATTTATAATTTACTAAAATAAAAAAATAGTTAATAATCATGCATGTTCGATAAGTCAAACTTTCTTTCATCCAAACAAAATGCAGCCATAAGATTATGTACTAGTAACAACTTGCAATATCATACCTAACAATCATAATTTAAAATTAAAAATAGTCTTAAGTCAAAGTTTGTGTCATCCAAACAAATCATAAGATTATGATAAATTTATATAATAGTTATAACTCGCAATACAATACCTAACAACCATAATTTATGCACTTGCAATAGACACTTAACGACCATAATAAAGAAAGCTCAAATCAAACTTTCTTTCATCCAAATAAAATCCAACCATATGATTTCGGCAATTAATTGCACTGATAACAATTTGCGGTTCCATGCCTAAAATTCACATAATATAAAAGTTGAAGTATTTTTGTCTATTAACTTATTATTTTAAAATTGTTCCTTTCCTTTTATTTTAAATTAAATTTAAAATATATAAATATGTTTTAAAGTTTGGTGTACAAAAATATTGATAAAATTTAATATTAAAATAATTTAAATGAATTTATATATTTTGAAAATAATTAACTTAATAATTCTATTTTTTATTTTAATAACATTTGCTAATACAAACTTTATGATCAATTTTTAACTTATACTTAAAAGTTAGAGTGAGTTTAGTTTAAGTTATGGTCTTCTTATGCCCCATGAGAATGTAGAACAATTGTCAATTTGGAAAATGAGAGATGTGTGCTCTTATCATTTTAATTTATTTAGGGAAAAAGTAAACCTTTACACCTAATTTAGGTAAAGCTTTGAAAAACATTAAATACTACCACATCATTTTCTTGTCCTTGAGAAGGGCGAATGGTAGGAAATAGGTTTGGTGGCCAAAAGAACAAGTGGAGTATATTACAAAAGAACAAGTGGAGTACAATCCATACATTAAGGTCGTTGGTCCATTATTTCTCCAATTTTAGGAGAAATAAGTTGTGCACTACACGTTTCATGTTGTAACACACAAGTTTAGCGTTTAAGTAGTAATTTTGATTATGAATGTGAATATGTTATTGTGTATATGATTTTTACTTTGATTTATAAATTATTGTTAGAAAATAAAAATAATAAATAAATAAACAATTGTATTTTGTAATTATATAGTAATTGTTTTTGTATGTTTGGAAAATAAAACTTTCTTCATTTTGAAATTTTTGAATATGTGAATTTTTCGAGCATTTAGTTGATTTAGAATTGACAAAATTCTTAAAAGCATTGTTTCATTATTCATAAACTATAATTATTTATAAATATTTTATCGAATTCATGTTCAATTTAAAGCTATAAGGAGATCCTTTTACAAAATTAACTTATTTTATGATTGATGTGCTACCTAATTGAGTGATCAAGGTTAACCAAGTTCTTACATATATCAATTTAGGCTAAGTCAAAGTGTAATGTTTTAATAACCAAAATGGAACTACTACTACAAAAATGGAAGTAATTTAAACATAAAATGGAAATAAATATCTTAAAGCAAGGAAAAGAAAAACGCGAGATGCACACTTAAAGATAAATGATATATGCTAATGAGAAAATACTTCTAAAAAAAAATCAATAATTATTAAAGTATATTAATAAATTGATAAGATATATAGCTTGAAGAGTTGGCACTATCTATTGTCACCATTGCCATTCGACATACCATGTCAATTGGTGCCCAACAAAAAAATGGAAACATAGATCTTAAAGCAAGGAAAAGAGAGGGACACATGGACACTTAAATATGAATTATATATGCTAATGAAAGGATACTTCTCAAATAAAATCAATAATTATTTAATTATATTAATAAATTAATAAAATATATGGTGTGAAGGGTTAGTTCTATCTATTTTTGCGAATGTCATTTTACATACCATGTCAATTGGTGCCCAATTTGAATCCACCAAGATGAGATGAGGTGCATTAGTGTAGATCGAAGAAAATAATAAATATGTCATCTACAAGTCACTAGGGAAACATTAATTGGATTTTCCCACCATTTTTTTCTCATGAAAAAATTAATACAATATGCATATATAATATTGGGGAGACCTTTATTTAAGACAATAAAGATGCATAATTTTTAATTAAACTTATACTTATAACTTGAATCAGTATCAAAATGATTAAAATTGTAATACCCATCCAAGACATTAAACTAAAACAAAACAAGCAACTAGAAAAAGTGGATTTTTTTTAATCAATACCATAGCAAGAGTAACAATATCAAATATAATACAACCAATTGAACTCCACCCTTCATATATGTAGATATAGTCAATAACATACATAAATTGTTTTTCAAAACAGTTTATCAAATTAACCTCTTGGTCATATAATCCACTTGAAAACTCCACGAAGGTTTATAATAATAATAATTCAAGTATAGTAATGATTTCGAATATCTCTTATTTTTCAATACAATTCCATATATGATTATATATTTTCAAACCCATGATACTAACACTTATGCTTATGGATAAATCAACTACACTTTTAAACATTTCAATCACAACTATGGAAAAAGTAAGAAGCAAAAAAATTAGCTCACTTACTCATTTAGTCAAGATAAATATTTAGAAAACAATTATTATATCTCTTTAATAATTCAAAGTTCATAATTTCCTTCTACAAAAATTATACAATTTTTTCAATAGGGGATTAATAGTCTCTTTTTCAATAAAAAAATAGTACTTGCTTTCAGTATATATACAATTCCTCCAATATGAATAGAGGTAATTGAAAACAAATTCTTTTCAAACCACTAGGATATTATTTTTCATGATAATTTTCGAATACAAAATACCCAAAATCGAGAGTACATTTCAAGCACAATAACATTCAATTAGAACATAAATCAATCATTACTTTTAATGCAACCAAACTTCGATTTTCAATGTTCTTTTCTATAGATACAATCATAAAAATTATGCGTTTCCTTTCTCAATTTGAAAATGAGTGCAATCATATCAAGATCCAACTCAAAAATATATAAATAAGAGAATTAAATATTTATTAATGCATTAATCCACTTCCTAGTGACTCATCAATAATGTTTTTAATTCTACATAGCTCAGCTTAAATATTCTCGAGTTAATCTTTCAAAGACATTTTTAATTCATTAAATCGTTCAATTAGTGAATTTCTAAATAAAATAACTTATTACATAATAAAATGACAAAAAAACCCATTTTCTTTCAAGCCAAAACTCATGTTTTTTGCACCAATATCAAGACAAATACCTATAATAATGCACATGTGTCTTATGTATGGGCATACTATCACATAAAGGGAAATGTGTTTGGGATGTATATATCCTACCCATGTTCATGTGTAGCTTGCAACACTAGAGGTTGCACACTATTTGTCCTATGTGCGAATGAAAATTTGAAACTTGCTTCCAATTTTTTCTTAGGAAATCATTCACTCTAAAATTATGTACAAGAATTAAGTGGGTCCTAAAGCTTATTCTAACCATTCTAAAAAAAATAAAAATCCTAAAACATATTCAAGGACGGGGGGGTGGTAGTTATTTTTCACCCTAGAGTACAAATGAAATTAATTTCACCTGGAATTCAGGGTTGGCCTCCAACAATCAAGCAAAATCATACAAACTCTTGCTCTAAACCAAGATAATACTAAGAGGGGGGTGAATCAACTAAAATTTTAAGAAATATTTAGTTTATTTTAAGTTATTACTAATCAACCACATAACATCACCATAAATCAAACAACACACACATAGATCAAGGGACATAGATATTTACGTGGAAAAACATATGGGAGAAAAATAGGAGATTTATATTTGAATATTGTTGTATGTTGCAACATAATATTACATAAAATTTATTGGAACAAACGAAAACAAGACACCCATCCCCTAATATTTACAAACAACAACCTAAAGGAGGCACCAATCCCCTAATTTGCAAGCATCGACCTATTGGATAAATTGATACCTAGCAATTTACAAGCGCCAACATGTTAGAGGCACTAATTATCTGTTCTGTCAGCACCAACCTACTTTGCCACTCAGATCCCCATTTTTATCACATTTTCAAACTCATATCTAATGGATATTCAGTCAAATATCACACAAGAAAAAATATTTAACTTTATATATTCTTTCTGTCTATTATCTTTCTCAACATTCGAGTTTGCTTCTTTGGTTATTTCGTTCAATTGATATTTCAACATGTCTCTACAACTCTTTCTCATGTCCCCTAAATATCTCTTCACCTTTGGTACAAATCTGATCTCAAAATTCAGATCTTATCTTATCTTCTATGCATCACCCCTCCCCTAGCATAGCTCTCATCTCAACATTATGCTTTTTCAGCCTCTTCCAAGGACTCTTGTGCAAACATTCTCATTTGACCATCATTTTACACTCTACTCCTATTTACTGCAATACGGTTCTCCTTTCTCATATTTTTCTAATTATTGTTCTTCTGCTTTTATATTTTATCCTCTTTCATTTCCATGGGTATTGTGCCATGGTTTTTACCTATGGTATTTCATATTGTCTTGGTTCCAGCATAGCTCTATTTATTTTATGCAATATATATTTCTCTTGTTGTTCTTCACAAACTACATACCTTCAACTTGTTCACAATGGTCTTCCTTTTTACTTTATAGAGAACAAAACACCTTCACATCATTTAATTTCACTTATTATACATGAAAATTTTCCTTTAACTAATTTTAGTGTATGTAACTATCAAGACTATGGATTGAGGGTTAACATTTTTTAAAAGAACTATTAGCACTTTCCTCACACTACAATGAAATCATTGTCAACAACTTAAATTTGTTTCAATCCCAAAATAATCTATCCCTCAGCATTAGGGGTTTAACAATTTTAATCCATTATGCGTAGGTGTTACAACCAAGGGTGAAATCTAAAATGTTTTATTTTGCAAGGATAATAGATCATTGGACTATTTCCTGTGGTGCACTTTTCCTACAAACAATCCCAAGAAGATACCTTCTACCCCAACGAACTTCATAGCACTTGAAATTTGCTACATATGATGACAATTTATATATTTATTGGCCTACGACATACTCGATTGCATCATGTATCCATAAGGTTTTGTACCTCAGTACTACGATGCCTAATATGGGGCCCCATCTTTCCACATCACATGGAATTACATTTATAGTTTCTTTGTAATACCAATACTTTTAAGCATAGTTTATGCATAGTAGATCGACAAGGTATAGGCCGATACATCCTCACCTTGACACATCATGTAAAATTCTCCAATTTATATTTAGCATTAGATTTTGGGAAGTGATGAGCCATTACCATGCCCACAACAATCCTAGGCTGAGACTAATGTCCCAACAAAGGAACCGATTTCCGCATCACCTATCATTGTGTCTAACACGTAATATGTTATATCCAATAAGAACTCACCATGTGTCCACTTGTTGACATGTGCCTCCCACATGTCACTCACCAACTATCCATTTGGCCCATAAAAAATGTTGAATCCACCATCCACATGCCACCCTCATAGAATACCACATCACCAATTCACCATGTGTACTACATCATGTAATCCACATGGCAATGCCTCCTATCCTACCATATGTGTTGGGTTCTTGATTTCATGGTTTGGTTTAACACTATGCCCAATGGTATTGTTGATTATATAGTTTACCTTTAACATTTTAATTTTAGCCATGTGGAGCAAAGCACCAAATGACATTACTCATGGTGAATATGTAAAGATGGCTAAGTAGAAGCAGCGCTAAGCTAAGTCACATGCCAAATAAATAAGCGCATGTCTATAAGGGAGTAGAAAGACATAAAGGTTCTGAAAATTAGCCAATCAAAGATGTAAAGGGTATAAAGCGGAAGAATATTAAAACAGGGCCCACATTCACTTTACATATGCTGGCAAGAGATTCCGCAAGTGCAATTCCGGGGGGGTCACGAAGCGGAGGAGTGAGGCAGAGCCTTACCCCCGCGGAAACTTGATGACATGTCATGAGGGTCGACACGAAGCAAGGGTTATATGGGGAGTAAAGCACGGGTCTTAAAGCCGTCGCACCATGTACTTCACGTTCCATGAGGATTACGTTTTGAGGACAGAGCTGTCTCCGTGACGGAAAGGTAAGGTAAATTTATTAGGATATCTGGTACTGAGGCCCGTACCAGTATTTAACCCGACACGCGGTGTTTACCTACCCGAAGTCTAATACCCAATCCCTACATGCCACGTTCCTCACTATCAGTGTCCTTACGACACTTATCCCACTTGCTTCACCATTCAACCATTTCTCAAGAACCCTCAGTTCTATATAACGGTCCCCTGTCTTTTACTGCAATAAAATTTTTAGGTATTCGACTACGGTATAAACTAAAGTGGGAGCCCAGTACCAGGTCCACCCAGTCACTGTCAGTAACCCCGCGTCACTTTCCCCAGAAAATTTCCTACTGCACAGGTATTTCGTCCCTCATATTCCCTCGGGTTTCCTTTTGCTTTTAAAAAGTTTCAATATTAGTCATGGGAAAGGTCACCACTAGGAAATCAGAACCAGAGACTCCTCAGGTTCGTGGAACCAGAAATCCTCCAAGGTTTGAACCTTTCTTAGACCTGCAAGCCGAAATCTGTGACACGCAGTATCCATTTCCCATTAGCAGTATCAAACCTGAGATTTTTAGGAGACATGTCGAAAATAGGGATAGGCATCGGGTGGTTCTATCGGGTTTGTATCATCAAATTACCCCTCTAGTTTATCCAGTGGTCGAGTTTATCTGCTAGCTCAGGGATGCCTACGACGAACGTCGGGGCATGTTTATTTCAACTCAAGGGAACATGATATTCACTCTTTCCCACGATATTATCATAAAGGCCCTCTGTTTTCCCACCAGTGCAAACTACACCAGTTTTAGTGAAATTACTCTGACCCCTTAGTTTGCAAAATTGCCATGGAAACAACAAGGCGATTTCATTGCCTCCATAACCGACGATCAGACCACATCCCTTCCTTCCGCAGAGTCTTTCCCCTTGAGTCTGTTCAAAGAAGAAGTGTAGTCCATCCTTGCTCTCATCGCAGGTTTATTAGGTGTGGATGGTTTGGGGAAAACCTCCAGGGGATGTGATGCTTTCTTATGGTTAATGTCTCAAACTGGGGTTGTTCTAGACATTCCTGGTTTCCTGGCCTCCACCAATCAGACCCAGTTCCAGGAACTCTCAGAAATTGGTTGCTTCCTCTTTTACTCTATGGTTTTCTACCTCTTCCTCTATTAGCATGCTGATAAATTTGAGGGTTTTGGTTTAGACAAGGTGTACAAGGTAAATTCTCAGCCCAGACCAATTTTTTACTGGAGCTTTGCAACACATCAGTTACCAAACGGGGTGGGCTATTCTAGGTTTCTAAACGAGTTCATGCCTATTGCCTACACTATCATCCATGACTCTCCTTCACCTAGGGTTTTTCCTGAGATGAAGAGATGGTTACAGTATAGTGAAGCCCAAAGTACTGGGGATTGGTACCTATTTGATAACTACACCGAAATCCGAGTTTATGGAGCTGAAGTTCCCCCCTACCAGTTGCCCGTGTTCCCTGCACGACGGATTTATGCTTTGGAATACATTTGGTAGACCCTGAAATCTGACCAACTCGACTTCCTCCCTGCAAAAAAGGGGTTTATCCTTAGACTTCCCATTACCATTGGCCCTTTTGTTGTCAATTCAAGGCACACCCTCCCTATCGTTGAAAAGATGCTTCAAGACATGGATTTGAGACAAGGGAAGGTTTGGCCCTACGATCCAAGGGGCATCATCTCTAACAGAAGGAGAAGGAACAAATCAACTCCTTATGTGCATGAAACGAGACCTTTCATAGAATGGCAGGATAATCTTGAAAATTGGCATTTTCTTTCACAGATGGAGACCGATTCATCTGCGAGAGGGGAAAAGGCAGAGACAACTTTAGCAAGAGAAGCTGGTAAAGATCAAGAAGCGGAGGAGGCAGGTACATCATGAGCACGTTCTCCCCCCCATAAAAGGCAGAAAACAGTGACCAGTGAAGCAGAATTTATTGGGGAAGAACAGTTGCTCGAACAGGAAATACCATATGGGAGACCCGATAAGAGCAAGATAGGAATCAAGGTGTTATGAGATAGTGTTACATATTCTGATTTCTTAGAGGTCTCACAGGCTATCACAACTGACACTTCCCAAGTCGCAACCAAAAGAAGCTTGAAAGCTAGAGAAATCAAAGATATGTATCGGGAGGAGCTAGAAGGATTCGTTGAGTAATACCACACCAGAATTTCAGCCTCAATGAAACTGGATACTAAACATTTAGTGATGGTCATGGCCGAGGCCATTCTGGACCCAGATGCTGGTACTACCAGTTACAGAGTGCTAGAGTATGCAGTCGACATGTCAAAGGTGCTTACAATTGATAAATGCAATATATTTCAGGTTTTCGGTGATATGCTAAAGGATGAGGTGATGCGTCTTACGATCACTTTGAAGAAGTTGCAAAACAAGCATGCCCAAGTGAAGGAGAATTTCAGGAAGGAAAAGGTAAATTCCCGTGCCCTCATGAATCAAATATGCTCTCTCCAAGATTTGATTAAAGGAAAAGAGACAGGTGAAGCCAACCCATAGCGTCACCTCATTGAGGAATTGCAGAAGGAAGTTGCATCCTTGAAATGTAAAATTAGTATACTGGCCTCTCATCATGTACAAACAGCCGAGTTAGCCCAGGCTGAAAAAGACAGAGCAGACTTGGCTAATTCTCTTACAAAAGAGAAGGAGGAAAAAGAAAAGATCGCAGAAGAGATGGCTGTTCTTCAGGGCAGGCTAAAGGCATTACAGACAACTTGGGATACACATATGTGTGCACCACCACCAGCCCCATCAGAGAATAGTTCATTGTCTGAATAGTTGACTACAACAGTGGCCACAAATGATGCACTAGAGAAACAGGTCTGTACAGTGAGACTAAGAATCAGTGAGCTTGAAGCTCTTTTGGCTGAGAACTCCAAGAGAATCCATGCCATGTGGAAGGAAATAGCGCAAGGAAAGAAAGAGAAAGCCGACTAGCAGAAAACCATCGACGAACTCAATAATTGCCTAAAAGGTAATATCACCCTCATGGAAGCCAGATGAATAATTTGGGCAGAAATCATCACGGAGGTGAAAGGGAATTGGGAATTTCTAAAGGTCATTGAGGAGGTATAGTCGTACATGCTTTATCTCAGAAGAAAACTTCATGAGGAGAATACGGATGCATCTAGCAAGGTGCAGAACGAAAAGAGTTATATCTCTTTCCTGAAAGGGCTGAAACCTGAAGACGTGGAGAAACATGGTATAATGAGCAGGTTCAAGGAAGCCGTTGAATGTAAAAAAATAATTGATAAGGAGTCTGCTCGCGGTATAGCTTCAAGAACCTTGGAGAACATCGCGGTCAATGTAGAGCGGTTTGAAATTATTTGGGTCGAGATCACAGTTGTCGGGCTTCCATCATGCTGGGGTCCTACCCCTGTCGTGTTACAGCCGTTACCAACATATAAGGCATGCCTCAAGGAGGAGATGAACCGAACAGATGTACTTTCAGACAAATCCACTCGGCTGAAACCCGAGACTATAGTTTCAGCACTTCGTTAGGAATTTTCCCTCCTGCACTTGGTGAAGCACAAAATTCTTGCTGATGCAAATTTCGATGATCTCACTGAAGCTTATATGAGAGTGGATGGTTTTTCATCAATGCCTGAACCTGCAGCAGACAGTCAACAAAGGTGCCTGCTAGCCAGCTCGTCAGCAAATGTCCCTCCACCTATGTCAGCAACTGCATCAACTCCGTCGCACCAGTGAACATGGTTAACTCATGATTCGGCCCTAGTGGCCTTAAATTTTATTTTACTTTGTTACTTTCAAATTTCGAGTGGAATTCACATTTCACTCTTGCATTTTACTTCTTGTTAAGACAGTTTTAGATATTTTGTTTTGAAACGGCCATGAGCCTAACTGTAAATGATGAGATGCTCCATCCCTCATCATGAATTTTGGTTACTTTTGATTAAGACTTCAAACTGATTACTAGCATGCGGGAAGATATTTTTCCCAAATATCTTCCTGCTCATGTTTCTGAAGGTCCTATATAAGCAGCAAAGAAATAGGAAAAAGGGTTCCAGATTTTTAGAAGAATATGCTGTGAAAGAATTTTGTATGCATTTTTTTGAACTTTAACATGAATGCGAAGAGCCCATTAGGTCTCAGTGATGAGGAGTTCAATATTTAATGAGGATTCTGGTCTTTGTGCTTTACAGTCTGTAAGTCTCCCCTATGTGTTATAGTTTAACTGTTCATTTCGTTTACATCCATTTCTCTTGTATCATGTTCTAGAATGCGAGTAGCTCACTGATTTTGGTATGAGTTTATCCTAGTTGATACTTATGCTAGAACCTGTCTAGCACTTTAAATATGGTTCAGGCATGATATGTTGTTTCATTTTCCACTTCAACCGTACTTCTGCTATATTGGCTGCTATGGGATGTTATTTTTAAATGTTATTGTCATGTGTGGATTCTTAATATCATAACCCCATTACATGTTGATATTTGTTTCTGGATATCATATCAGTGACAGTTAGTATTCTCTCTATATTTTATACGCAGTAAATACCTTCTAATTATTCATCTCTGTGAAGTATTTTAGAATCTAGCCCTCCTTACAGAAATTTGTCTTTGAATTGTCTGATACATTCATATTTGAGTTTCACACTTTTCCTCTGCAGCATTGCTTTCCTTGTGTCAAAGTTTCGAAGATTTTGGTTCCATTAAAATTAAACCTTCCTGTTTACATGAGATAGAATGAGAGCCTTTTTCTGATAACTTTCCATGTTATATCATATGCTCCTTGCTGTATAAGATGTCCTAGGCACTGGTCTTTCACAACTCAAGGCTGTCTCTAGGGTTGACAACATCTTTTTGGCACCGTTGCTGGGGATACGAAGTTGAGAAAATTTAAATCCCTAGGCCTCGAAAAAACCTTTATTCACTCTTCTAAAAGGTGAGCATGAAGAGTTGAGAGTTGTAGATCCCTCACCTTGGCGACTCCACAGTCATTTATCAGATAAACTTACTTGCAGTCCTGGCTCCTCGAAAGCCACACCTGAGGTCAGATACGTCTCATCCAAAGACACCTTTTGTGTCTGACCCAGAGAAGATCCTACATAGGAGAAGTTGGAGGGAAAGACAATCAGCCCACACAGAGATCCATAAATTCTCTTTAGAATACTTTCCATCCTCCTCCTCTCAAGTAGCCCAAGTGAAAGGTCCCGACTCCACTGTGGGAGATATCGATTACTACTCAGATAGTCCACCTCTGGGAAACATCCAAATCAAAGACGAAGCTGAATCAATAGATACCACACATTACACTCTTCACCCCACTCCAGAGGCTGAAGAGGTAAAAGAAGTCACTGAAGTATCTGCTATTAATAGTTCGTCTTTCCCATCATCATCCCAAGTTGTTGTTCAATACATTCCTATTGTCATTCACACTTCACTTCCACCTCCTCCTCCTCTTACACATCAAACTCTTGCACTACCTCCACCTCCCCCAATGGCCAATGTTCCTGGTTTCTTGCTGAATAAATATGTCCCCCTGGCTTTACCTCAAGTATTGAATGATATGCCACAGGACTATATGAAGATCTTACCTCGTTTCAATGGGGAAAATGAGATTGAAGCTCAAAAGCATATTGAAGTCTTATGCTCTTTTGTAGAGAACTTTAATGTGGAATATCTAGAAGTAGTCTTAAGGCTGTTTGTCCAATCTCTTGATGGGGAAGCCATAAAATGGTTTAAGACATTGGGAGACCATTCCATCACCACTTGGGAAGGAATGGAAGATACTTTTCTCAGAAAATGGGGGGAAAAGAAAGACCATGGTTACTGCCTCACTGAATTCAATGAAATCAATAAGAAACATAACGAGGGAGTACCAGAATTCATCAAGAGGTTTAACAAGCTCTATTCAAGCCTCCCACCCGAGATGAAACCTCATCAAACTGCAGCCAAGGTGGTGTTCGTGGTAGCTTTTGATTCTGAGTTTGGTTTCTATTTTAGAGAAAGGAAACCTACCTCATTATATGATGCTTAGAAAGATGCACTCGAATTGGAGGCTAATTTTTCTACAACTGGGAAATCAAAGGGAAAATCAGATCAAGATGCTAGAAGAAGGGGCAAAGAAGAGGTGTCTACTTCTAGCCAAGACAGAGACTCAACTGATAAAAAAATTGAAGAAATGAACAAAATGATTAAGAACCTTTCAAGTAAGATGGTCAAACTTGAACTCGAGGCCAAGAATTTCTAGAACGCCCCTAACAAGGGTTACAACCCTCAGTATAGAAAACCACCCTTGCAGATACTACAAAGGGAACATAAAGAGCAACAAGATCAGGTACCACACCCGCTTATGAGCAAGAAGATGCATATCTTGCTTTTTCGAATAGTGATGAAGTAGAATGTCCCTTGCAAGGAAGTGATGGAGTGGAGATTCCATTACAAGAAGAAGAGAAGGCTAAAGGCACCGAAGATCCAGAGATTGATGACTATTGCAAGCAGTTTTTTGATTTCATGCAAGCACAGTTCAACAGAGGATATGACCTCAGATCTTATAGGAAAAGAAGTCATACTCAAGATTAGGAAGAAGAGCCACCCCAGAAGGAAGCACCTGCTCAGAAGGAGACAACAGTGCAAAAGGTCACAGACAAAGGTAAGAGGCCTCTAAACGAATCTTTGCAGTCTAATGATCAAATTCCTTCCTCTTCAAAAGTAGTCACTTCCCCTAATACCAAGTCTGTGTCGAAAGAAGTCAAACCCTTGGACGAAAACAAAGAGTCAAAGGAGATTATAACAGAAAGTCCTCTTTTGCCTTTAGCTTACAAAAGGAGCTTGAGAAGGTCAAAATCCCAGTTCCCTTGAATGAATTGTTGAAGCAGCTTGCATATCAGTCCCAGGCCACCTCCTTTATGCTTCCTCCAGAAGCAGCACATATCCCAAACAGTCTGAACCTTCAAGAAGAAAGACCCATGGTTGTGTTTGGCCCACATGTTGAAGAGGTAGGTGCCTCTACTCCCCCTTTTTATGTGTATTTTGTGATTCATGACCTACTATTACATAACTGTATGTTAGATTCAGGAGCTTCCCATAATCTATTGCGCCTATCAGTCATGGAACAACTAGGATTACAAATCACCCGTCCATACAAGTATCTCTATTCATTTGATTCCAAAAGAGTTAAATGCCTAGGTATGATCAAGGATTTGGTGGTAAATTTGGCCCAGATCCCAGCCAAAAGCGTGGTGATGGACATTGTGGTGGCTGACATCCTAGCTCGCTTTGGCATGTTGTTGTCAAGGTCCCAGGGGACCAAAATCAGTGGCTCAATCAATTTGGACTTAACATATGCTACTATCCTAGTTTTTGGTGGCCAGGAGAGGAGACTGTACAGGGAAACAAGATTTGTCAATATGGTTACTAAGGCTGACAACTCGGTTAATTCACTAGTCTACAGTAAAGAGGGAGATTTCTCATGTTTGATGCTGGAGGAAGACCAAGATTATGCCTAAGAACCATCATTCTGCCAGATTAAGACTGATCCATCCTCAGAGAGTCAGGAAGCAGGGGTCTGGATGCTTCACTTTGATGGGGAAAATTCCAGAGAAGGTAATGGTGCTGGAGTACTACTGATTTCCCCTACAAGCCAATGGGTCCCATTGTCTTTCAAGTTATAATATGAAGCTACTAATAACGTGGCCGAATATGAAGCACTTCTGTTAGGGTTATAGATAGCCAGAAGCATGAATATCCAAAGTTTAAAAGTTTTGGGAGATTCGGAACTGGTGGTTAGACAAGTGAAGAATCAGTGCCAAACCAACCACCCTAGGCTGAGGGCTTATAGGAACGAAGTATGGGATCTGGTGGAAAATTTTTTCCTGGCATTTAATATTCAATTCATGCCTAGAGAGGAGAATCGGATGGCAGACTCCCTTGTAGTGGCTGCTAGTACATTCCGTCCACCTCAGAACCCTCTCTTAAGATATGAAATTGAGGTGCGTTATCGACCATCAATCCCAGATAACATCAAGCATTGGCAGGTGTTTGAAGACAAAGACCAAGTGAAAAGGTTTCTAGAAACAGTTGGGGAATTCTCAAACATGGAAATTGATGCTTGCGAAGAAGAAGAGGCTGAAGACATTTCAGAAAATAAATGGGAAGAAAAGGTGGCCAGCCATAAAGTCTTGCAACTAAAAGGGAACATTATACCTAGAGTACTGGTACCTCTAGAAAGGTTGTTTGATAGGAACGATGTCCCACTGCAGCCAAAAAAAGTGGTAGAAGAGAATCAGGTAGAAGATCTAAACCTTGGTACTGATGCTAACCCCAAAATTGTGAATTTGTCTAAGAAAGTCCCAGAGGAATATAAAGAGCTCTATCAGAAACTATTCCAGTCCTACAAAGATGCATTTGCATGGTCTTATCAAGACCTAAAAACCTTCAACATCAGCATCATGCAACATAAAATTCCTCTAAAGGGAGATGCGAAGCCACATCAATAGAAGCTTAGACAAATTAACCCCCTACTTCTCCCGTCCATAGAGAAAGAGATTAAGAAGTTGTTGAAGGCCAAAATCATTGTGCCATTGAGGTACTCTGAGTGGGTGGCAAACTTAGTCCCTGTCCGGAAAAAGAGCAGAGAAATAAGGCTGTGTGTTGATTTCCGGAATTTAAATCGAGCATCCTTAACGGATAACTACCCACTGCCCAAGATGCATCATGTTCTATAGAAAGTGGTTGGAGCTTCACGGATGTCGATGATGGATGGGTTCTTTGGTTACAATCAGGTGGTTCTAGTTCCAGAAGATCAGAAGAAGACCGCCTTCACCACACCATGGGGTACATTTATGTATGCCAGGATGCCTTTCGAGTTGATTAATGCAGGGGCCACTTTCCAAAGGGCCATGGACATCGCCTTTGTTGGGGAGCAAGATAAGTTTGTGGTGGTATATCTTGATGATATCACTGTGTTTTCAAAGGATGATGCAGAGCACATTGAACACTTGCGTAGAACTTTCAAGAAGTGCAGAAGGTACGGTCTCTCACTCAATCCATAGAAGTCATTGTTTGCATTGGAAGAGGGTAAGATTTTGGGACATATTGTGACCAAAGATGGGGTAAAAATAGATCCTAAGAGAGTAGAAGTTATAAATTTCATTTCTCTCCACAGAAATAAAAAGGAGGTGCAGGTGTTCCTTGGGTGCATCAACTTTCTGAGAAGGTTTATCCCTAACTATGCAGAGATAGTTAGGCATATAACTGACATGCGTAAGAAGAATAACGAGGTGAAATGGTCCCAAGAATCACGAGAGGCCTTTTCCAGAATAAAAAATGCCTTTGCAAAAGCCCCTGTGCTAGCTAGACCAGACTATGCCAAACCCTTCATGATTTTTTCATTTGCATCACCTCATACAGTGGCATGAGTTTTATTGCAGAAAAATGAAGAGGGGTATGAGCAACCCATCGCTTTCTTCAGTCAGGTGCTCCGTGATGCAGAATTGAGCAAATATAACATATTAGAAAAGTAGGCTTATGCTCTGGTGAAGTCTCTCAAGGCATTTCGTATGTATGTCTTGCAATCACACATCACTGCATTTGTACCCACAGTAGCCGTGAAAAACATCCTTATCCAAGGAGATAGCGAAGGAAAAAGGGGGAAATGGATTTCCAAAATACAAGAATATGAGCTGGATATTCACCCTACCAAACTGATTAAGGGACAAGGATTAGCCAAAATCCTGTCTGAATCAAACTGTCAGGCTCTGGGTATAAATCTGTCCATGATAGCTAATGAGGAGTCCAAGAAGAAGGAAGAACAGCATGGGGTAGAGACAGCTACTCAGAAGACTCATATGAAGTATCTCATCAGCCCTTGGTATAAGGAGATTGTGGAGTATCTTCTGACCCTCAGACGCCCTCCTAGCTGTGACAAAGCTAAATACGGAGCACTAAGGTTGAAATCATAGAAATTTGTTGTTGCCAATGGTCAGCTGTACTGGCGATATCCTTTAGGTATCTTGCTCCTGTGTCTCATAGAAGATGAGGTAGAAAATATAATGGCTGAATTTCATGAAGGTATCTATGGGGGTCATTACAGTTGGAGAGCTACCGCTCACAAAATTCTGAAGGTTGGTTTCTACTGGCCCAAACTCTTTGGAGAGGTATTTTCCCGGGTCAGAGCTTGTGAGAAATGCCAAAAATTTGCAGAGAGACAGAAGTTAGCACCCCTACCCATGATCCCCGTACATGTGGACGAACCATTCCAGCAATGGGGGATTGACTTTATTGGTGAGATACATCCTACGTCGAGTGGTCCGCACAAGTAGATATTAACTGCTACGGATTATTTCACAAAATGGGTGGAGGCTATACCTGCGAGGAATGCAACAAATACTGTGGTGATGAAATTTATGGAAGAAAATATTATATCCCGATTTGGCTGCTCTGCCAAGATAGTGACTGACAATGCCCAGGCCTTTAAGTCTGCAAAGTTTGTCAGCTTTTTCCAGCAGTATAACATTGCATTTGGTCACTCCACAACCTATTACCCATAAGGAAATGGCCTGGCAGAGTCTTCAAATAAGACCCCGGTAAGAGCACTGAAGAAAGCTATCAACGAAAATCAGAAAAATTGGGACTCTCAGCTGAAATTTACTTTATGGGCCAACAGGATCACCAACAAGAGATCAATGGGGAAGTCCCCGTATGAATTGGTATATGGGAGGGCAGTAGTCTTCCCCATACAGTTAGCCTTACCAGTAGCTAGATTCATGCAGGAAAGCCAAGAGGAACTTGATGACATAACTAGGAGAATCAATCAGCTGGTAGAGTTAGAAGAAACATGAAACCAAGTTAGTTAGAGGCTAACTGAATATCAGGATAAGATGAAAGACCTATTTGACCAGCATGATAAGGACAGGAAGATGCAGGTTGGGGATTTAGGGCTCAGATGGGACATTCGAAGAGCAGATAAGGGGAAGCATCATAAATTTGACCCATTATGGTTTGGCCCCTTCAAGATTGTGGAGCAAGGGGGCAACAACACATTCAAACTGGAAAATTTACAGGGAGACTTGCTTTATGCCCTTGTAAATGGTCAGTTCCTCAAACCTTACTTCCATTTCTGATTCAGGCCAAGAGAGCCTGATGTATTATACTGTACATTAGTTATCTGCTTTCAGCTTTGTTTTAATGATGTTTGTCGTAAAGAATCATGAAGAGGAAAATAAAAAGTGTAGAAGAGTGGTGTCTACATGAAGGGTTAAGAAGTGGTCTGCGATGCTCTCGAAACACCCAAGGATGAATGTGCCTTCCCCAGGTGGAGCCAATGTTGATTATATAGTTTACCTTTAACATTTTAATTTTAGCCATGTGGATCAAAGCACCAAATGACATTACTCATGGTGAATATTTAAATATGGCTAAGTAGAAGCAGCGCTAAGCTAAGTCACGTGCCAAATAAATAAGCGCATGTCTATAAGGGAGTAGAAAGACATAAAGGTTCCGAACATTAGCCAATAAAATATGTAAAGGGTATAAAGGGGAAGAATATTAAAATAGGGCCCGCATTCACTTTATATACGTTGGTAAGAGATTCCACAAGTGCAATTTCGGGGGGGTCACGAAGCAGAGGAGTGAGGCAGAGCCTTACCCCCGTGGAAACTTGATGACATGTCACGAGGGTCGACACGAAGCAAGGGTTATATGGGGAGTAAAGCACGAGTCTTAAAGCCTTCGCGCCGTGTACTTCGCGTTCCACGAGGATTACATTTTGAGGATAGAGCTGTCTCCGTGACGGAAAGGTAAGGTAAAGTTCTTAGGATATCTGGTACTGAGGCCCGTACCATTATTTAACCCGGCACGTGGTGTTTACCTACCCGGAGTCTAACACCCAATCCCTACATGCCGCGTGCCTCGTTTTCAGTGTCCTTACGACGCTTATCCAACTTGCTTCACCATTCTACCTTTTCTCAAGAACCCTCAGTTCTATATAACGGTCCCCTGTCTTTTACTGCAGTAAAATTTTTAGGTATTCGACTACGGTATAAACTAAAGTGGGAGCCCAGTACCAGGTCTACCCAGTCACTGTCAGTACCCCCGCATCGCTTTCCCAAGAAAATTTCCTACTGCACAGGTATTCCGTCCCCCATATTCCCTCTGGTTTCCTTTTTCTTTTAAAATGTTTTCATATTAGTCATGGGAAAGGTCACCACTAAGAAGTCAGAACCAGAGACTCCTCAGGTCCGTGAAATCAGAAATCCTCCAGGGTTTGAACCTTTCTTAGACCTATAAGCTTAAATATGTGACCCGAAGTATCCATTTCCCATCAGCAGTATCAAACCTGATCTTTTTAGGAGACATGTCAAAAATAGGGATAGGTATCGAGTGGTTCTATCGGGCCTGTATCATCAAATTACCCCTCCAGTTTATCCAGTGGTCGAGTTTATCTGCTGGCTCAGGGATGCCTACGAAGAACTTCGGGGCATGTTTCTCTCAACTCAAGGGAACAAGATATTCACTCTTTCCCCCGATATTATCAGAAAGGCCCTCCGTTTTCCCACCAGTGAAAACTACACTAGTTTTAGTGGAATTACTCTGACCCCTCAGTTTTCAAAATTTCCATGGAAACAACAAGGCGATTTAATTTCCTCCATAACCGACGATCAGAACACATCCCTTCCTTCTGTAGAGTCTTTCCCCTTGAGTCTTTTCAAAGAAGAAGTGCAGTCCATCCTTGCTCTCATCGTAGGTCTATTAGGTGTGGGTGGTTTGGGGAAAACCTCCAGGGGATGTGTTGCTTTCTTATGGTTAATGTCTGAAACTGGGGTTGTTCTGGACATTCCTGGTTTCTTGGCATCCACCATTCAGACCCAGTTCTAGGAACTCTCAGACACTGATCGCTTCCGCTTTTTCTCTATGGTTTTCTACCTCTTCCTCTATCAGCATGCTGATAAATTTGAGGGTTTGGGTTTAGACAAGGTGTACAAGGTAAATTCTCAGCCCAGACCAATTTTTGACTGGAGCTTTGCAACACATCAGTTACCAAATGGGGTGGGATATTCTAGGTTTCTAAATGAGTTCATGCCTATTACCTACACTATCATCCACGACTCTCCTTCACCTAGGTTTTTTCCTGAGATGAAGAGATGGTTACAGTATAGTGAAGCCCAAAGTACTGGGGATTGGTACCTATTTGATAACTACACCGAAATCCGAGTTTATGGAGCTGAAGTTCCCCCCTACCAATTGCCCGTGTTCCCTGCACAACGGATTTATGCTTTGGAATACATTCGGCAGACCCTGAAATCTGACCAACTCCACTTCCTCCCTGCAAAAAAGGGGTTTATCCTTAGACTTCCCATTACCATTGGCCCTTTTGTTGTCAATTCAAGGCACGCCCTCCCTATCGTTGAAAAGCTGCTTCAAGACATGGATTTGAGACAAGGGAAGGTTTGGCCCTACGATCCCAAGGGAATCATCTCTAACAAAAGGAGAAGGAACAAATCAACTCCTTATGTGCATGAAACAAGACCTTTCATAGAATGGTGGGCTAATCTTGAAAATTGGCCTTTGCTTTCGCAGATGGAGACTGATTCATCTGTGAGAGGGGAAAAGGTAGAGACAGCTTTAGCAAGAGAATCTGGTAAAGGTCAAGAAGCGGAGGAGGCAGGTACATCAGGAGCACGTTCTCCCCCCCATAAAAGGCAGAAAACAGTGACCAGTGAAGCAGAATTTATTGGGGAAGAACAGTTGCTTGAACAGGAAATACCATATGGGAGACCCGATAAGAGCAAGATAGGAATCAAGGTGTTACGAGACAGTGTTACATATTCTGATTTCTCAGAGGTCTCATAGGCTATCACAGCTGACACTTCCCAGGTCATAACCGAAAGAAGCTTGAAAGCTAGAGCAATCAGAGATAAGTACTGGGAGGAGCTAGAAGGATTTGTTGAGAAATACCAAACTAGAATTTCAACCTCAATGAACCTGGATACTGAACATTTAGTAATGGCCATGGTCGAGGCCATTCTAGACCCAGATGTCGGTACTACTAGTTACAGAGTGCTAGAGTATGCGGTCGACATGTCAAAGGTGCCTGCAATTGATAAATGTAATATATTTCAGGTTTTCGGTGATATGCTAAAGGATGAGGTGATGTGGCTTACGATCACTTTGAAGAAGTTGTAGAACAAGAATGCCTAAGTGAAGGAGAATTTCAGGAAGGAAAAGGTAAATTCCCGTGCCCTCACAAATCAAATACGCTCTCTCCAGGATTTGATTAAAGGAAAAGAGACAGGTGAAGCCAACCCACAGCGTCACCTCCTCGACTAATTCCAAAAGGAATTTGCATCCTTGAAAGGTAAAATTAGTATACCGACCTCTCATCATGTACAAACAGCTGAGTTAGCCCGGGCTAAAAAGGACAGAGAAGACTTGGCTGATTCTCTTGAAAAAGAGAAGGAGGAAAGAGAAAAGATCGCATAAGAGATGGTTGTTCTTCAGGGTAGGCTAAAGGCATTACAGAAAACTTGGGATACACATATGTGTGCACCACCACCAACCCCACCGGAGACTAGTTCATTGTCCGAAAAACTGACTACAGTAGTGCCCACAAATGATGCATTAGAGAAACATGTCTCTACAACGAGACTAAGAATCGGTGAGCTTGAAGCTCTTTTGGCTGAGAACTCCAAGAGAATTGATGCCATGCGGAAGGAAATAGCGCAAGGAAAGAAAGAGAAAGTAGACCAGCAGGAAACCATCGAGGAACTCAATAATCGCTTGAAAATTAATATTGCCCTCATGGAAGCCAGACGAATAATTTGGGTAGAAATCATCACGGAGGTGAAAGGTCATTGGGCATTTCTAAAGGTCATTGAGGAGGTAAAGTTGTCCATGATTTATCTTAGAAGAAAACTTCATGAGGAGAATATTGATGCATCTAGGAGGGTGCAGAACGCAAAGAGTTATATCTCTTTCCCGAAAGGGCTGAAACCTGAAGACGTGGAGAAACATGGTATAACGAGCAGGTTCAAGGAAGCTGTTGAATGTCAAAAAAAATTGATAAGGAGTTTGCTCACGGTATAGCTTCAAGAATCTTGGAGAACGTGGCGGTCAATTTTGAGTGGTTTGAAATTATTTGGGTCGAGATCACAGCTGCCGGGCTTCCATCATGCTGGGGTCCTACCCCTGTCATGTTACAGCCGTTACCAGCATACGAGGCATGCCTCAAGGAGGAGATGAACTGAACAGATGTACTTTCAGAAAAATCCACTTGGCTGAAACCTGAGACTATAGTTTCAGCACTCTACTAGTAATTTTCCCTCTTGCACTTGGTGAAGCACATAATTCCTGCTGATGGAAATTTCGATGATCTCACTGAAGCTTATATCAGAGTGGAAGGTTTCGCGTCAATGCCTGAACCTGCAACAAACAGTCAGCAAAGGTGCATTCTAGCCAGCTCATCAGCAAATGTCCCGCCACCTGTGTCAGCAACCGCATCAACTCCATCACACCAGTGAACATGGTTAACTCATGATTCGGCCCTAGTGGCCTTAACTTTCATTTTACTTTGTTACTTTCAAATTTCGAGTGGAATTCACATTTCACTCTTGCATTTTACTTCTTGTTAAGATAGTTTTAGATGTTTTGTTTTGAAATGGTCGTGAGCCTAACTGTAAATGATGAGATGCTCCATCCCTCATCATGAATTTTGATTACTTTTAATTAAGACTTCAAACTTATTACTATCACGCGAGGAAAATATTTTTCCCAAAATATCTTCCTGCTCATGTTTATGAAGGTCCTATATAAGCGGCAAAGAAATAGGAAAAAGGGTTCCAGATTTTCAGAAGAATATGCTGTGAAAGAATTTTGTATGCATTTTTCTGAACTTTAACATGAATGCGAAGAGCTCGTTGGGTCTCAGTGATGAGGAGTTCCATCTTTAATGAGGATTCTGGTCTTTGTGCTTTATAGTCTGTAACTCTCCCCTATGTGTTATAGTTTAACTGTTCATTTGTTTACATCCATTTCTCTTGTATCATGTTCTGGAGTGCGAGTAGCTCACTGGTTTTGGTATGAATTTATCCTAGTTGATACTTATGCTAGAACCTATCTAGCACTTTAGATATGGCTCAGGCTTGATATGCTGTTTCATTTTCCACTTCAACCGTACTTCTGCTATATTAGCTACTATGGGATGTTAATTTTAAAGGTTATTGTCATGTGTGGATTCTTAATATCATAAGCCCATTACATGTTGATATTTGTTTCTGGATATCATCTCAGTGACAGTTAGTATTCTCTCTATATTTCATACACAGTAGATACCTTTTGATTATTCATCTCTGTGAAGTATTTTAGAATCCAACCCTCCTTACAGAAAGTTGTCTTTGAATTATCTGATACATTCATATTTGAGTTTCACACTTTTCCTCTGCAACATTGCTTTCCCTGTGTCAAAGTTTTGAAGATTTTGGTTCCATTCAAATTAAACCTTCCCGTTTACATGAGATAGCATGAGAGCCTTTTTATAATAACTTTCCATGTTATATAATATGCTCCTTGCTGTATAATATGTCCTAGGCACTGGTATTTCACAACTCAAGGTTGTCTCTAGGGTTGACAACAGGTATGATGCTCAGTGGGCTCATATCCAATGGGTGCTTAGCCTACTAGACCTCTATTACCTATGGTTGTGACCAAGGACTTGACGGATATCATATAATCAACTTGACATTATCCATATCAATTTCATTCTAATGATTGAAGAATTCATACCGATGACCCATGGCTTGATGTGGGACCCACCTTTCCAAATCGTTTTCCACCTCTAAAACCATCTATCCTTCCATGTCACCTACATTGATCAACCAAAACCTACCATGTGTCATGGGTCCTTCCACATGTCACTTTCCACTTGTCTAATTTGGCCACCCAAAATGCCTAAAATGAGTGCCATGTGTCTTCTCCTCAATATTCCATGTCATTTGTCCTACCAAATTGTGTCCATGTCATCGAAGCCACCTTGCGTCCATGTCATCTCAATATTTCAAAATGTTGGGTTTTCAGATGTTATGGTTGATTTGGTGTAAGGCAAATGATCTGATGTCTAGTGGGAATTTAGCTCACAAGAACTTACTAGTTGGCTCTCCGGGACCTAAGGCTATGACAAGGAACCAATATTATTGACCTTCAAGTTTTATTGACCTCTTCGTTTATTGGCCATTTAAGCCTTCTGCTTTTGGCCAGTGATGAACCACTCCAATATGGTGAGGGGCTTCTTCTCTACACACATACTTGTTTGGGACCATGACTAGGTTGGAACCTTGCTTGTGCTACTTCACTTCAAACCCATTCTTCTCCTCATTCCATGTGAGTTATAAAAATTTCCATAAGACATTGTAAGGGTCTCTAAGTAGGCTAAAAAATTGTACAATCTGCATTCTCATTTGAACTAAAAAACTAAAATTTTCCTTTAAAGATAAACTACCATGAAATCAAGCTAGAAAACTTACACTCATCAATCAATGACCACTTCATTAATGCAACATGACAAAGTACACTCAACAAGATCCCCCTAAAATTAACATCAATGAAAACATATTCAACCATATCCCCCTTTTGCATTGATGGAAACAAGACCAAACATTATTCGTCATTGATGCCTTTGGGCTTGACTCCAACTATCATATTATTGATGCTCCAACTAGGTCTAAAGTTGTTCATAGGATCTATTATTTTTCATTATCCCCTTTTGAAATCAATGGAAAGGGGTTCTTGATACCTTTTGTTGGAATCAAAATTACTGTTATACGAAAACCTGCATGCATTACTCTCTGATAAAATTTCCAGAGTTAGGATCCACACGAGGAAGTTATTCCATGTCTCAAAACATATGGGGAGGGTTGAAGCCATGTTGAACAATCTTCTCTCAGTGCAATCTAGGTGAGTTTTGAACTCTAGAATTTTTTCTCAGATATGAATTGAGTAATTTTTTCTTCTACTATGGTGCCATTATACCAATTCACACCAATGATTGTTCCAAGGGCCAAATTCTCCCCCTTATTTAATATAACATATTGTTGATTATATTTATTATTGAAGATGAATGCATCAACCACTTATACTAATGTAAATGAGACAAAATATGAAATATTTGCAAACTTTTCATTTCATGGTTCTTATAGTAAAATCTTCTCCCCCCTAAACATATGTTTTTCCTACTGATCATATATTTCTCTTCTTGTATCTCCACTTGAGAAAAAGTTTCCTAGATGTATGTTTTAAACAAATGAGGAAAATTCTAAAAATTTTGGTGTTGTTCCATCTCACAACTCCCCACAAGCAGATGTTTTCTTTGACGAGTGGTGTTAACACTGGAAAATCGTACAAGAAAAAGACATTAGAATGTCAAAGAAAAAGGTACAAATAAGGATTTACAAGGAAGGAATACATTATAGGAGATGAAAATTTTAACTTTTCCTAAGGTCAAATAGGAAAATTTATTGAACTACACACAGAAAGAACTGACCCTTGGTGATCTTCGTGGCTTTTTTTCTGATAGCCGCAAATAAAATAGTGGCTATCCCTCATATAGCCTTGCAGACCTCAGTATGCAGAAATTCACCATCTGGGATCACTTGGCACACTTGGACAAGAAGATTCTCACTCAAGCCAGCCAAGTACAACCTCCTTGGATCCACCTTGAGGCTTTAGTGCAGCACAAAAAGGAATCATCCTCCCACTCTTGTGTTAACATCCATCTTGTACCAAGAGAAGAAGGGAAAAATTGAATTTTTTCTATAAAAGCAAACATTGGGAAGAGAAACATGAGAACACATTGTTATGCTAGCAAACTTGCTTGAGAGAAAATTAGTTTGTGTTATCTAATAGCAAGAGGAATGGAAGGATTCAGTTTTTGGCCATCCAACACCTCAATCCAAGAGAGAATAAGTTCACTAAGTTTTTATCAATCCACCATCCGTTGAGAGAGGAGATAATCTTGAGGGGAAGTGACCCCCTTTTCTTGGATATTGGAGCTCCATAGCTCTGAGGATCCATTCCAAATCATTTAGCATCATGTTCTGTTATACCATTAGCACCTAATAAAGGGATAGAGTTATCCATTTGAGTTATTAGTGTGTTTGACTCGATTGAGCTTGTTATTGTACATGTTATTTTGTTTTTATTTATTCATTGATGTAGCATGCTATGTTTTTACTTAGTTTACTACATGCTATTTTGTTTCACTAAAAATTTAACAAACCAATCGACCTGTGAATTTCTTGTAGGAAAGTAGCCTCCCTATTAAGAAAAATGTATTTCGTCTTCCCATGCATCAAATACACCACAACAGGAATGACGACTACACTAGATTCTTTCTTTTGAGCTAATGGCTGTTGTTGCAGGTCCTCTCTCCTGCTCAGACTTGTTGCAAAATCACTTATTCTTCCTCTTAGCATTTTTCAGCCACCATCAGTGAGAAATTTGGCTTAGAGAAGGTGGAGTTTTTTATTCCCAGCAATCTGCACGTGTTCAACCCAGACAAATGCGTGATTTTCGTGTCTGTGTGAAGATAAGCCACGCAGTAGGAAGTGAGCTCATTTTTCACTGTTTTTCTCAATTTTTTGCAGTTGTAAGGTGTTGGAAACCCATAATAAATTTTCCATCACTGTGCTCTGGTATTTCATGACTGGTTAGGAAATGTTTTGCTCAATTTTAGCTTATCAAATAGCTCGTTTTAATTTTAGTTTTTTATCATTGCAAATCACACATAGTTTAAGTAGGGGGAAAGTAATTTGCCTTCAATCCACAAATTCTATCTGAACAAAAGAATTGCTAAAAGATTCCAAACACGTAGAATAATTAGCAGAAAAGTAAGTGGCTCATACGTACACACATATTTAGCTGATTTCTTGTTTTTTAGTCTTTTGCATTAATTTAGTTCAATTTTTGCATTAGGATTTAGGACCAGGACCAAAATATAAAAAAGAAGGCAAGTAATCTCTGCCACCATTGCACCTCTCGGTGAGCCCAGGTATGCATATTAAAGTCTTATGATAGTTTTCCATCTCCCTATATTGCAAAACTTTGTCTAATGAGGCAAGGTGTAAGCGGCCCATCATCCGCACATTGTTCATTTTTGCAAGGAAGAATCACACTTTGTGTAATTAGAAAAGGATTGTAAAGGATCATCGCATATCCACATCTCATAACACTTGTGATTGTACACTCCAAAGCACATACGAGGCATCGGTAAGAATTGGACGAAAAAGCACCCAGTGTGTTGGGACCTTTTTCCTCTCCTTACAATTACTTCACCAAGGCACACCTTAAGAAAATTAATGCTCTCTAAAAATAACCACTAATTGAACTCACTAAATTCTCCCCATAGGGGCAAAAAAAGACATTATTGTTTAGGTTAGGACCATTGGGGGTAGGCATCCAATAAGCTGTCGTGGTCATTCTACATTTTGAAACATAGATGTTGAATTTTTAGGGAGCTTAAAATCCATCTATCCACCCACGGAACATATTACCTAAGTGTTAGGCTTAGGCCCAGTGCATTTGGTACATTTTGGGGCTACCTAATCCATCTAGTGCTTGGTACTGGTAGTTGAATACCAAGAAGCTCAAGGCTCGAACATTCATGTGGGAAGACGGTACTTTAGTGGCCAAATCTAGGTCATACTTCCATATAGGTTATGGTACAGGCTACACTAGATCCTCTTACTTTTACCTTGGTCAATTCTTCGGTTGCTAGAAGGCGTCGCTAGTTCTTTCAGGATGTTAGCCCAAGTACCCATCAGAAGACATCTTTGCGAGGCCTAGTTACATTAGAGAGTGCGAGGACGATTAGGTTTTATTAGGCCTTTTGAGTACCATAAGAAAAACAAACAAACCATATTTTTTTCTTGCTTGATCACATAGCATTAATATAAAGTAAACTTATATTTTATTTTTTCATTTTGTTTTATGTATGTGATCATATTTTCTTTGGTAATATTATTTCTTCTCTCAGTAAACCAAAAATATTTCCAATATTAAGCTAGTTGACACCATAACGGACCCAATGGGACCTTGTTGATCTAGGAGTTTTTTGGACCTCCCCCCATTAGAGGGAGGAGTGTCTGGTCTTTCGCCATTTCAGCGTCAAAGATGAAACACCACCACCATTATTGGTTCATCCTTTATCAGGGGATATTTGGTTGGAAACCCCCAAGGGTCACCCAACACCACACCAATGGAAACCCTAGCAGGGTCACCACACTCAACTCCTCCCACAACCCCTAGATAGCAGAGGAGCAATACCCCTTTGGGGAGTCAATAGAACACAGAATAGGGTATATCACAGGGTAATATTCCCCACGCACCCTATTGGAACAGGGTCTCCTAAAGCTATGAATTTTGTCCATTTTTGTATATTTTTTGTAATAATTAGTCTAACGTAGGGGTTTTGGGGTGGATCAAAGCCCTTATTGCATTGTAACAGGTCAAGGGTAGACCAAGAGTCCATAAACCATGATTTGTGGACCATTGTATGTGTAGGCTAAATCGGTATAAATAGATGAACATTTTTTGAGTCATAGGTAGAAAAGAATTGAGATTGATGTTAAGCACGAATTATTAGGTCTGTTGTTGGGTTTTTGGGAAGGAATCCTGTTGGCTGTGTGCACGGATCTCCTCAGTCCTACTGTGTGCAGACCCTGCTGGCTGTGTGCATAGACGATATTTTGGGATTGAAGAAGATTCTGGTATTAATATATATATGAAGTACTGTTGATATCTGATGTGATCTGGATCTGTTTTGTTATAATTTATGTGAAATTAGGATGTATGATTAAGCTGCAAAAGTATCTGTTTGATAGCTGTGAAAGTATATTTGTTTCTGTTATATGAATCTATGATCTGTTAATTGCCGTGATTATAGTTGTTGTGTTGATATATTGGTCGTACACATGTGGATGCGAAGGTAATTATTAGATCTAAGCTCTATGATATTAGCCTGTAACCAGATTTGTTAAATGTGAAGTTAATAATATAGGAACACCGCTCTACTTGACTTACCTACTCTCTTTCAAGGTGCAGAAACCTGGTTCCAACACCCTCCCATACTACTTCGGGTGAGACTTTGACCTGCGCAAGCAGGTCACTGCCGAAAGGGATAGTAGTATAGGGGTTTGTTGGAAAACCTTAAACTTCTGAACCTGGATCAGGACCCCTCGAGCCAAAAAATGGTTCTATTGCTGAGACCAGGAGCATTTTGAGAGAGAGATCGAGTAATGCCAAGAACACATTGGAGACATGAGTAGAAAGAGATTGACAAGTGGTTCGAAAAGAAAATTTAGGAATTCGATGTAAGAGAGAATCGCAGTGCAAAGCTAACCACAAAGAAGTGGAAAAATAAGTACATTTTCACAGAAATCTACAAAAATTTCTTTTTGAAATTTGCAATCAAGGTTCAGGAGTGGCTCGCGAGGCTCACGGATTTCCAGAAGTGTTGGAAGGATGAATGGGTCACGCAGTGGACCCCAGAGCCGATTCAATAGTTAGAGAAGACTGATAACACCATCACTTGCATGGTAGATCATTGGGTGGATAGTGTGATAGGAGGGTTTGTGATAGAATTTGCAATTGATCAATTTGTGTCCTACTTTGAGGCGGAACGAATATTATTCAAGGGTTTTCGGGGTAAGTTTCTAAAAACTCTGCCATTATTGATTAATATCTTGTTGAGCGAAAAGAGAATTTTGTGTAGTCATACAGAGTGAATGAGCTCCGATCAAAGTGAGGGCACAATGCACAGTGGTAAATACTACATAGCTAATCAAGAAGGAGATCAATCTATCTACAATCTAGTAAGGAATTCTGCTACGCATAGCTCTCTGTCTATGCCACCATCGAACCCTCATAGGTGTAAGAACTCACCTCCACCACCACCAGACGAAGATATGGTCTTGCACATGAAGCTACCCACCTTCAAGGGCGTAGGGGATGAAGATATGGATCAGTTCTGGTTCATCGTAGGATCGGTATGGACTTTGCAGAACATAGCCAATGATGCTGTAAAAAGGGCACAACTATCCCTGGCCTTTGAAGGAAGGGACTTGGACTGGTATAAGGGATACATTGACCAGCATGCGAATGCGACCATCGGAGAGATTAAGAATGCCTTGAAGCAATTTTTCAACAAGCCTAAGTCCTATTCTCAAATAGTAAATGATTTGAAATATTTCAAGCAAGGACTAAACGATTCTGTATGGGAGGTTGACCAATGGTTAAAGAAGGTAATTAGAGAAGGAGGATTTATGTATGATGATAGACATCATACGAAATAGTTCATTGCTATGTTACTACCCCACCTACACGTACCAATGGGTCATCAAGCCATTGGGTCACAGGAGAAGGCCTTTGAGATTTCCATGAAGCTGGAGGCTACGCCAAGGGATGATACCCAGTTAGGAGTACAAAAAATACAAAGCCAGCTAGAGGCAACGCACATGCAGATCCAGAATCTGCGAAAGGAGCGAGGAGCAGAGGCCAGCCTTGAAATATGGTGCATCTGGTGCAAGGTGAATGGCCACACCAAAGATAACTATCTTCTGTTAGAAGACTATGTGCAGGGAGGGGGACCCAACCCGTTGCATCCTAGCGAAGCTGCAAGGCCAAGTGGGCCAGTGCTGTGGTATGATGATTGTCGCATTGTTGGGCTACATGATACCAACCACTGCCTCCGCCTTGCCACACATGTCCCAGAAATAAACCAACAATGGTGCAGGTTCTGCAGATCTGTAGGCCATGATGAGCAGAACTGCTGGGCATACAATCTGATGATAGATCAAGGAAATCTATATAGGGTACAGTTAGATCCATCCTCGCCAAGATCCCCCTCAGGCATAGGTGGCTCCCTAGCTAGGGGCAGAGGAGGAGGCCGAGGTGGAGTACAGGTAGGGGGAGAGGACAACGGATTTTCTATAACTGTGGAGAAATAGGGCACTTTTCAAGGGATTGCACGAACCCTTCTAAACAATCCTGCAGATACTGTAGACAACTGGATCATGTGATCGAAGATTGCTTGATTTTGATAGTCAAGATGCAATAGAAGCAGCAGACACCTATGAAGAATGTACAAAGGTTGAAGGTGGAGCGTTGAGATGAAGGACCAAGTGTCAATGTGATAATACACATCGACATGGCCACCGGAGGAGCCGCGGATAAATCTGAGGTGGAGCCTCTTATCTGAAAAGCAGCCATTAAACAAGAAGGTTTGGACTTATAGAAGGGAAAATAAACCTTTGTCGCTGCTCGCCAAGACTTCGCTAAGGCTGCAACATCTACTCCTCAAGCCCCCGCAAACCTCAAGGCAGATGATGAGGTAAAACCATTCCTATAGGCATGTATGAAGGTGCTATGCAACCAAAAGGCCATAGAAAACCTCAAAGCTTTAATAGACAGTTGCACAGAAATAACAACCCCAGCTATCAAAATTAAGGACGTACACAAACTATATAAGCATAAGAGATGCACTGGTAGGGTGATGTGGTTAACCACGCAGATTTGTGACTATGAGATAGATCAAGTTATTCTGGACCTGGGCTCAGATGAAAACATACTACCTAAGAAAACTTGGCAGTGAATGGGAGAACCTAAGTTAGAATGGTCCACTATCCAGGTATGCATGGCTAATCAACAGAATATCATACCGTTAGGAAGATTATCAAAGATCGTGATAGACATCACAAGGGTCAAGATTCAGGTTGACTTTGAGGTCATTCAAATTGTAGAAGATGCGTACCCCTATCCTGTGCTCCTAGGATTGGACTGGGCCATAGATATGGGTGGTATTATCAATTTAAAAAAGAGGAGCATGGTGTTTGAAAGTTAAGGAACATGGGTGATAGTACTACTAGATCCCGCAGAAGGAGAAAGGTATACAGAGCTAGTGTGTGAGGAAGAAGAGGTGGATCACATCTATAAGTTAACTGTGAGGGATGAAGACTGGATCAATCCTATGGCCAATGGTGTGCTTTTTTGGGAAAGAGATAGCGAATGCTTCTCAGACTCTGACAAGGAGATGGAAAATTGACAAAACCGGTTGCATGTTGTCTCTGCGTTGTGCTGCCTGTGAATCACTAGGGACTTTCGTTGCATATCCTCCAAGGTAAGAGAACTACCCTACTTTGATGATTCTGGTAGTATAAAAGAATTTTTGTGAACATTTGAAGCTGAGGTTCCAAGAGACTGAAGGCTATGGGCCCTTAACCTAGATCTGCACGCAACGCCTGCAAGATGGTGGGACACGCATAAGGGGGCATTCCAGGAGTGGGAGAAATGTAGGGATATGATGGTCCTATGATTTGAGCCTCTAGCTGATGTGCGCGTCAAGATATTTCTTGGCCCAAGGGATCCGTGCGAACATTTTTTCACTTGGATGGAGAAATGGTGTGATCATACTACAAAAGAATGGGTTTACTTGTTCATTCATGCCTTGGGACCAATTCCCACTGCATGGTACTTAGATGCGGAGCTACATCAATGCACTTGCCAGTGGGAAATCTTAAAGGACGAATTATTAGGGACATTCGGGTTAACAGGGGGATCGAAGGCACTTGATGAAGCTCTGCAGGATATCGATACCTTTGTATTTGGTGAATCCAGCCCCTACGCGGCATGTGGAATACCCACATGGGAAACAAAGATGCAGGATATTGTCAACTGCTGCAATATCACCATAGAAGAGTGCAATGAATATTTGCACAATGTCTTGATCCTAGAATCAGAGGGGGAACGTGCAGTTGCAGGACCTCCATTACACACTGTGGATGTTACTAAAACCTCTGAAACTATGAGAAATTAACATTGGTACGGAAGAGCAACCCAAGTTGGCTAAAATTGGGGACTACTGGGATGATGAGATAATAGGAAAGATTGTGGAACTGTTTATGGAGTATCAAGACTTATTTCCGACAAATTTTTCAGAGCTTAAGGGGATCACAGGGGACTTAGGGGTTATGCGCATCACTCTGAAACCAGATGCATGCCTGGTAAAGCAGTGCCCTTATTGACTAAAACCTAAGTATAATCAGAAGGTTAGGGAGGAAATCAATAAAATTCTCGCTGCAGGTATCATTGAACCAGTCGAACAGTCGCACTGGGTAAGTCCTATGGTGGTTCAGGAAAAGAAGACGAAGGGGGAAATCCGCATCTACATAGATTTGCACAAGTTGAATGATGCATGCATACATGATCCATTTCATACACCGTTATCCGATGAGATCCTAGATAGCGTAGGAGGCCAGGAGGCGTATTCCTTCATCGATGGGTTCTCCGGGTACCATTATATCAGAATCACACCCGAAGATAGAAACAAAACCACATTTTCCACTGAATGGGGATTCTTTTAGTATACAGTCATGCTATTTGGCTTAAACATTCTCATGCCATATTCTCACAGGTAGTAGTCCCCGTATTCAAAGAGTTCATTCATAAATTTCTGGAGGTATACTTTGATGATTGGACTGTCTCTGGCTTAGTAAAGATGCACGTTTTGAACCTGCGCATGATGTTGGATGCTTGTCGGAAGCACCATATTTCTCTCAATATCAAGAAATGTATCTTCTTTATGACCTTCAGAATCTTACTTGAGCATATATTTTCCCGACAAGGGATAATGGTGGACCCTGCGAAAGTTGTTTTGATCATCAATCTGGTAGTCCCCACAACTGAGAAGCAGCTACATTTGATCCTCGGACATGCAGGCTATTACAGAAAGTTCATTAAGGGATATACGCTGATCACAACCTTTCTAGAAAAACTGCTTAAGAAGGATGTTTCATTCTTTTTGGATGACGAGTGTCAAAAGAGCTTTGAGCTCCTCAAGGAAAAGATGATCTATGCACCTATCCTTATTTTCCTTGATTGGGAAAAGGTATTTCATGTCCACATTGATGCTTTCGAAATTTCCCTAGGAGCAGTCCTTACACAGCTTGGTGAGGGCGAAATTGATCACCCAATTTCATTCGTTATTCGAAAACTCTTGGGTGCGAAGCACAACTATGCCATCACGGAGCGGGAGGGATTGGCCATGGTCTATGCATTCTAGAAGTATCAGCATTATCTGTTAGGGGGACACATCAAAATGTTTACATATCATTCAACTTTGAAGTACTTGTTGAATAAGCCTGTGTTGGGGGGGGGGGCGGGGAATCTGTCGATGGCTTCTGTTGTTCCAGGAGTATGACTTTGAAATCACTGTCAAACCAGGCAGGTTGAATGTTGGGCCCGATCAGTTATCCCGAATTGAGACTGGTGAGGAACCAACTAACTTGAAGGAAGGATTTCCTGATGTGCAACTTTTTTCTATTAGGGTAGTCGATGCACACTTCACTGACATTATTCAGTTCCTGACGACTGGCATGGCACTTGTGGGGTCTTCGGTGCAGCAGAAGAAAGAATTGGCAACCCATGCTACGGATTGTACCATAATTGCAGGTCACCTCTATAAGATGGGAGTAGATGAAGTGTTACGACGATATGTTTTGGAACATGAGCGACATGTTATCATGACAGAAGCCCATGATGGGGTGGAAAGAGGTCACTACATAGGAAACACCATAGCACGGAAGGTCTTAAGAGCTTTATTATGGTGGCCTACCCTGCATAGTGACTCTCACAACTATTTCAAGGCCTGCGATACATGCCAACGCACTGGAAGGCCATCCCGCAGAGATGAAATGCCCCTCCAACCGCAAATGGCCCTACAAGAATTTGACAAATGGGTCATCGATTTCATATATCAACCCCCTCAGAAAGAAGACAGGTGCATGTTACATTATAACTGGTACTGATTATGTGACTACGTGGGCCAAGGCACAGGCAGTGAAGGATTGCATTGTAGATACCACTGCGCTCTTCATCTTTGAGTAGATTATGACCAGATTTGGATGTCCAAAAATCTTGATGAGTGATAGAGGTACACAATTTGTCAATGAAACCATACAGGCCTTGACGGAAGAATTTCAGATCCATCATGCGAAAAGCACTCCATATCATCCTTAGGAAAATGGCATAGTCAAAGCTTTTCATAAGGTCTTGGAGCATGCACTAACTAAGGTATGTAATGCTGATCACAACGACTGGGATGTGTGCATTCCATTTGCTCTATGGGCATACTGAACCACTTGTAAAAAGTTGACAGGGAAGACACCGTTTAGGATGGTTTATGGTAAGGAGGCTGTTATGCCCATGGAATATATTGTTCCTATTCTGCACATCGCAGCCCTCAAAAACATGGTAGAGTTCGATATTATGGAGGAACGGTTAGCACAACTTGTGGCTTTACAGGAAGACCATCTCATTGCCAATTACCATCAGCAGGTACAAAAGGCACGCGATAAGGCCTGGCAGGGTCGACATATTCGTAAAAAAACCTTTGCGGAGGATGACTTAGTCTTGCTCTATAATAGTTAGTTTTCGAAACACCGAGGGAAGTTCCGATAGCACTGGATTGGGCCCTATACAGTTAAGGAAATCACGGATGGTGGAGTTGTGCAATTAGCCACCCTCCGTGGTGATATGCTACCCGACTACATCAATGGTAGTCAACTCAAACCATATCGAATCAAATTACTATATGGTCAAAGTAGCTATACGAAGTGGGCTAGCCCCACCAAGGAAGGTAAGCGCAGTAGGTACCATGCTCCGTGTTTAGTCAATTTAGTGTCCTAAATTGTTAACATAAATTATCGACCATGGCTAGTAAACTGATGAAGTGTAATGCACTGTATGTGCCTAAGTGTCCCTTTTTCCTACTTCGTTGTTTTAAGGTTTTGTTGATGTTTTGGGAGTTTTTATATTTTGATCCTTAGCATTCTATTCTAAACTAGAAAGATGAGATTAAATCTATTTAAAAATGAAGGAAAGGGAAAATGTTAATGAATAAATGAAAACAGAGTTTATTTGCAAGTTCTGTTCTTAACTAGAAAATGATGAAAACAAGGAGTCCTAATCCATGGATATTACAACTTCTAAATGAACATTCATGAAATGAAAAGTAACTCAAAACACTACAACTTAATCTGATTCATTCAATTAAAGGTTTATTGGAAGAGCTTGTGAAAAAGAATAATTCTAGTGCAATGAGGATCTCCTAAAACATAAAAGGGAAATGCTGAAACAATCAGTAACTTAGAACATTACAGAGAAATATCATTCATTTGATAAAGGTTTATTGGAATAGCTTGAGAAAAATATTAACTACAATGTAGTAAGGATATCCTATGAAATGCTGAAACAACTTATAACATTACAACTAAATCTCATTCATTTGATAAAGGTTTGTTGGAAGAGCTTGAGAAAGAGATTAACTATAATGTGATAAGGATCTTCTATGAAACGAAACAATCAATAACTCATAATATTACAACTAAATCTCAGTTGTGAATTAAAGATTTATTGGAAGAGCTTTTGAAAGAGACTAATTGCAGTATGATGAGGATCTTCTATTTAACTAAATAACAGAAAATGAAATGCTAATAACTCATAATATTACAACTGAAACCCATTCATTTAATAGAGATTTATTGGAAGAGCTTGTGAAAGAGACTAATTGCAGTATATTGAGGATCCTTTAACTAAGCAGATGACATGAAACAAAATCCTAAAACACTATGATTTAAGAAAGAAATCTAAGTAAGGAAAGACAGTAAAAAAAAATTGAAAATAACTTAGCTAGAAAACATGTAAAACCTCCTCAAATAGCAGGGGCCCTCTGCTACCAATTTTGTATTAATCCTTTATCTCCTTAAAAATTTAATCAAAACATCATCTGGGAACTAATCTTCTTTATTGAAATAGAGTTTTAGAAAACAGAGAGTAGATTTGAACTGTACTGCACTTTTTCTGAACTATCTTTTTGGTCTTGTACAACCAATATTTAAAGGGAAATTAAATAACTGATTATGAGATATACTTGTTATAGGTGGCTAATTCGAATTAGACTTTCAATAGGACTGTTGGACTCTTGCTAATTCGAATTTAGACTTGTAATAGGACTGCTTGACTCAAATCAAGAGTCCTACTGCATTTGGATAACATAGTTTGACTCCACCTTTGACCACTAGTTTAGGCACGCTTTTCTTTTGATCTGGACTTAGTGAGTAGGATAGAATCCATGTGGGCATCATTATAGAAACACCCATGTGGCCCAATCCTCCAAATGACACCTAGAACATATTCAACCACAAAAATAGCTGCGGAACGCCTGATCGGCTACGGAACGTCTGTATTCTGTAGCTATACTGCACAAAATTATTAAAACAGAAAAAACCATGAAAATACAATATGTTAATCAATTGCATGTATTCTTGGGACAATCCTAAACATTATTCATTGATTGGGGCTTATGAATTGATGAAAGAGAGGTGAAATGAGATGAGAAATTTTTAAAGAAAAGGGAAATTCTAGGGTTCAACATACCCCCACTGCAAAACTATTGCATGTCCTCATTCAATTTACCAAAATTTCAAGTTCTTATTCCTTATTGCATGTGCTCTGATACTTCAGCCAAAACATCCAGCCTTATTCTTTTGTTTCTTGAAACTGATTTCTTAGAAGAAATTCTTCCCAACTGGATTTTTTAGTATCTCCTTCCAAGACTCATTATGAAATTCCTTGTTCTTGAACCACCATTCTCCTTGCCTTGGGAGTCCTATTGCCTTAGCCAAAAATGAATCTGTTATTGTGAATTTGATGTCTCCAATCTCTACTTCTGCTCTATCAAAAGATCTAGCAAATGATTTTGTAATCTCCTTATGGAAGCCATCAAATTTTTCTATAAAATTCAACCATCCTGTGGTAGCTCCCTGACTTGTGGATATCTCTCCAGATACTTGATTTCTATTGGTTTTGTTCTGACAATTAGACCCATTCTTCACCTGTGCAGAGTATCTTCCCCTTCATTTTTACTTTCCTATGCTTAAAGATAAATTGGCTGCAAAGTGTAATGGAGGTGAATGGATGGACGTAATTAAGCTATGAGGGAAAATGAAGTGGCTACAGATTTGATGGAGAATTTATGATGAACTTGTGGTGAAATAAGTGAATGATACAATATTAAGGAGGCGTGGACTAGTAGGTTACGTTTGTGATTATGACTATTAGTCATTAATCAAGGTTTTAATGAGGACCTTTATGTAATGTTGGATAAATGATATGGCCAAGATATGTTAATCAATTCAAATGATAGGTTGTTTAGGAAACATATGATTATACAGATTTTATCTATTTCATGTTTTAAATTTTTGTTATTAAAATAATTTTCACAATTTACCTCAGAATTTTGACCTTGTTAATTGTTGTGCTTGATGTTGTTCCCTTGGTACTCTTTTAGCATGTTGGTCTTCAAAACAGAATCCTTAAATTTCCTGTAATCATCATCTCTTTGTAGGCTGTACAATTGTGTCAGAATTGTTGAATAAGATGTCGCTGCAGCATGCAATCTGTAAAAAAAAATGAAGTATGGCTATGGAATATGGATGTGAAATGAAATGAAATGAAAGTGGAATATGACTTGTGAAATGGAATAAAAGTGGAGTGAGATGGAGTGAAAGTGGAGTGAGATGGAGTGAAATTGTAAAATGAAATGAATTTTTCAATTTCTCTCAAATGGTACATTAGAATTCCCTGAAATTTTCGGAGGTTGTTACCATTAATATTATGCATCTTCCGACAAAAAATCTCAGCCATTGGTTGAACAGATCTCCCGAAAAATGAGAAATGGCTGTAGGTGAAAGTGGCAAATTTATTGAAGAATACACACTGAAATTTTCTCAAATTTTCTGTGTTTATTTACACTACCTCAATTCATTTTCCATAAAAATTTCAAGACTAACAGATGCACGGTTTGAAAGTTATGATAAAATCAATTTCTGCCCTGTTTCACCCTTCATGCTGCCTAATGTTGCAACAAAAAAAAAATACCCCACGAACTCATTTTAAGGCCGAATTGAAGTGGAAAATTTATTGAAGAATACACACTGAAATTTTCTGAAATTTTCTGTTTTTATTTACCCTACCTCAATTCATTTTCCATAAAAATTTCAGGACTAACGGATGCACGGTTTGAAAGTTATCATAAAATCAATTTCTGCCCTGTTTCACCCTTCATGCTGCCTAATGTTGCAACAAAAAAAAAAACCCCACGAACTCATTTTAAGGATGAATTGAAGTGATGTATTTTTACTTTTTCTACTGCCACATGCTTTTAGAATTTCATTTTGATGAAGAAAAGGCACTGCTGTGCAAAAATACAAAAAATTGTCCTAAACTATCCATAATGCTGAAAAATGAAAATCTGCCTTAGAAACCCATCTGAAATGTCCTTCAAAATTTATTATTTTTTAATTATGTCTACGTCTTACTCAATTTATCATATTCTGAGAAAACCCAGAAGCTCAGAATTTTTTATTTATGCTCCAATCTCTTGCAATATTTGCACCAAAACTGCCTCTGGAAAAAGTTGCAAAAACAAAAACAGGCTACTACAGCAATAGCTGCAGAAATTGCCACTTTCCGCAGCTATTGTTGAATTGAAAAAAATATGAACATGATGCTACAAGAAACTAATAAAATTTTTTGCTGCAAGTTGTTGTTGGTTCCATAAAACCATTAGTCTTCATCGAAGCCAAAATTCATGGTACAATTCTTACCATGCGAATGAATGTGTCAAATTCGAGCATGAGAAGAAATCATTGGATTACCGATCAATGATGAAAATCGTTAACCAATGTGAGACAACTCATCGATAATGTAAATGAGCATCAAGGTACCTGAGTGCATCTTGACAGGGACGAATGAATGTGTTGAAGTCAAGTCGCCTGCAACGTTTGACAATCAAGAGGCATTGTTGTATTCCCATTGTTATCAACGAGGAGGCTTGCCATAGATGTATGCAAGCTCCAAGGCACTCCAAATAATCTCTAATCTTGATCCCAGATAAAGTGTTGAGGTCGATGGGACAAGATTTGTTGGAAGGTGGACCTTAAGTAATTCCACATCATCCCACTCAAGCATAAAACCAAAAATGATTTGAAGAACCATAAAATAATAAAACCATCATGAAATTTTAGAACTTATTGTGAACTTTGCTCGCCAGTTTTCTGGTTTTCAAGAAAAAAATCATGTCCAATTGTGCCAGCAAGCTGGTTTTCACAATAGGACTTATTTTTCTCTTTACTTTTTTTTTTTTTTTTATATGTCCTACTCTACTTGACAAAGAAATCTTATTCAAGTATATGAATACTTCCAATGGAACCATGTCTGTAATAAGATGATAGATAAACTCATATGTAGGTTTGAAATATACTCTTTGATATGTACCCGTATATGAGAGACCAATTGCCTTGATTGAGATGATATCAGAAGATATTGAATAATTGAGCATTGGGATCCAATGACTCTCCTGAACCAAGATTCAATGTAATATTGTATTCCTTGGCTTCCTGTTATCATGTCATTCAAGTCTTCAGAGATGTGATCTTCATTTATAGAATCTAGTGATAGGCAGGCATGAAATTTTTCAATATCTGGTTCTAATAACTTCTCTTTATCAACAGACATCCATGATTCTTGGACCTTATCTGAGTCTTCTTCTTCTGGTTTTTGTTCTTCAATGATAGCTGGTGAATCATTTTGCAATATCTCAAATTGTAAGTTGATTGAGGTGTTTTATTGTTGGGGATATGAAATGGTTGTGCATGTAGTGGAGTGGGAATGGACCTTTGGGGTGCTTGTGTGGATGATAATGGGAAAGGTTGAATTGAGGTCAAATGAGGGTGATATTGATGTTGTGGTGGAGGTAAATGGTATGGATAACATTGATGATGGTATTGAGGATAGAGAGGGAAAGATTGAGGATATGGTGGATTTATTTTGTAGGGCTTTTGCCAAATTTGTTCCCAAGATTGGTTTTGAGGTTGGGATTGAGATGGCTAAGGTTTTGAAGGTTGGTTTTGAGGTTGGGATTGAGATTCCCAAGGTTTCCAAGGCAAGGGTGTTTTCCAATTACCTTGAGATTGTTGTGCAGAACCTTGAAACTATGCATAAGGATATTGCATCATATTGGGCTGATGAGGCTGCCGTAGTCCTCTTGGAGCTACATAACAAAGTTGCTCTTGTGCTTGATTTTCTCCATTATCATTCTGGTAAACTGCCTTCAACCCTGGTAATGATGGGAAATCTTCAGTAGTATGTAATCCTGCACAAATTTTATACAGTTTAATGTTATCAAGTGGAAATTCATGCAAATCATGTTTCTTTCTACATTTAGGGAAAAATATAAATAAAGCAACTTTCTGCTTGTTTGCATTCTTAGCATGTCAGCTTGTTCATTTAAGTTACCAAGAATGTTAGGTTCAATTTGACTTACCAATCCTGATGCCGACTTACTTACTCTTGCCATAAATGGATCTTGAGGGGATCTTACATACTTTGCTTTTCCTCTTGATATGTTCTTGCATAGTTCACAAATTTCTTGAAATGACAATTGATAGACATCTCCTTTTCCCACAATATTAAGAAGATCAATCCATTCATCCTTTATAGCATTTAGTAGGAGAGTTTTTAATGCCTCTGATCCTAAATTATGCAATTTAAATCTTTTGATATTATAAGTAAATCTCTCCAGTAAATCTTCTAGGCTTTCATCCTCTTTTTGGTTCATCTTAAAGACTTCATTTCTAAGGTCATGGTGCATGCAATAATATTTAAATTTTTCCAAAAATACTCTTTTCATATCATCCCATGTCCTTATATAATTTGTTACTAAAGTCATGAACCATCTAAGAGCTCTATCCTTCAATGTTGCTGGAAACAAATTCAATTTTTCAATGTGCAATGAGTAGCCATAAGATCTACAAATTATTTCAAATTCAAAAAGAAAGGTTTCCAGGTCTTCTGATCTCATACCTTTGAAGTTAGGAAGTACAGATGGATGGATGTTCTTCATTTGAACGTTGATATCAGTTTCTTGAATGTGAAATCCAAAAGGATCTTCCTCATTATCATCATCTCCATCCATTTCTTCAACCTCCTTTGTCACCTCTTCTTCTACCTACAAAAATATGAATTCATGATGTGCATGTGTGGCTCTTACTACACCACATGATATAGTGGGTGTGGTAGGTGATTGAAGTTTTTTTTTTTTGGATGTAAGAAATAAGGTTACCTAGTTATACTTCCCCAGCAACGGCGCCAAAATGTTTAGTCAATTTGATGTCCTAAATTGTTAGCATAAATTATCGACCAGGGCTAGTAAACTGATGAAGTGTAATGCACTGTATATGCCTAAGTGTCCCTTTTTCCTACTTTGTTGTTTTAAGGTTTTGTTGATGTTTTGAGAGTTTTTATATTTTGATCCTTAGCATTCTGTTCTAAACTAGAAATATGATATTAAATCTATTTAAAAATAAAGGAAATGGAAAATGTTAATGAATAAATGAAAACAGAGTTTATTTGCAAGTTTTGTTCTTAACTAGAAAATGATGAAAACAAGGAGTCCTAATCCATGGATATTACAACTTCTAAATGAACGTGCATGAAATTAAAAGTAACTCAAAACACTACAACTTAATCTGATTCATTCAATTAAAGGTTTATTTGAAGAGCTTGTGAAAAAGATTAATTCTAGTGCAATGAGGATCTCCTAAAACATAAAAGGGAAATGCTGAAACAATCAGTAACTTAGAACATTACAGAGAAATCTCATTCATTTAATAAAGTTTTATTGGAAGAGCTTGAGAAAACTATTAACTACAATGTAGTAAGGATCTCCTATGAAATGCTGAAACAACTTATAACATTACAACTAAATCTCATTCATTTGATAAAGGTTTATTGGAAGAGCTTGAGAAAGAGATTAACTATAATGTGATAAGGATCTTCTATGAAATGAAACAATCAATAACTCATAATATTACAACTAAATCTCATTCGTGAATTAAAGATTTATTGGAAGATCTTTTGAAAGAGACTAATTGTAGTATGATGAGGATCTTCTATTTAACTAAATAATAGAAAATGAAATGATAATAACTCAGAATATTACAACTAAATCCCATTCATTTAATAGAGATTTATTGGAAGAGCTTGTGAAAGAGACTAATTGCAGTATACTGAGGATCCTTTAACTAAGCAGATGACATGAAACGAAATGCTAAAACACTATGATTTAAGAAAGAATCTAAGTAAGGAAAGACAGTAAAATAGAATTGAAAATAACTTAGCTAGAAAACATGTAAAACCTCCTCGAATAGCAGGGAACCTCTGCTACCAATTTGGTATTAATCCTTTATCTCCTTAAAAATGTAATCAAAATAGCATATGGGAACTGATCTTCTTTATTGAAACAGAGTTTTAGAAAACAAAGAGAAAATCTGAACTATACTGCACTTTTTCTGAACTATCTCTTTGGTCTTGTACAACCAATATTTAAAGGGAAATTACATAACTGATTATGAGATATACTTGCTATAGGTGGCTAATTCGAATTAGACATGCAATAGAACTATTGGACTCTTGCTAATTCGAATTTAGACTTGTAATAGGACTGCTGGACTCAAATCAAGAGTCCTACTGCATTTGGATAACATAGTTTGACTCCACCTTTGACCATGAGTTTAGGCACGCTTTTCTGTTGATCTGGACTGAGTGAGTGGGATAGAATCCATGTGGGCATCATTATAGAAACACCCATGTGGTCCAATCCTCCAACTGACACCTGGAACATATTCAACCACAAAAATAGCTGCGGAACACCTGATCGGCTACGGAACGTCTGTATTTTGTAGCTATACTGCACAAAATTATTAAAACAGCACAAAACATGAAAATACAATATGTTAATCAATTGCATGTATCCTTGGGGCAATACTAAACATTCTTCATTGATTTGGGCTTATGAATTGATTAAAGAGAGGTGAAATGAGATGAGAAATTGTAAAGAAAAGGGAAATTCTAGGGTTCAACACTCCATGGAGGAGGAAGCCATAGGATTGGAAGCCCGAGAAAGTGCGCTGGAGACATGGAAATAAAGTTAGAATGAATAGACTCAGCCCGCAGCAGGTGCATTGGGAGCGCAGGAGGTATGCTCAAAGTTCAGGGGTGCGCTGGGAATGCAGGGGTACGCTGAGCGCACCCAGGGTGTCAAAACTAGCCGTTGGAACAGTCAAGTCGGGTAAAAAGGAAAAATTACCATTGGATGGAGCAGGCGACTGACATTTAATGAGGAAATCTCTAGAGATTTTTTACCGTTTGCCTGATGGTAAGTTCCAAGTAGCATTTACCCTACTGTTGGGCACTCGCCAAAGCTATAAAAAGGGTAGGATAGGTCAAACAAGGGTTTTGTATCACTTGAATAGCTCGTACTTGGCATACTTGTCATGTACGAATTTGTGCTGTAAAAATTTCTATGCCTATAGCGTCTCTTTCATGTCTAAGCAACCTGCTCCCTCTGATACTAGCAATCATGAGTTTGTCTTTCGCGCTAGGATGACGGCTATGAATCCTAATGAACCCTCAGATCCAATAATCTTGGCGGAGCAAGGCACTGAGGAAGTGGTGGAGATTGAGTCTGAGGTTGAAGAAGTTTTCTCCACCCCAATCATGAAGAAGGGGAAGGAAAAATCACAAGGCTCAGGAAAGCCCATGAAACCCACAAAATGGGCTGGAGGGAAACCTTGTACTTCCCCGCGAAATGTAAAATCCCCGCAAACGATGCCCCAGGTGCAAGTTGTGCAGGAAGAGGTTCAGGCTGCAGAGCCCATCAATTGGTTACCTCCTTTCGTTCAGCCACGCAGGCCCTTAACGCACACTCCGAAGAACCTCGATGGTCTTATCACCTACTTGCAGATGCCGCTGACCCTGGGCGAAGTCCCTGTTATTGGTGAACCTTTTGGAAAGCTCCATGAAATCAAATTTTATGATCATGACTTGGAAAATTTGGAGGCCTTCCCTGAATTGGCACCCGAGTTATATCTAGAACGAGTTCATGAGGATGATGGGATCAAAATTTTCCCCGTAAGATGGGTACGCAGAATGGCAGGGTCTGAGCTTCTCAACCTACTCAGGATGCCGCATTTCGGCCATTACAATGTCACAGACCATCTGGTGCGCCAGTTGCTTGCACTGGTTCATGATGGGTGTTTATCGATCAAGTATCAAATCTCTATTGATGCTGCACTCATCCATCAAATCACTGGTCTTCCTATGGAGGGTCCGAACCCTCTCGAGCATGTTGGCAAGAAGTATGAAGGGGAAATTGTTGAGTATGTGCGACAAAAATACCATGTGGAGCGGAATACTCGTGGCTTAATGATAAAAATCATCAGTGAGCCAACTACATAGCTGGGTACCATGTTATTGGTGTGTAAATTGATGCAGAAATTTTAGGTCACCTCCGTCCCCGCATACATAATTCAGCTCGCAGGCCAGTGCGAGAAAGCGGTCTGTTTCAATTGGCCGCAATATTTCTGCAATGAATTTTTGGCCAATGTCCGCAAATCCCAGGAGCAGGGACGGACATTCTGTTATTCATGGTTTCTACTTCTCGTCGCATTGATAGCCTGGGAGGGCCCAGAGGAATTGGTCCTACCAGAACTCACGCTTGACATGTGCGAAGGGGCCCGATATACAAAATTATGGGATTCGAAAGATGCGCAACATCTCGAGGACAAGCAAGTCTTCTAGGTCCTCTTTCAGAGTATTTTGGAAGCATGACCATGGTTGTCTCCAGAAGTATATGACAGATACAAAGGCATTGCGGTATTCTAGGTCACCATGCACAACGTCCAGATTCAAGCACGCAAGGACAAAGCCTGGACCTCACTCCCTTAGATGGTGGAAGATGAAGAAATTGACAATGTCATTGGAATCTGCCTCCTAAATAGAAGATCGGTTTCAAAACCGGCGCAAAGAGCTCTGTAGGAACCAGCACACCAAATTTAATCTTTCCTGTTGTCGATAAGGATACCGGAGGACCAAGCAAGAGTACCATGCAAGACATGAGCGCGGTATCACAAAAGGATGCGTAGCAAAAGCAGACCTTTGAGAAGGACATCGAGGCGGAGACTCAGGTAGATTCGTAGCCAGACCTGGGTACAGAAGGACTGGATGCAGGAGGACATGCCTCCCCCCACGACACGAAGTGAACAAGCAAGCCTATCAAAGGGCACCGAATGAAGAAACACTCTCAACAGACGGAACGAGATGAGAAAGTCACGTTGACCGATGGAGACCTCGAAAAAATCACTGATGCAGTCACTTTGGCTGTGGAGGACAGATGGCTAGCCTTAGAGGAGCAACAGAAAACTGTGGTCGACACAATCCAGGCTAAGCTCCATGTGCTATAGCTAAAGACAAATAGATTGGAGACCAGTGTGACTCAGGTATTCACACCCTTAGCCGCCAGTAGTGCAAAATTAGTTACAGATGAAAGCTGCCTATGTTCTCTACCTAGTGCAACCCTGGTGATCAGTCCACCCGACCTGGGAATCCAAGTCCAGGCCAGTAAAAAAGTCCAGCTGAATTTAGCTAGGGTACCTCATGAGGCCTTGCAGGGTCTCCACACCTCTGTATTTCAGAAAATTCACCATCGAGACCAACACGTGCACCAAGAGCTCGAAGTGGCTAAACAGAAAATTGATGCAAAGAACACTGAAGTATGTCTCGCCACCGCAAAGCAAACAGAGCTCGAAAACGTGATTCACCAACTTTGCGCAGAGGTTACCACAGACATCTCGGGCACAACCACCCCTCAGGCTGAGGTTCAAAGGTTTGTCGTAGCAATGAAGGCCTCTTGGGAGGAAGTTCAGGTGGTCAAGACATGGATGGAGCAGCAGATTTCCGATCTGCAGGCTAAGTTTTAGCCTGAAACACCCCCGGAGGTACGGGCCTAGCAAACTATGCTGGTCACTGCGGCTACGAACATCATTAAAAGGAAAATCATGCATGGTGCCCAGTTACTAGAAACCACCATGCAGCTATGGACCAAGGTCCACCACAACCCGATCCTATGAGGCATTAATTAGGAACTGCGACAGAAAGAAGAAGAGTTCAAGACGTTAGAAGCCACCCTGCCCACTTTAGTTCCTGCTCAGCATTTGACATGGCTGCGCACCAGTCACGCCCTCCAAGTTGATATTGATGAAATTCGGCAGAAAAAGAAGGTCCTCGGCGACCAACTAAAGCCTTGGGCTGCTGAGGCCCTCAAGGTTTCACAAGATGTTGATGTCACAGTTAAGCAGCTAAACCAAACTCTGGAGAGTGTCACTGCGGCAACGGAAGGTCTGATTTCAGAAAAGTTGGTCGACATTGCACAAAATTCTACTGCTCAAAGTGAAGGTGTGTTGCCTCCAATAGCCGAGGCAATCAGACTGTTGTAGGCACTGGTGGAGACCCCACCATAAAAGTGACTCAAGACGAGTCACGAAATTGTGTTGGGGGATTGTTGGAACAAGGTCTCATAAAGCTGCAAATTTTGTCCATTTTTGTATATTTTTTGTAATAATTAGTCTAACTTGTTGGGTGTGGAGCCTGATGATCTTGTTTATTTTGTGTCACAGCGGTGGACCCCTGTACCTTAATGTGCTGGCAACGCCGTCCGTAATTAAACGCTGCCTGGGGGGTCCAGCGGGGGGTGACTGCGACTTTATGGAGCCCCCCCTTGGCGGGGGGTTTCGGGGACAACACCCTCAAAGCTAAAAACAGATGTAAAATTTCCTTGTAAAAGTATAGTAATTTCTAGTCAATCTGGGTCGTTCATTAGGTGGATGATTTGACGGTAGAAGTTGTTGGGGTTCCCATGTTTTGGCAAGGTTGGAAATACCAAAAGATGAGACAACATCAGAACCACTTTTAAACCATAGGATCTAGCCCTCCTAGGTCTAGAGAGGGATCTCTCTATAATAGTCAAAGTATATATGTCTTTGAGGCTCAAATGTTATGATGTTAGGCTAGTTATAGGCACAAGGTTTGTTTGTTTGATTTGTTTTCATTTGGTTGCTGGTTATCAGGAAAGAAGGATTCAGTGTAAGACCAAGATGAGCAAAGAGGGATAAGGCAGAGGTGAAATGTTCCAGAAAATATTCAAAACCATTGGGCAATGGAGTCAGGAAAGGATTTGCTTACTATCCAATGTGAAAGCTTTCAATTGGGCTAGTCATCTAAAACATAGGATCTTAAAGATGATAGTGTGATGTGGAATGGTAGGAGAGGAGGAGACAGCACATATTTAGAACACAAAGTTAAAGACCAACTTGTCGCACAAGGATCCTAGTGGACAAGGCTAACTCTAATCCCCAGTGTTCCCAAATCTTCCAACTAAATCCTTAACAAGAAATATCTAATAACAGATACATTTAATTCATACATCAGAGAGCAGGAAATATCATCCACTAAACTGGTTAAATTATCTGAAATCAATTATTAGATAATACATTCATAAGAGAAACATCAATGGCAAGGAGAGCAGAAGCATAGGGTACCTAACAAGGGTAAATCCTATGCCAATATTCTGATGCAAGCCAGTAGAAACGAAATGAAATGAATTAAAACACAGAGATAGGAAAACATCACCGCTGCTTCAAATCAGGATCCAAAGAAATGTGCTCGTCATATCAAATAGCAATACCAATCAAGTACAACACTTCCAATAGCTGAATACTCAGTCTAAAATCATATTCCTCAGCCTATCTAACACTTTACACAGAGACTGTGTCTCAAAAGGAACTACTTGCAATTCTCTGATAACTGAACAACAACCTTTTACAATGAGTTTCATCATGAATTTATAGCTCCAATGGAGTAGAGAAGGTAGGTGAGAAATTAAATGCAGTATTAGAACTTCTGAAAGAAAGAGGGCCGAAACCCATTCTGTATAAATCCTGTGCATTCAATTCCTGTCACTCTTTGGATAGAAGAGTGGTCTTCTTCAGGTTTCCATTAATTCCAGGTATGCCCCTTGATGTACTTTGATCTATACGACTCTGAGGTGCTATTGGTGAACAAACAAAAGATACATGAATGATTAAGAAGTCTGCCATACTGATGAAATAAATGCTCTGATAGTACCGGAGCTGTTTCAGGGTAGAAAATATCTCCAGAACACGGCATATATTGAACACTGCATGGGCACTTTGTCCTTTATGGAGGAAAAAAATTTAGCTGCTGTAGAAAACTTGATATGTGTTGATTTTTGCGTACTGTACCTTCTGCGTGATCCCTGGGACTTCCATCCGGTACTTTGCCTCTAAATCTTTAAACCTAAGGCTTAAATATCTTCACTTGCGTGCCTTAAGCTCTCTGTTGGTCCATTTACATCTTTGACTGTGAAATCTGTGTTTAATGGCGCCGGCAAGATTTGCAGAGTTTGAACTCTGCTCTTTAATGCAAGTCCTGTCAGCCACCCTCCCGGGCTATCTTTTATTATCTCAGCCTTTGGAAGTGGCCTTTTCCTGCGTTTTTGTCGCTGTGACGGAGATAATAAGCTATGGTGGTTTCTCGTCTACCTACAACCCTGTAGAACATGAAACTGTTAAGAAAACAATGAATGGGGTGGTGGATGCAGTGCGGGTGATGAAAATGGTCGTGTGACTGGTGAAAAGGCAGAATACTAGAGAGGGATGATGGAGGGAGACCTTAATGGCGGAGCGCAGAGGAGATTTAAATGAAAAAACCTTAATAAACCCGACCTATGAATAGATATATGGGGTGGGGGAGAATATACGATGGGTAAACGTGGGGTGTGATGTGGCAGGACCGGGAGACGATGGAGGATTCAACAACGGGGAGACAATCTGGACCGTCAGATCTGAGAGGAAATCGACGGTTGAAACACGCGGCGGAGGACGACGAACGATGGGCCAGTGGGACAGAGACTATGGGTTAAACCCCACGCGACTTCGTGGAATGGCGACCGTTGGATGGGCCAGGGTAGATCTGATGGCTATTATGCCTATCGCTCTGCATCCACGGACTGAATTTAACGTGCGATGAGAGGGTGGTTTTGCCATCGTACAGGAGCCACGCGTCGCAAGCTGAGTGGAATCGCTGGGCAACGGGAGAAAACTGCCTACCACCCAAAGGCATTGCGATAGATACCAGGCTGTTTTATGGCACAGTGCGCGGCAGGGACCACAGGGGAGGGTACACTCTGAACCATCGATCTGGTGGATAAAATGAATGGCGATGGTGCGATCGGGGATTTGAATGGGGGAAACACGAACGCCGCAGGATTGACGATCATCGTCTGATCTATAAAGATCAATGATCAGGGACACTCCCGATATGCATTGGAGACTAGCGCCCTTCAGGCCAACGCTCGGTCATAGCACAGGGTTCTGTGGGGGAAGGCACGGAGGCTAGGCCGAAAGGGGCTAGGCCTAGGTTATGAAGCAAATATGGTTTTTGGCTCATTTTTGAAGCATTTTAAGGCTAGCCAAGGGCAACGATAGGGGAATGAGGGGGATTTAGGCACAAAAAAAGGAAGTGGGTGAAATTTTATGGGGATTTTGGGAAGTTTTTAGGAGAGAGAGGGAAATTTAGGGGGGAGAAAGGGGATTTTGACAAACGTAACAAAGGGGTGAAAATGAAGCATTTTGCAAGGGTATAAAGGGCAGAGTAAAGCCTTTAGGAGCATAATTCTTTATTGGCAAGGCTTACTTACTCAAAACAGCAGAGGGAAATAGTCATAGGCAGGGAATCATGAAAAGGCTGCAAGGATGATGTGTTTGCAAGGGAAATGCATTCCTTGAAGGCTTATAAAACAAATTAGCCCCTTGCTTGCTTGTCAAGAAATTTATAAGGGGCTAACAGTGGCTCCACATGGGGATGGATTCTTCTTGAAGGAGTCAAGAATTCAGAGAGTTGATATTTGGAGTAGGCCAGTTGCCTGCTGCTTGGCACATCCCTTTCTTTCTTTGATCAACTGCCACAATATGCAGACATTACATTAGCACAAAACTTTCCCCAACAAACTACCTACCCATACTACAATCCTAACATTTTTTCTACTCCTAGGGTGCATTTGAGCTGGCAGACCCTTTACATCATTTTATTTTTACAAACAGAAAATAAACCTATTCTAAATCTACCCTTATTGCTCCATGAGACCAGATTAGACTGTTGGTCTCATATGTTTCTCTACCTAATCTAATATCTGCTGGGATTAAACTGTCTAGCAGATTTCTTCTCTATATTCTACGACAAAAATTGAAAAACAGTCAAGCCAGGATTAGATTGTCTGACTTGCTGTGTGTCCAAGGCATAAAGGCAGTTGCACATGGACGGAAAAATGCAGAAGACTGAAAACAAAACTGTGAAGGCTTGAGATCTGAAACTTGAAGTATCCTTCTTCTCTTTGTGACTCAAGTTTTGAGTGTGTTAGAGTCACTTCTTTTCTTCATTTCAGCTCTGGTTTTGGGCATGTTAGAGCTTATTCTCATCTCTTCTTTGCTGGTCCAGATTTTGAGCATGTTAGGGCTAGCTGTCTTTGCTTTCTTTGGCTCAGGTTTTGATCATATTAGAGCCAATATTTTTCACTTCAGAGGTTCATGTTTTAAGCATGTCTGAACCTCTCAATTTTTCCTCTGTTTTTCGAAACGTTTTTCTCTTTTTCTTGAAAAAAAAAAAAAAAAACTGCAATGGTATGTACAATGGAAATGGAAACTGGAAATGGAAAATCATCAGAAGTAGTGTTTGAGCATCCTGCCATTGACAGGACCCCCAAACAACTCTGTACCATCTAATTCCTGTAGGAAGAAGGAATTTGGACCCACAATGGCCTGGATGATGTATGGACCTTGCCACAGACTGTCAAACTTGTCGTGCTTTCCTTTATCCTCTCTTCTTGAGTCCCACTTAAGAATTTTATTTCCAATTTTGAAATCAGCAGCTTTGGTTATTTTGTCAAATAATTTCTTTATACTCTCTTGAACTTTCATTGCTCTGTTGTAAACCTCTTCCATTGTTTGTTGGAGGTGAATTGTCCGGTTTATTCTCCTCACCATACTGTCTTCTTTTGTTTGAATCTCCTAGACCAGCTTAATCACCGGTATCCCAAGGCTGGTAGGAAATACTGCTTTAGCACCATAGACAAGCTGAAATGGTGACATGCCAATGGATTTCTTTGTTGTAAGCCTATCAACCCACAAGGCATGCACCAACTTGTTATGCCATGACTTCTTGTTCTCTTCTAACAACTTCTTGATGATGATCACCAGGCTCTTGTTTGATGATTCAGCTAATCCATTACCTTGAGGGTAATAGGCAGTTGAATGACCAAGCGCTATTTGATACCTATGACAAAAATCAAACATTTTCTTGGATCCGAAAATAGCATCATTATCAGTGATTATTTTCCTAGGGTGGCCAAACCGAGAGAGGATATGACCTTCTACGAACCTAATGATGACTGAATCTATGGCATTCCTAGTAGGTATGGCCTCTATCCACTTAGTGAAGTAGTCGGTGGCTGTTAGGATCCATTTGTGTTGTGCAGAAGAAGTAGGGTGAATCTCCCCTATGAAATCTAGGCCCCATTGCAGAAAGGGACCTTCAACAGTGATGGGTTGTAGGGGTAAGGGGAGGAGTTTCCCTTTGCCTTCAAAGATCTGGCATTTGTGGCAGGCAATTGTCATCTTATGGACATCATTGAAGAGTGTGGGCCAATAATAGCCAGCTCTGAGTATTTTGTTCGCAGTGGATTTCCAACTCAGGTGGCCTCCACACTCTCCAGCATGGAATTCTTTTTTTATCCTTTCAGTTTCAGTTTCTGGCAAACATTTAAGCAATAGGCCATTTGGATTTTTCCAATATAAGTTTTCATTCAGGATGCAGTAATTTTTGGTCTTCAGTTTCAGGAATCTGGCCTTGGTCTTTGACAGTTCAGGTGGAGCATTGAGGTTGGTGATCACAAAAAGGATATCAGAGTACCAAGGAGAGTTCTGAAACTTCTCCTCAACAGTGGGGTCAGGCAGTTCTTCCTGCTCATCCAAAGCATTTACCATGTTGATTTCAAGGGCTTGCAGATTTGATTCAGCCATTAATTTATCTAAGCCCTGCCCTTTGATTAGTTTGGTGGGTTTTATCTCAAGATCATATTCTAAAATCACAACAATCCATTTTCCCCTCTTTCCATCAAGATATTGGGACAATATATCTTTGAAAAATATGTTAGGCACATAAGCTATGGTGTAAGAATGCAATATGTACACCCTGAAATATTTTAAGGCCTTGAATAAGGCATAGGCCTGTTTTTCCATTATGTCGTATTTCAAGGGTGCATCCCTTAGTGCTTTGCTGAAAAAGGCTATTGGCTATTCCATTCCCTCTGTGTTCTTCTGCAGCAAGACTGCAGCTACTGTATGCTCAGAGGCAAATGAAAAGATAAGGAAATCCTTTGAGAAGTCAGGGCTGATCAGAACAGGAGCTTGGGTGAGTGAAAGTTTTACTGATTCAAAAGATTGTTTAGCTCCAACAGTCCATTTAAATCCTTCACCTTTCTTCAACATGTTGGTCATATTCCTAAGGTGCTCAGCTAGGTTGGGAATAAACCTCCTGAGGAAGTTAATTTTCCCAATGAAGGACTGTAATTATTTGATGTTTCTTGGGTGTGTGATCTGTAGTATTACCTCAACTCTCTGTGGGTCTATCATGATTCCCTTTTCAGATATAATGTGGCCAAGAAGCTTTCCTTCTTGCAGCCCAAATACAATCTTTTTAGGATTCAGGGACAGACCAAACCTTCTACATTTTTCAAACACTTTCCTCAGATGTTTAAGATGTTCTTCTTCAGTTTTGGAAAAGACTGTTATGTCATCCAAGTAAATCACAATAAAGTGCCCTATCTCATCTGAAAAATCTATATCCATTGCTCTTTGGAAGGTTGCGCCAGCGTTCATCAACCAAAAAGGAATATTTACATACATAAAGGTGCCCCAAGGAGTGGTAAAGGCTGTTTTGAGTTGATCTTCTGGGAGTACTAGGACTTGGTTGTATCCTGAAAAACCATCCAAAAGAGAAATCATTTTTGAGCCTACTACCCGCTGTAGAATGTGTTCCATTTTTGGCAAAGGGTAATTATCTTTGAGTGAGGCTCTATTAAGATTTCTGAAGTCTATACATAGCCTGATTTCACTTATTTTCTTTCTTATAGCCACTAGATTTGATACCCAATCAGATAACCTTACAAGAACTATTATGCCTGCCTCATACATCTTTTTAATCTCTTTTTCAACTACAGGCAATTGTTTTGGGTTTATCCTACGAAGTTTCTACCTAAAAGGTTTCTGATTCTCTTTTAAAGGTATTTTGTTTTGTATAACATTGGTTTCGTAAGCCTTTAAGTCTTCATAACTCCAGGAAAACACATCAATGAATTCCTTGAAAAGGTCAATGTATTTTTTCCTCATGTCTGCAGGTAAAAACTTAGCCAGTTTAATCATTTTGTGCTTATCTTTAGTGCCTATGTTGCATTCTTCCACGTTAGAGTCTGCATGCTCTATGGTAGGATTTTTAGCTACATCATCAAAGTCAAAAAGGTCTTCTAAGGGTGCCAGGCCTCTGGGTATATTCTTATCTTTGGCATGCATCACCTCCATCTCCTCACTTTTTGTGTTTTCACAATTTCCGTTTGAATTTCCATTTTCTTCAGTTAGAGTGTTTATTTCTATAATACAAGGTGGGGTTTCTTCGTCAGAGGATTCTTCACTTAGGCATCTATTCTCAGATTTAGAGTCTGAATCAGAAAATTCAAACTCATTCCTGCCTATCAGGAAATCCTCAATCTGTTTATCACCTTTAAAAACCTGCCAATATTTTTCATTGTCCGGCACTGCAGGTCTGAATTTGTTCTGTATGATAATCTGTTGGTTGATTGGAGCCTTATGGTATGAAATATCTAAGCAAGCTATTCCGTTTGCAATGACATTTTGACTCCTAGGAACAAACACTAATTCGTATTCAACAAATGTTTTCAGTATGTCCACGACATCGTTCCTATATGCCCTCAACCTAGGATATTTCGCTGTGTATTCACCATTCACCTGTTTAATAATTAGCTCAGAGTCCCCATGCACAGCTATCCTACGGGCTCCTAATTTTCTCAACAGGTTCAAACCAAGGATAAGGGCCTTGTATTCTGCAATATTGTTTGTACATTTGAAGTGCAGGTTGCAGGCATGGCTCTCTGCATAATCACTCTCTGTGTTATGTATCCACACTCCTGCGTAGCAGTTCTTCTTGTGTAGGACCCATTGAAACTCATTTCCCACAGGGGTTCGCTCTCGTCTTTGTTACCCTTCCTTTCCATACAGCTGGGTTCGCCATTGTGTTGTATTATAGGGGCTGCACCAGGCTGTGGGTCGTTTTGTCTCTCGTCAAATGTATGGGGCTCAGAGAGCAGGCCAGATAGATGTTTATACTTTGTGTCTTGTTCACTTTGAGCGAGGTCTCCACCGCACAGTCTACAGACTTCATTGTTGTCTTCCTCTTCGTTTTCTTCTAAATCCAGAGCAGCCATTATGTTAAAGTCAATAGCCTCTGCCTCTCCATTTGTGTCTCTGTTTTGGGGCATTGACCCTTCTAAGGATTCGTCATCACAAAAGATGAAGGAGTCAAGGTCTATGTGTACATAGTATACAGGTGAATTTTCTGGTTTTTTTGGGCTACTGACTAGGCATTTCATTTGTGCCTCCCTATACAGTCTTCTCGGCTGGCAAAAGATGGGAATTGTGGCATATGAGCCATCCATCTGCATTGTCCCTTGCAGCTTGGACCCCCATGATCTTGATAATATCATGCCATACTTGGGTGGCACATCTGCCACCACAACATCCATGACCATACATTTAGCCGGGAGTTGAGTTAAGCTCACACATAAGTCTTTGATCAGGCCCAGGCATTTTACTCTGCTAGAATCGAAAGAGTATAAATATTTGTAGGGACGAGTTATATCTAGGCCTAACCTCTCCATGACTACCTTAGGCATTAGGCTGTAAGATGATCCAGAATCATGCATTGCATTATGCAGGATCTTTTCATGAATGTTGAGACTGATATAGAAAGGTGGAACTACCCCTTCCTGAAACTTACCCTCTATCTTAGGTCCGAACAGGAGGGCAGGCTAATCATCATTCAGATTTACAGTGTCACTGCTCTCACCTAAATTTAATGCTTTCAAAATTTGGCCTTTATATACATCTTGAGTGGCCAGCTCAGAGAGTGGGACAGAGATTTTAATTTTTGCAATCTCACTCTCCAAATTGAAAGTGGACTGACTCTTAGAAATGTTCAACTCTGTTTTGTTTGCCACTGCCTTAGTGGTTGAATCAGTGGGCTGATTCTCATTATGTACATTGTTAGTGATAGTTTTATCAGGAGCACTAACTGCAATGCTAGTGCTACTAGTTGGTTGACTTTGTGTGTCAGTGTTTTGGTTGTCTTTTTCTTTTTTTTTCCCAGAAATTTCAGCTGATAGTTTGCTACTTTCAGCAGTTTCTTTAGACGATTTCTCAGGTCTCTTCTTGATGGTGACCTCAGAAGCCTTTGGTTTGGTAGTTTCTTGGCTCTTTTTGCTTCTAAGTTCATATTTTTCTCTGACCTGCAACATGGAATTTTCAAATCCTAATCTGTAATCTTCATATTCTAACCATTCCTCATCCCCACAAGAGGGTGAGGGTTGATCTTCTTCTGAGTAACAGTTATGGAATGAATCTTCTATTTCAAACATGTTTATTGTGTTTCCCTCAGAATCCTCTAAGATTCCCTCATCTTAATCAATAAATTTCTCTTGGAATGGGGGAATAACCTGTTGATCTGATTCCCTTTGTCTGTTGGGAGTGTTATTGTTTCTTCTAAAGTTTTGGTTCTGGTTATGGTTCTGATTTTTGTTTTTGGTTACTAACTGTGACAACCATATTTTCCATCATTTGTTGCAGCCTTTCTACATTTTTTGACAATCCGTCATAATTGGGGTTAGATGTAGAAGCTACATTGTCATCTCTATATGTTACCCTCTTCTCAGCTCTCAATCTTGCTCTTTTCTCAATCAGGTTTGCCTCTATACTCACTGCTCCTTTCTACATGTCCTCCAATGTGTTGTACTCTTTATCTCTAAGTTCATAGGCCATGTCAGTATCAGACCCTTTGGGGTATTTCGCTAGGGCCATACCTTGGGGAGGTTTCATATGTGGAGGGAGAGCAATATAGATGTTGTTAAACCTTTTTGTGTAATCATGGACACTCTCCCCCACGTTTCTTTTAAGGCTCATATATTTTTCTAGGAGTTGGCGAGGGTTACCCTTAATTTCCCACTTGTTTATGAAGGTCTGATATAAACCGGGAAGATCTTGGATACTACCAGGAGGCAAGTTTTTAAACCATTTCTTCACATCACCTCCTAAGCTTTTGGCAAAGATTCTCATTTTGACTGTATCATCATCAATTTCCATGTAGTCAAAAGAATATTCCATCTTATCTACGTGTTGTTGGGCTGTGATGGAATCTTTGGCAGTGAAATGTGGAATCTTTAATTGATAATAATTTGGTAGGGGCACCAAAGGCTGGGGTAACATCAAAGGTGCATACCAGGCTACCATGATGATATTCTGATGTGATAAAGGGTTGGCTTGAGCAGCTGGCATATGAATGACAGGGATACTGCGACCAGCAGAAGACTGATGAGCAGATCTAGGGTGACTGAGTCCCAAGTTTTGAATGAAGTGTATATCAGGAGGTGTAGATGGAGGGGTTCTTCTGTCCCTAGTGTGTTTACCACTTTGGGGTGGTGAACTAGGAGGCTCAAGGTCTAGCTGATCTAAAGCACTGAATGACCTAGTTCTAGGTAAGCTATTAGGTAGGTCTAGGTCAAAGAATGGATCTGATAGAGCTGTAAAGTTTTCTGGTGTAGAGTTAGCTCTATATATGTGGCTGAAAATAGTTGGTCTTTCAGGTGTAGAAGATCCTCTGAGGATGCTCTCAGGGTTATCAACTATTTTAGGTGGGTCTGGGTTAGGGTAAGCTCTTGTATGAATGGTTCTTGAAGCCAGAATGTTGTTTCTAATCCAAGCAGCTTAACCTTATTTGTTACTTCTACTGTGGTTGATGTTGTAGTGGCTTTGGTCTCCTAGTGGAGTCTAATGTGAACCAAGATAATCAACAGGCCTACTGATCACCAGTGGAGTCTTTAAAATGTTTAGGGAATATGGAGTGGCAAGGTGGAAAGGTTTAGGATGTTTTGGAGGGTACACTGTCCACCACAGTGCTTATGAGATGTCCCCTTTCAAGGATATCTTCCAAACACAGCAAACTCTAACCATAGATTGACTGGGACGACATTTACCAGATATGTCACCTCTGAAAGAGTGTGAGATCTGGAGGCTACCTGGCCCTTTCCAGACTCTGTCCAAGAGTATGGGAAAACACAACCAAATGGTAGAGAGGTTGATGTGTGAATAGGAGTGTTTAACTACCAACCTAACCAGAGATTGTAGGTTTCTAAAGTTCTTATGGTATATTAAGGTAAGGAATACTCAGAATTTCCCTAGCGGAGTCGCCATTATGTTGGGGTTCCCATGTTTTGGTAAGGTTGGAAATACCAAAAGATGAGACAACATCAGAACCACTTTCAGACCATAGGATCTAGCCCTCCTAGGTCTAGAGAGGGATCTCTCTATAATAGTCAAAGTATATATGTCTTTGAGGCTCAAATGTTATGATGTTAGGCTAGTTATAGGCACAAGGTTTGTTTGTTTGATTTGTTTTGATTTGGTTGTTGGCTATCAAGAAAGAAGGATTCAGTGTAAGACCAGGATGAGAAAAGAGGGATAAGGCAGAGGTGAAAGTTTCCAGAAAATATTCAAAACCATTGGGCAATGGAGTCAAGAAAGGATTTTCTTACTATCCAATGTGCAAGCTTTCAATTGGGCTAGTCATTTAAAACATAGGATCTTAAAGATGATAGTGTGATGTAGAATGTTAGGAGAGGAGGAGACAGCACAAATTTAGAACACAAAGTTAAAGACTAGCTGGTCACACAAGGATCCTAGTGGACAGGGCTAACTCTAATCCCCAGTGTTCCGAAATCTTCCAACTAAATCCTTAACAAGAAAAATATATGAACAAATACATTTAATTCATACATCAGAGAGCAGGCAATATCATCCACTACATTGGTTAAATTATCTGAAAACAATTCTTAGATAATACATTCAGAAGAGAAACATCAATGGAAAGGAGAGCATAAGCATAGGGTACCTAACAAGGGTAAATCCTATGCCAATATTCTGATGCAAGCCAGCATAAACGAAATGAAATGAATTAAAACACAGAGATAGGAAAACATTACCGTTGCTTCAGATCAGGATCCAAAGAAATGTGTTTGTCATATCAAATAGCAATACCAATCAAGTACAACACTGCCAATAGCTAATACTCAATCTGAAATCATATTCCTCAGCCTATCTAACACTTTACACAGAGACTGTGTCTCAAAAGGAACTACTTGAAATTCTCTGATAACTGAACAACAACCTTTTACAATGAGTTTCCTCATGAATTTATAGCTCCAGTGGAGCAGAGAAGGTAGGTGAGAAATTAAATGCAGTATTAGAACTTCTGAAAGAAAGAGGGCCGAAACCCATTCTGTATAAATCCTGTGCATTCAATTCCTATCACTCTTTGGATAGAAGAGTGGTCTTCTTCAGGTTTCCATTAATTCCAGGTATGCCCCTTGATGTACTTTTATCTATATGACTCTGAGGTGCTATTGGTGAACAAAAAAAAGATAAATGAATGATTAAGAAGTCTGCCATACTGATGAAATAAATTCTCTGATAGTACCGGAGTTGTTTCAGGGTAGAAAATATCTCCAGAACACGACATAGATTGAACACTGCATGGGCGCTTTGTCCTTTATGGAGGAAAAACATTCTGCTACTGTAGAAAACATGATATGCGTTGATTTCTGCGTGTTTTACCTTCTGGGTGATCCCTGGGACTTCCATCCGGTACTTTGCGTCTAAATCTTTAAATCTAAGGCCTAAATATCTTCACTTGCATGCCTTAAGCTCTCTGTTGGTCCATTTACATATTTGACTGTGAAATCTGTGTTTAATGGCGCCGGAAAGATTTGTAGAGTTTGAACTCTGCTCTTTAATGCAAGTCCTGACAGCCACCCTCCCGGGCTATCTTTTATTATCTCAGCCTTTGGAAGTGGCCTTTTCCTGCGTTTGTGTTACTGTGACAGAGATGATAAGCTATGGTGGTTTCCCATCTACCTAAAACCCTGCAGAACACGAAACTGTTAAGAAAACAATGAATGGGGTGGTGGATGCAGTGCGGGTGATGAAAATGGTCATGTGACTGGTGAAAAGGTGGAATACTGGAGAGGGATGATGCAGGGAGACCTTAATGGTGGAGCACAGAGGAGATTTAAATGAAAAAGCCTTAATAAACCCGACCTATGAACAGATATATGGGATGGGGGAGAATATACGATGGGTACACGTGGGGTGTGACGTGGCGGGACTGGGAGACGACGGAGGAGTCAATAGCGTGGAGACAATCTGGACCGTCAGATCTGAGAGGAAACAGATGGTTGAAACACACGGCGGAGGACGACGAACGGTGGGCTAGGGTGACGGAGACTATGGGTTAAACCCCGCGCGACTTCATGGAATGGTGACCATTGGATGGGCCAGGGTAGATCTGACGGCTATTATGCATATCGCTATGCATCCATGGACTGAATTTAACCAGCGATGAGAGGGTGGTTTTTCCATCGTACAGGAGCCACGCGTCGCAAGCTGAGTGGAATCGCTGGGCAACGGGAGAAAACCGCCTACCACCCAAAGGCGGTGCGATAGATACCAGGCTGTTTTATGGCACAGTGCGTGGCAGGGATCACAGGGGCGGGTACACTCCAAACTGTCGATCTGGCAGATAAAATGAATGGCGATGGCACGAACGGGGATTTGAACGGGGGAAACACGAACATCGCGGGATTGATGATCGTCATCCAATCTATAAAGATCGACGGTCAGGGACGCTCTCGATATGCATTGGAGACTAGTGCCCTTCAGGCTAGCGCTCAGTCATAGCGTAGGGTTCTATGGGGGAAGGCACGGAGGCTAGGCCGAAAGGGGCTAGGCCCAGGCTATGAAGAAAATATGGTTTTTGGCTCTTTTTTGAAGCATTTTAAGGCCAGCCAAGGGCAATGATAGGGGAATGAGGGGGATTTAGGCACAAACAAAGGGAGTGGGTGGAATTTTATGGGGATTTTGGGAAGTTTTTAGGAGAGAGAGGGAAATTTAGGGGGGAGAAAGGGGATTTTGACAAAAGTAACAAAGGGGTGAAAATGAAGCATTTTGCAAGGGTATAAAGGGCAGAGTAAAGCCTTTAGGAGCATAATTCTTTATTGGCAAGGCTTACTTACTCAGAACAACAGAGGGAAACAATCATAGGCAGGGAATCATGAAAAGGCTACAAGGATGATGTGTTTGCAAGGGAAATACATTCCTTTTAGGCTTATAAAACAAATTAGCCCCTTTCTTGCTTGTCAAGAAATTTATAAGGGGCTAACATAAGTTATGTTTATTTTAGGGTTTTTTTCCCTAGAAGGCAACCCCTCGCTTTGTATGAGGGTATTGTATTGTGGCTGTGGATTGTATGTGTATTCTCGGAGTGAGAAATAGATACGGAGACTGTGAGAGAGAATAGAGGATATTACAATAGATCTGCTGAAGGTTTTGTCTCTTCATTTTGCTGGATAATAGAAAGGAAGGACTGGTTGTTCGGGTTGGACGTAGCCCAAACTGGGTGAACCACGTATATCTATGTCTCTTTGGTTTTATGTGTTTTGTGTGCTTGTGTTTTCTGCATATTTTATGTGTTTCATTTCTCTATAATATATAATTTTCTAACATCATGTAGGGGTTTTGGGGTGGGTCAAAGCCCCTAATGCAATGTAACAGTTCAAGGGTAGACCAAGAGTCTGTAAACAACGGTTTGTTGACCATAGTATGCGTAGGCTAAATCGATATAAATAGATGAACATTTTTTGAGTCATAGGTAGAAAAGAATCGAGATTCATGTTAAGAATAAATTGTTAGATCTATTGTTGGGTTTTTGGGAAGGACTCCTGCTGGCTGTGTGCGCGGAGCTCCTCAGTCCTGTTGTGTGTAGACCCTATTGGCTGTGTGCACAGATGATATTCTGGGATTGAAGAAGATTCTGGTATTAATATATATGTTATGTAATCTTGATATTTGATGTGATTTGGATATGTTATATTATAATTTATGTGAACTTGGGATGTATGATTAAGCTACGAAAGCACTTTTTTGACAGCTATGAAAGTATCTCTGTTTCTGTTATATGAATCTATGATCTGTTGATTGCTGTGATTATAGTTTTTGTGCTAATATATTGGTAGTACGCACGCAGATGCGAAGGTAATTATTAGATCTGAGCTCTATGATATAAGCATGTAACCAGATTTGTTAAATGCGAAGCTCATAAGCTAGGAATGCCACTCTGCTTGACTTACCTATTCTCTTTTAGGGTGAAGAAACCTAGTTCCAGCACCCTCCCATACTGCTTCGAGTGATACTTTTACCTGTGCAAGCAGGTCACTGCCGAAAGGGCCAGTAGTATAGGGGTTTGTTGGCAAACCTTAAACTTCTGAACCTGGGTCAGGACCCCTCGAGCCAACACACCCTACATAAACCATTACACTCGGACACCTTTGTTTCCACAATACAAAATAAAATTCAATACTCAGTTACCCATTTTAGCATCATTAAACCTTCCAGATCTATCAAAGCTAAAATAATGACCCTAATGCACATAGCCCTAATTGGCCCCCCATGCCCATGAAGCTCCCCTAGGACATACCAAAATTGGAAGGGAAGCAAGCGGAAGACCCTGGAAATCATATTATGGCTTTCCACCTATGGTGTTTGTACAATAGTATTATTGACGATACTATTTGACTGACACTGTTTCACTACACCCTAACCGAGCCTCTTGGGAAATGGTATGTCGAGTAGCCTTTTGCTTCACATGGAACCTTTAGCACCCTTTCTACTACATTCCTCACTTATTTTGAGCTACCCATCCACCATGATTTTGGGATGGAATTTTTGACTCATTTTAGGAAAACGCCAGATGCCCATAGCTTGAACCATCTGCACGAATGGAAGTGACGTCATATTTTGTGCAAAGGAAAACTCGACAATAGAGTTTTGCTAGAATTGTTTTTGAAAACTCTCACAACAGAGATCTCAAAAGATGTGGTAACACAAGGACCTACCTCAGAGGAGGAAGCCATTTGTAAAGCCAAATAACTCAAACTTATCTATACCTAGTGGGGATACATTTACAATTTCCTTCTTAACGCCTCGTGCCTGCAAACTTATACAAAGTTACGCAGGTGCGTCGAATATTGCAGATGGTTTAATTGGGTCATTGACTCAAGGTCACATAGGAACTGGTATTCAGTACCCAAGATTTTGGTACGATTCTACCTAGAACTTGACGTAAACTGGCTAACACCAAGGTCAATCTGCACCTCTGCAGAATATGAAAAATAGGGTGTCACCATATCATCAACAACAGGGAAGCTTGTACCCTCTCTAGCAAGGAACCCAATACTCAGCTAGGAACATTGATAGAAGAGATTCCCCCCAACAATCATACACCAACCAGGGACATGGAAACCAATATTCCCCTTCCCCACACAAAATCCACCACCATAGAAAAATGTGCCAGTGAACTTAGTGCAACATTCCCAAGCTCAACATCACCAATATTATGATCAAGAGAAAAAAAATAACCCTCCTAACACTGCAAAAAAGAATCTAAGGAATAAACAAAAGGTAGAATCTAGACAGGGAGGAAATAACCAACAATTCCCCCCATGATCTCAGTCTGGGGGAAACCCCAATAGAAATCAAAACCAAGATCCAAACAATAAATCCCAAGGGCAGAACAAGAGGTCTAGTCTAAGGACAAACCATTCTTGTGCCATATGTGGTGAGTATGACCATTACACCCATCACTGTTGCGAACTCCTTGAACTGAAAAAAATTTGGGGGAACCGTGGACATAGTGGAACTACACAACAAACTGCTGTAATACAGGAGCCCTTCCCCAAAAAGGAGTGGTTAATACCAAACAAAAACAACCACCCCAAAATGATTCCAGGAGCGACGGCCACGAAATTTGCATGACGCGTGAATAAATGTTCCTCCAAACAAGGAACTGTTATAGCATCATTTTTTCACCCTCATGTGATTCATGATTGTCTTTTTGGCCTTGGGCACCCATTCCCACAGACTTGAATAAAAGTTCATAAAAAACAGTGTTTAAAATCCCATACGTAGGTATGCCCAGACTTTTCCGCGTGTATACGCGAGTCCATATATGCTTTTCCACGTATGCCATTAAAATCATTAAAAATATATATATAAATCCCTATTTTTGAGGCTGGGTTGATGGTTATTCCCGTAATTCAACCACCCCAGCCCGTGGCCAACTGTTTCCAACAGATTGAAACTACTTTGAGGGAGTATAAAAGCCCCTCACATGCATGGCCAAAGGGAGAGAGAAATTTATAGACATTATACTCTGTTGGAGCCCCAATTCAAGTCTGATTTCCCGTGCCTCCTGCACTTCCCTGATTTTTACAGGAAACCCTTGTTTCCTGGAGATGTTCATCAGTTTATATGTCATCTCGCGTGCAAAAGTCTTGAAAGTATCCTAGCGAGGCAAGGGCGGGACGGATCCGGACGATGGTCTGTTTGAAGATCGTGGAAGGATTCAGGTGATCTCTCCACCTTACTATTATTGTACATGCTGTTCGTAATGAAGAAGAACCATCTTGTTCCTGAATTCACATGTTAATATCTGCTTGGATATGTGAAAAGATTATTAATTAAGAATTTATTATTGTTTATATGATGTTTCACATGGATTACACTGACATTTAGGAGAAATATATGTTGTACAACTAGATTTCCGTGCATGTTCCTTCGTGATTTCTAGGTTGAAGAGGAAGAAGGGTTGCTGGGGGTTTGGACCCCGCGGGATCTACATCAAACGTAGGACCTACGGGTGAGTTCTACAATCGATTTTATCTAGTTTTCAGTGTACAAGTGTGGTTGTGTGAGTCCTTCTTGAATAGCGTGCCCTAATCTGTGGAGGTTTTGACCCAACGACTTCTAGGGAGTTATTTCCCGAAACAGAACTGGCGACTCCACTGGGGATCGCATTCTTGTGATTCCGATGTTGGGTGGTTTCAGATGTTTTAAATGTTTCCAACAGCTTTAATCATTATTTCCAGTCCAGTTAGCTTTTTCTCATTCAGACTAAAGACCTGGTTCTTGAGCCAGGCTTGATCAATTTTTATTTTTTATTATTTACCTTTCCATACGCGAGTTTTCTTGTACACAGTCGTGTATACACGCATTTTTTGTTAAAGGGAGTCGCGTATACGCGGGTTTCCTTTGACATAGTCGCGTATGCACGCTTGTTGCAAAACTAATAAGTAGCGTATGCCTGGGAAAATTTTGAAATTTTTGATTTCTTGACTTTTTTGGTCTTGTCTGCCTATAGAGACCCGTCTCTACAGTGTCCTTATAGTCTCTGGATTGTGTTGATAGTGGTTATTGGTATTTTTCTCTCTTGTTTGGTTGAAGACTGGCTTATTTGGAAAATCTTGTTTTTTAGTGCTTGCATTTCTGGTTCGAGTACCAAGATCTCTTTCTCGAGATTCTTGACTGTTCTATTTTATCAGGACAGAGAGCTTCTGCTCATATGCTCTTTCCTCACTTTATGTTTTCCTTTGCACCTTAATTTTTGCCTACTTTTTGGTTGGTTTTCTTGATTTCATTTGACTAGGTCTTGTCGCAATTTTTGAAGAGTCAGTTTTGGTTCTTTGAAGTTTTGTTTGCTGCAAGTTTGTGCTATTCTTCTAGGCTGAGTTACTGAGTTTCTTGTCTTCCTTTTGCTCGTATAAATCTTGCTACTAGTTGGCACTATAAGATTTAGAGCATTTTTGTTGTAGTTTTTGCTTGAAATTCGTAGATTATTTGGCTTGGTGATTGGATATTTTTCTTGGTCTCTTTGAAGTCTTATTTTATAAAATTCAAAAAGCTCAAAAACATTTTGTTTTTCCATTGCTTTGTTTTACATTTTTGTTTTGGTTTCTTTTCGTATTTTGAAGCCTTGTTGAGATTTCTTACGTTCGGTTTCTGACTTGATTTGGGAAGGGAATTTTCATTGGTTTCTTTCTCTTATTTCAAGCATATTGTGGTGTCTTTATACTCGGAGTTTCTGATTTAGGAACTAGCTTTGTGGACAGCCGGAAAAGTGATAGGACTGAAGGATTCTTCGAAATTTCTCTTTGCTTTGATAGATTTTTCATCTTGGAATTGGCATGCTCTTAGTAATTTGCATTAGGTGCATTTGAACATTTTTAGTCTTTTTCATAGTTTTTGTGAGTGTGAGTTTGATATCTGAAAAGAAAAAAAAATATAGTCTCGTAGAACCCGTGTAGAAATTTATTTTCATCGAAAGGAAATTACTGCATCTGCATGTAGTTTGGTTTTCATTAATTTATTTTTTGCGTCATAAAACATCACGAGTTTCATTTCCATATTCCCTTGACTTAATATAACAGCCAACTAAAATAAGAGCAATAATTTAAAAACAACTAGTAAGTTTTTTATTAAGTGTCATACATCAACTAGCTAGGTTGTAGGGCCTTGGATTAGGTGAGTGGAGAGTTAACTCTCCAAGGCCGCTCAAACTAAAACATAGAAGTTTATTAAATGAGTGAAATCCAACACTGTTAGGTGGACCAGGAAAGCTCTCCTCTAAAGAGTCAAGCGTGAGGGGAAGTGAAGGTTGAGACGAGAGATACCCCCTATCTGATTTACTGGATCTTGCCTTAAGACCGTTCCGCCCGGCTGCTGACACGGATTGGTGCCCATAGTTTCCATTCCTAGGTTCCACACAGGTGACTCAAGAAAAAGGGCAAGAATGGGGAGGGTAATGCAAATAAATCCAACGAGCATGTTGGTGAGGGTCCAAAGGATAAAAAGAAAGTGAAGTTTCCATGCAAGTTATGTGCTGGAGACCATCTTACTCACCTTTGCCCTAAAATTTAGGATGCGCAGCGCTTGTTAGCTCAACGGGGTTCTTCTAGTTCCCAGGCTGTGTTGACAAACCCTTTTCCCCAAGGGCAACAACTAGTTGTTGGCGCAAATCAAAATACTGGGGCTTCCTCTGGGGGCACCCAAGAAGTGGAAACTCCGTCAAACATATACATGATGAGTGCTCATGTGGATATCGCCACGAGATCCTGTGATTATGGTGACGATGAGTCTTTGAAAGCCAAAGGTGCCCCTGATGGTACTGAGCCACTTCATATTATGAGGCCTACTGTTGAGCCTATACCTCGGATGCCAAAAACATCTACCAAGTGTACGACAATTAATCCAAATGCCAGGGCTGCCCAGAACTACTCTATTGTGGAAGATCTAGCACAGAGTCCTTGTGCCATGTCGGCTCTTGAGGTGCTCCAGTCTTGTCCAGCTCAATGCAGTGTTCTTCTCACTGCTATTGGGGCTGTTGATCCAAAAAACTCTCTTGTGATTACATTCGATATGTCTAATTTTAAAAAGAGACTCCCCCATCATATGGCTTTTCATATCAAATCGTCGTTTCGGAAATTCAATATCTTTCGAACGGTCGTTGATGAGGGCGCTTCCACATGTGTGATGTCTCTCGCATGTTGGAAGGGAATTGGATCTCCCGCAGTTGTTCCATCTGCTACTCTTCTGACTGCGTTTGATGGTCATTCTCACAGACCGCATGGTATTGTCCCAGCTTTTCCCATCTATGTTGGGGGCAAAACTGTAAATATAGAGGTTGAGATAGTTGATGCAAGCTTGGACTACAACCTTCTGTTGGGGCGAAACTGGATTTATGAGATGGATGCCATTGCATCCTCATTATTTCGGATTATTTTTTTCCGTCACGAAGGGAGGATTGTTACAGTGGATCAACTGAACTATTCTCTTATAGACCCGAATGCATCTACTGACTCAACGATTCCAAAAGTGGATAATGCCAAACCACCTGTTGAGAATTTAGGGGTTGGAATGTATTCTTCTTTGATGGGTACTTTCGATATTCCACCTCCTACCATTCATGTAAATGCAATTTCATCCTCCAGGGCTCCTATTCGAAGAGAGTTCTTCAAAACTCATTATTTTTCGGATCCTTGGACCTTGATTTCCCCTACCTCCACATTAGTGGAAGGTGAAGTGGGTGGAATGGCATTTCCGATGTCTGCAGCTGAGATTGCTTATCAATCTATTGTTGATTCTGCAGAGTCCATTCCAGCTCCTCTTTCTTCGGAAGAGTTGGATGGCGATGTGGCTCCGGCTTGGACACTTAGTTCTTCTTCCGCCCAGGATTTCCTTGATACCACTCTTCCATCTGAAGGGGCCATCCTGGAAGCTATGACTGGTATAGATAGACCGTGGGATTATTTGCATCATCGGTCTTACTTTTTACCTGATTTGAGTGAAGTTGAATCAAGTTTTCGAAGTCCTTTGTCTCCTAGTCCTGTTCGCCCAGTCCTGAACCCTTTAGCACCAACACAGGTATATGCTGAAGGGAACATGGCTGTGATTTCTCCAACTATCACGGTGAACATTTCCAGGGATCCCAATGTTATAGATAATTTCTTCATCGGAGCTGAATGTTCCCCTGAAGAAATTCAAATTTACACCGATCTCTTTAAAGAGTTTAGGGATGTGTTCACTTGGTCTTATGAGGAAATTCCTGGTATAGATCCATCTATTGTCCAACATGAGATCAAGACTTACGAAAATGCTAAGCCTGTGAGGCAAAAACTTCTTCCGGTCAATCCTAGGAAGGCTGCAGCTATCAAAGCCAAGGTGGAGAAGCTGCTCAAGGCGAGATTTATTTTCCCCGTTCCTTTGACAGAGTGGTTTTCAAATCTTGTTCCCGTAGATAAAAAACAAGGAACAATTCGAGTTTGCATTGATTTCAGAGACCTTAATAAAGCATGTCCAAAAGATAATTACCCCACACCATTTATAGATCAGATTATCGATGAGTGTGTTGGTAATGATATTTTTTCCTTCATGGACGGTTTCTCCATATATAATCAAATTACTATCCGTCCTGAAGATCAACATAATACTGCCTTTATTTGTCCCTAGGGTACTTTTGCTTACAAGAAGATGCCTTTTGTTCTTAAAAATGCTGGGGCTACGTTTCAGCGGGCCATGTCATATGCCTTCCACGACATCAAACATATTATCGAGGCATATTTGGATGATTTAGCTGCTCGTTCTCGAAAGAGAATTGATCATCCTTCTCACCTCCGTCAAGTATTTGAATGATGTCATTTCTATAAGATTAGGTTGAATCCGAACAAGTGTGTTTTCACGGTTACATCCGATCGGTTATTGGGATTCATTGTGTCTTCGGAAGAGATTAGGGTAGATCCCTTCAAGGTTGAGGCAATACTTTGGTTGCCTGCCCCGTCGTCTATTCGTCAACTTCAAAGTCTACAACGAAAAGCTAATTTTCTTCAGAGATTTATCGTAAATTATGCTAAAGTTACCAAAGCATTTATGAGATTGTTGAAGAAGGGAGTTCCATTCTTTTGGGATGACTTCGCTCAACGCTCATTCGATGCTTTGAAAAAAGCATTGACCTCTGCTGCTTTATTGAGTCCACCTGATTATAGTAGGGATTTCCTTTTGTATCTTGCAGCAGCAGAATCTACCATTGGTATGGTTTTGGTTCAGGAGGACGATGCTGTGGCAGAGCATGTTATATACTATCTTAGTCGAGGCTTGGTAGGACCTGAACTCCGGTATACTCCGATAGAGAAGCTAGCTTTAGCAACTGTTCATGCTGTACAACGACTCAGACATTACATTCTTCTACGAAAAACTTATGTTTTGGCAGCAGCCAATCCATTTCAGTTTGTTCTTAGTAGGCAAGTGAGTGGGGGCAAATACAATAGATGGATTGTGATTTTGCAGGAATTTGATCTTGAGTTTATGTCTGCCAAGTCCAAGAAATCATTAGTTTTCGCGGAATTAATCTCTGAGTTGCCTTGTGGAGAAGAGATAGTCTATTATGAATCCTTCCCGGATGAACATTTGTTTCTTATCTATCCACAAGATCCTTGGTATGGAGATATCATTGTGTATCTTCAGACTGCAAAGTTTCCCTCTACTTTTTCGAAAGATGAGCGCCGTAAGTTGCGTCACTTGGCTAAAAATTACTTGATTATTGGTGATGCATTATACCGTCGAGGGGTTGATTCAATCCTGAGACGTTGCTTAACTCTCGAAGAAGTTGAGGCTATGCTGAATGATTGCCACAGTGGAGCTTGTGGTGGTCATTTATCTGGGCTTGCTACAGCCCAAAAAATCTTGCGTGCTGAATATTTTTGGCCTTCGATTTTCAAAGATTGTATGGAGTCGGTCAAAAAGTGTCATCCGTGTCAGGTCTATACTCAAAAAATGCGCGCTCATCCAGCTCCGCTTTTTCTAGTCATTACCGTCCGTCCCTTTACAAAGTGGGGTATTGATTATACTACTTGTAACCCACCTTCGGCTAAAGGTCACAAGTACATTATTGTAGCAGTAGACTACTTTACCAAGTGGGTCGAAGCTATGCCTACTTTTGGGAATGATGGTGAGACAACAGCTCTTTTTCTTTTCAACCAGGCTATTGCTCGTTTTGGTATTCCTAGAGAGATTGTCACTGATCATGGCAGTCATTTTCAGAATAGCATGATGGTTGAGTTGGCTCTAAAATTAGGTTTCTGGTAGGAGCATTCCTCTCCGTATTATCCTCAGGCCAATGGGCAAGTCGAAGCCGTGAATAAATCCTTGAAGACCATTCTTCAAAGGACAGTTAATAAAGCTCGATCCAACTAACATATCATGCTGTATCTTGCACTTTGGGCATACAGGATGTCAGTGAAAACTGCAACTGGCTTTACTCCGTTTCAACTAGTTTACGGGTTAGAATTCATATTTCCCATTGAATGTGAGATTCCTTCTCTTAAGTTAGCTAATTTGCTTCTTCCTGACACTTCTAGTCTTGAAGAACATCTCCTTCATCTGGAGCATCTTTATGAGCAACGTCGGGATGCCGCCACGATGAATGAGGCACATAAGAAACGAATCAAAGTTCAGTACGATAAGGCGGTCAAACCTAGGGTTTTCTCAGAAGGCGACCTTGTCTTGGTCTATGCCCAAGAGAAGGATTCCCTGGGCGCATGAAATTTTAAGGCTATGTGGTATGGCCCCTTCATCGTTAAAAAATTCCTTAAAAAAGGAGCATATACCTTGGTTGATTTTGAAGGAAACGAGTTACCGGAGCCCAAAAATGGGTTCTATTTGAAAAAGTACTATGCCTAGGCTTCGGCCTGGCATCTTACTTTTGTATATAGTTAGTTTTGTTTTGTACATATCTGGTTTTTTGGTCTTCGATGTGATGGTGATGTTTTTGATCTGCTTTGGCAGGTTGTGTTGAATGTCATGAGTCATTATGGTTTCACCGATGGTGCTAGTAGACACACCCGGAACTTGGCTTCCGCGGCTTGGGTGCTTCATCGTCCATCCGGTCAGTTGTTAGTATCAAGAGGAGTCTGCATTGGTCCTAATTCCAATAATATAGCAGAATACACTGCATTTATTTATCTACTCTCGGAAGCAATATCTTTGGGTGTTGATTTGTTGGTAGTTTTCTTGGACTCCCAGCTGGTGGTGTCGCAGTTGAACAATACTTATCGGGTTCGAGATCCATTTTTACTCCGGTTGTTTTTGAGAGTACGTTTGTTACAAAGATAATTTCAATTTTTAACATTCATTCACATTCCCTGAGCAGACAATTGGATGGCATACTCATTAGCTAATCAAGAAATTGATTGGCATATTAATCATTCAATACATTAAATTTAATCATCAAATACATCATGTATTTTTATACATTTGTCACATCACATAAAAAATCGTTGTATATATATATATATAATCAGAGTGTTCAAAAAACTATACAAAATTTGAATCCATAAGTCATACAAAAATTAGGGCTTATGCCCGATCATGTTCAGTATCAAAAAATATATAGTCATCCGGTAATCATATCTATTTACTCCTGTGGTCCCTGCCCAAAATTCGTGTTCCTATAGAACACGATTGCAGTAGTGACTCGTAGGAATAATCACACCCAGTCACGTGGTACTCCCACTACCCATCTCCGGATGGCCTCAGGTAGATCTTCTACTGCAGCCATAGGTACTTGGCGGGTCAAACCCTCCAAGTTCCTCTGTACAGCATGGAGGGTTCTGTCTGGGTCTACTGTCTCGGCCTCGCCTCTGCAGCGCTTATGCTGTGGGTAGCCCTCAGGACGGACTGTTCCAACATCTGTATCATGGTCATCATAATATTGTAAGTCATTTTGAATCTAATCAAAAACATGTTTCGTTTTTTCAAATATATTGAAAAATCCAAAAAATCATATAATTAAAAAATGGCAATCTTACCGATTGTGCCCCATGCCGCGCCAGGTGGAAGGACAAGGTTTGGATCACCGCGGAAATCCATCCAGGCATAGGGATAGTCCTCCACTGCTATGACTTGTTCCGCCCACCATTGGAAGAACTCATCATCCTAGGTGGTTCGGGGAACTTCACTTCCCCCCAGTCTCTTCATCAGATCTGCCCATCGGGCAATTCTTGGGTCTCTTGGGCTACTAATTGAAGAGATCACTTTGGGTCGAAGCCCAGGAATCTTCTCAAAGAAGAATGTCATCAAGATGGTCCCATATCCGAAATTTTTTGTTTTTTCTTTTCGGATGGAGGTCAGTTGTTGCTTCATGTTCATTAATAGAGTTGTGCACCAATCATATAGGTGAACGAGGCATTCTACTGCTATGCTCATCTGCGTTATGGATACCTGATGCAAGGAAGCAGATCCTGCTACCTTGCCAATGGTAAATAGGAGAATTTTCATGTGCAGCTCTCTTAAATATTTTATAGCAATTTGAGTCCCTACTTTCTTGGACCCCTCTACACAGTAGACGTGGACATAGTCATCCACCGTAAGCCCTCCCAAAGGCTTACCATGCAAATATACTGGGTCTCCCCTCCGAGACAGTCTAGTAATGAAGTAGATGTCTTCTACCTCTATGTGTATGGGCATTTGATCTATTATGAAGAAATATTCCTCCGGTTCCCAATAATTTACTAGCATTTTGAGCAACCGGACATTACTCTTCATATTTGGCATTTTGAAAAATTTGAGCAATCCACAATTTTGGAGGACATTGAGCGACTGTTGATCTTGAATTACTTCATTGTCAATTGCACCATGCTCATGTTCCCTCCAAGATATAGTCATCCTAAGAAAAATCATTAATTTGTTCATTAGAATTTTTTTTTTACATTTCGGGTTGTGCATACGTGACTTACCCTGTACACAGTCACGTATATACGCAGCTTGGGCAATATGAACCCGCATATGCGCAGAGCCGTAATTTAAAAAAAATAATTCTACGGTGAAATTTCCAAATTTTAACACTATGAATGGACAAAATTGATGACAATGATGGATTAAGAGCTTACCTGACTAGTTTAGTGAAGTTTGACGGCCGATTGCTCCTATTTTGACGAAAGAGGTTTTTTCTCCATAGCTCTTTTTTCCAAATCAGCAAGTAACAATGAACCAAATATGAGGTAACATGTGTATTTATGCCCAGAATTTGAAATTTTTTTGCAAAATTTTGTTGTGCTTATTTTTTCAATCTATCTTAAGCAACATAACTCAGATGCTTGGAAGTGCCTAGATTGGTATATTTTCAGGTACATTTTGATGAAGTTGAGATTTTTCCGGTTTTTGATCCATGACTGCTAACCCATCATGGTAGGTATATGATCTTCACTGGCATATAAGTTTGGAAATCCACTTTCCATTGCATTTTGCATACTAGCCTCCATTCTGATCACTTGCCATAGGGTCGATCCCATCAGGTCATGAGTATTTAACCCATTTCACTTGCCGATTTTTAATCATGACTTGATGGTAGAGCCTTCCTTTACATGGGCTTCCTAGTTAGTTCCTCGCTATCACTTGTTGCATATGCTACGTTTTATGTAGGCTCGGGAGTCCTCTTTAGTCCCGCCATGACTTATGTGTTGAAGCTTCATTCTTCTTCTTCTTCACTATCATTATTCTGGCTATTACCCTAGAGGCTCCCTGGTGTTGTTGAGTTGTATTACTACATTGCATATTGGCTACTTGTTTATCCTGGCCTTTAGCCGGCTTCATTTGGACTCGATGTTTAAGCCTTATTTTGACCTTGATTGTCTGTACAAGTTAACCATTGCATGCACTTAGCTATCGCGGCTTGACACCCTTTTTACCCATGGATGGAACATTCCTCTGAGTATCGCTTACCAGTTTCTGCCACCGTGCATTGAGCATAGGATCGTTCCTATCCCAGGAACTAGTGCCTCTGTTTCTTGACACTCGTTCTATCCATTGTACAATAGCATTCTTTTATTCTTTTTTAGGCTTATTATATGAAAACGACAAAAAAATCAAATATAACAAAAAGAGCGGGAACGGGATGTTACTTCGTAATTTGATGGCAGTACAGTGTCATTTTGTCGCCCTTGAAAAAAGCACATACACTTATATATTTTCTTCATTTGGGATGGTTTTAGTTTTGACCCAAGTTCAACTTTTTGCCTTGTTTCACTGGTCAGTCCTCCCCCGGTTGGTTATCTCTTCCAATCATATGGAGAGTTTGTTTTTGCCTCCTGCATAACAAACTTATACAGTGTCATTTTTTTACTGCCATGGTCATCACAAGTCGTGCTTTTGTTCAAGGGAAGTCTAACCAAATTCGGCCATTCTGCGATGTCTCTTGACTCATTATTCAGTCGGCCTTCCCGATTTTGTCAGTATCTTGTTCTATCACATCAGATGTTTTGGTCTTCTGCTCATGCTGGTTTGAGAAGGTCTCCATTGACTTCTTGCTGGCGGGTTTGTCTCTCATCGACTACGACATATTGCTCTGAGAGTAAACCTAGAGCCGCACCCTGGCCCTATTTCCATCATTTATAGGTGATCTTGTGCTCAACATTTGATCATCATTATGGGTATGTGACTGAGTGGTTTCCCTTGTGTTTGACGTTAGCATACATTATCACACTTGGGATTCGTGCAGTACCTTGATTTCCATTTGACCCTATCGGTGGATATCTCACCTCTGTGTTAGCTTTCATTATTGGTTGGTTTAGAGGGTTTCTTCTGTGCGCTAGCTTCATCTTGTGCATGTCGGAAACGTACTTCAGTTTGGTTCCGTCACTCTGCTTCGTCCGATTCCTTCCAAATCTTGGCCTGCAGGTTACACTCACGCTGGACTAATGTGGGATGCCTTAATGCCTTCCTTCCAGCAGATCTTTTCCCGTCGACTCCGACTCATTGCTCTGGGAATAAGTTCTAGAGTCTTTTTTCAGTACCTTAGGGTTTGCAGTCATCAGTGGCAGACTCTTCGCTATCGACAGTGGGGATTCATCATTGCCTCCTGATTGGTAGATTCTTCCAAGTGTTCAACTTAAACTCATTTATTCACACTTGTTAGATTGTACTGGGGCACCTTGACACTCATTTTCATTATTGGTGGGTTGTCTCGCGTTGGTTAACGGTATACATTATTGACCGGTAATCCAATGATTTCTCACATGGTCGACTTCAGCTCATTTATTCCCATTGTGTAGAATTGTGCCATCGAGATCGGTGAAGACCTCGGGTTGCATCAACATTTTTCGGTTCACTTTTGACAGTCCATTCAGTTTCTGCCAGTGATGCCGTCCACCTTTATATGTTGCAGTGTCAGTACAGCAGCATCCTATATGTTGGCTCCCGAGTTGCGTGATTGTACCATGTGTTCCACCCCTTATGATTTGGTACCTGGATATTCAGTTACTTTTGTGATCAGAAATCCATTTTCAGTATTATTGATCAGTTTGATATATGTGATACTTGGACATTGATTCCGACTTGTACTTCCGGGCCGTGCTCAGATGATTCATTGTGTATTTTCAGTTCAGCTATACTTGTATACATTCTGGATCTATTCTGTACTTTCTATATGGATATATTTTTGACTGAGCATGGGTATGCCCGCCTCAGACATGAGCTGACTCTCTGTTTTCTTTCATTGGTTTTTGGCAGGCTGAAATATGGTGAAGTCCTCTCTTGTCCTCGCGAAGTTCTTTCTATGCACATAATACATTTCGGCCATCATGTACCCCTTCTGACCTCATATATTAGGGGGCATCTGTTATAGCATCATTTTTCACCATCATGTGATTCATGATTGTCTCTTTGGCCTTGGGCACCCATTCCCACAGACTTGAACAAAATTCATAAAAAACAGTGTTAAAAATCCCATACGCGGGTATGCCCAGAATTTTCCGCGTGTATACGCGAGTCCACATGTACTTTTCCACGTATGCCATTAAAATCATTAAAAAATATATAAAAATTCCCTATTTTCGGGCTGGGTTGATGGTTACTCTAGTAGTTCAACCACCCCAGCACGTGGCCAACTATTTCCAACTGATTGAAACTACTTTGAGGGAGTATAAAAGCCCCTCATGTGCATGGCCTAAGGGAGAGAAATTTATAGACATTATACTCTGTTGGAATCCCAATTCAAGTCTGATTTCCCGTGCCTCCTGCACTTTCCCAGATTTTTACAGGAAACCCTTGTTTCCTGGAGATGTTCATCCGTTTATATGTCATCTCGTGTGCACAAGTCTTGAAAGTATCCTAGCGAGGCAAGGGCGGGACGGATCCGGACGATGGTCTGTTCGAAGATCGTGGAAGGATTCAGGTGATCTCTCCACCTTACTATCATTGTACATGCTGTTCGTAATGAAGAAGAACCATCTTGTTCCTGAATTCACGTGTTAATATCTGCTTGCATATGTGAAAATATTATTAATTAAGCATTTATTATTATTTATATGATGTTTCACATGGATTACACTGACATTTAGGAGAAATATATGTTGTAGAACTAGATTTCCGTGCATGTTCCTTCGTGATTTCTAGGTTGAAGAGGAAGAAGGGTTGCTGGGGGTTTGGACCCCATGGGATCTACATCAAATGTAGGACCTACGGGTGAGTTCTACAATTGATGTTATCTAGTTTTCAGTGTACAAGTGTGGTTGTGTGAGTCCTTCTTGAATAGCGTGCCCTGATCTGTGGAGGTTTTGACCCAACGACTTCTAGGGAGTTATTTCCTGAAACAGGAACATAAAATATGAATCCCCTCTGGACACCAACCCATCAGGTACAACGACGAGTGCACCTATTGCACCATTGACCATATCCAAAGTACCTATAGAACCCCTTCTGAAAATGTTCAAGGGGCCAACCAGGTGTGTAGGAACCAGTCAAAAGCTACACATAATTACATCATAGTGGATGATTTAGCACAATCACCCACTGACATGTCCACTTTAGAAGTCCTACAATAATGCCCAAAACAGATGAAAGCCTTACTTTCCGCATTAAGTGCAATAAACCGCTCTGATTCACGCCTAATGGATTTTGACCTAGACAAAGCCACCCCTTGGCTTCCTTCACTAGTCACCTTCCAGGTATCGATTTCAGTCCAATATATCACCATACATTGATGTATCATTGATGAAGGTGCATCTACATGCATCTTGTACAAATCTGTTTGGCAGAAGTTGGTATCACCTGAGTTGAAACCATCTCACATCATGCTTAGAGAATACGACATTGACCTTCAACTCCCATCGATTTATATCAAAATGTCCCTGTAAGCCTAGCCAGGAAGATGGTACTTATAGACATTGAAGTCTTGGACACACATCTTGACTACAATTTACTCCTCAGGCAGAGTTATATGTATGCCATGATTGTCGTATCATCCTTTGTCTTTCGGGTGATGATCTTCCCCCATGAAGATCGAATCACCACTATTGACCAACTCACATACTATGATAAGAAACCCATGAAGGCTCTTGATGCCGTTCTACCTTACATAGACACAACTATAGAATCACTCATGCGATACCAAGAATTAGGCCCTGGTCAATTCAAACCATCATCGATCCTAGGATCATTCTTAGGAGATTCCCCATTACACCAGAGATAGCCCTAGAAGTGAAGGGGGCACCAGTGTGCATGCTGCTATTGTCAAACACTGAGGCCAACTCGGATATGGAGACCAGTAGTATAGAAACTAAAGCCACTGACATGCGTTTCTTACCCTATTCCATCATCCAAACCCCATTTTATACCCCGCACCTGGTTTTGTGTCAAAGCAAGTCTTGGAAACTATTACATTTCCAAACATGGCTTTCACAATACCTGTCTAGAATTTGGTCCCACAAGCCATCCTAGGTAGTCCTGGTATCACTTCTATAGGGATAACCCCTATCACTCCTCAGGAGGCTACATCGGTTAACAAAAATCCCATAGTGGTGCCAGCTAAGGCGAGTAAGAAAAACATGAAAAAGGGAAGAAAATCGAAAACCCCAACATACCTAGGGCATTGCAACCTTGCACATTATGTGACATCATAAGCAATCCTAATAAAATTTTCCCAGAGTTAGATGAATTAAAACCTCTTCTAAACATCGAAAGAAATGTCATGGCCTCGAGTTCCCACAAAAAGGAACAGGCCAAGAAAAATTAAGGGAAAGCATTGTACACCAGCCATTCATGTGCCATATACAACCGTTATGGGAATTACACCCATCACTTCCCAGAGATGCCATGATATAGGATTCCTTGCACACCCTAGAGAAATCTTACCAACAAGATCCCTCAAATCCACCCATACAAATGGATGAGGGAAAGTCTCGAACCATAATGTACCTATGAGAGTAGCCTACATCCTGCTCATACATAGTCACCCCAATGGACCAAAGGCAACAAACAGAGGTCCATTAGCCGGCCACAGTTTGTGCACTATGTGACGAGCCTGACCACTTAGTCACACAGTGTCCCAAATTAAGGGAATTCACCCATTGGTACAAAATCCCTCAAACTTCCTCACGTTTCCCAAAGAAACTTAGTCTAACATCGACGACACACATGTCAGATTTTCCAAAGAAACCATCAAGTTCGACATTGTCCCCACATTAATAGGCTCCTATCCATGTTGGATTTCATGTGATGATTCATCGCTGAAAATTCTAACTCAGCTAGCTTGGACATGGAATCTGTGAACATCACTACCATTCGAGGGATGGAAATAATAAGGACCATATTATATGTGTTTGAGGAGAGGAAGTTACCTGAATTTCCACCTCCTCCACGTTATCACCATCAAGCCCCTATCCAACTCCACGCACTCTGTGATGAACGTGATCACTTCATTGATAATTGTGCAACGCTAGAGCTATTATAGAGATGGTATCCTATCAACCCCATATACTATGATGACTTACGAGGAGTCCAATATTCATGTCGAGTGTATTCAGGAAACTACCCAGTTCGTCTTTTCCCTATATCCCCCGATTCTATTCAACGTTAAAGAGTTTGTGCCAGGCCATAGTACGCCTCGCTGCAGCAGGCGGATCAGATTTAGAATCTGTCGAAAATTCGAAAATGCAAGAAAATGTGACAACCAGGTCCATTTTCTTCATGTCCACAGAATAACTGCTTACGGGGCACATTATCACCCCTAACTGCCCTCCATGGATAAGACTAGCATGCGCATTATGCAACACACGTAACATATTGGTCACCCATTTCCTGGATCTAGAATCATTCCGTAAATGGTACCCAATCACTCCAGTAGTCCAAAGGGAACAAAGTACCAAAGAAAGACAATTTTATCTGGTTTGTCAAGGCAACAATTAGACTCGACACTGCACTTACACCTCCCAGGTATACCCTTTGTTACACTCATTGGATGCTCAATACCTAGTTATAACTGGCCGAGAACTAAGGCAACCTAATGCAAGGCAACCTGTCAGCCTGCCCCGCATTCTTACCAAACCATTAGGAAGGCTAAGACAACCCATCATCCTAGCAAGCCCCAAAATCAACCAAGAACGACATGTGGACTGTGTGATAGAAACGACCATAGAGTCAATCAATGTAAGGAACTAAAGAACCTTATTAACAATCTTCGCATGGTCACCCCCATCCCACAAATTAGTCTCTCTAATCAAGAGAATATCACATGTTTCAGTTGCAATATTTGCTCACAATTCCACCATACGATGGATTGTGAGTACCTCCCAAGGCTACGAACATCAAGGGTAGCATTGAGTCTGAACTCCCCAAAAGAGCTAGACCAACCAAAACAAAAAACTTGGAGATGGAAGAAGCACAATCATGCTCCAATGCCCAATCATCTCCGAGTGTCCACTTAAGTGACGAAGAGTAGCATTAGTTCTCATACCATTTACTTGATAAGCACCATGACACCATGCACCGTTTGCAAAAGTCACAATCACGAAACACAAAGGAATCATCCTCTTGCTTCTCTTCACCAACTCATCGTAGCTGGTCCCTTTTGCAAATGGGGAATCAAATTTATGACTTGAAACCCTACGTCTTTTGACAACCAAAAATACATCATTGTCGTTGTTGATTATTCCACAAAATGGGTAGAAGCCATGGCCACATACGACACCACAGCAGAAACCACGACATGGTTTATTTTCAATCATGTCATCACTCATTTCGGTGTGCCTAAGGAGTTAGTCTCCAATCATATAATCATTCCTAAAACAAAATATTCCATGAGTTGTCTCATCACCTACGATTCACACATGAATTCGCATCACCATACTATCCTCATTTTCAATATGTTTGAATAGAAACAATGCTTTTACTTGGGGTATTGGTTGCAGGTATTACAAGCATGAAAAATAGTTTGTTTCCTTAGCCACTAAAGGTACAAGTGGAGGTATCATTATATCCCTAGCATGATAGGCTCCCCAAAGAAGCTTTTCATATCTTGACATCATTTCTCAACAGAAATCAACCATAGGTTCCAGTCACCCGACCATGTTTATCATCACCTCACCTTGCATGTGATAAAAATTCTTATAGGTTGGTAGAGCCTCACCCTCCATGACATCCATCACTCAAGTAGACCACACAGAAAAAATATGGAGCCATGGCCATAACATCCAAGTCTGGGAAGCACTTCATTTTCACTCATCCATCATACATCAAGTCAAGATTTACGCATGTCAAGATAAAACCCCTTTCCTAGACTGCCATTCTCATAAGAAGATCAAATATGCAAAATTGTGTCTTGCTCTTGGCCTACCACACCCCCATCAGCATAGCCCATATGAGACACTTTTAATCCACTTCCCCACCCTCTTACTGAGACCAACCAATGGAGCCCCCACCCTTAGCAAAAAACCCTCCTCACACCATAGTGACAGATTATTTTTATGTTTATTGGGGCATACGTATTCGTGCTTGTACATCCAAACCCATTTTATATTATTTTGACTAGTGCACAAATATTTTTTAGGAGAACAATCACACCTATCCACCCACATTTCTCACATCGAAGCAGTCCCTAATCACCCTTGGCCGGAGCTTCGCATTCTTTACTGAACCCCACCATCACACTCATAACAACCACACACCCACCCTAGATTTCCTACCAACTCCAAGGATTTCCTCACAATAAATTGTTATGACTGTTGCCACTTGCATTTACAAGCTCTGACCTCAAGCCACTAAATTACCATCATCAGTTACAACCATTTCCCTTCATCATGCCTAAGTTAACCTATCACACCCCACCCTGCTACATAAGAGATATTGGTCCCTTACATCAGTGCTCCTCTCAGTCGGTTGGTGATTCCTTCTTGTTGACTTCAACAACCATCTTCCAAGAAGGAGGGAGTACCCTGGATGGTTCCTCACCTCAATAGAGGCTTCCTCAGATGGAATTTTTGGAGTCATCATTTCCCATTGGTTTCATCGATCCTCTTGACATTCGAATTCAACATAAGATTTCATTTCAAGATGGTATAGTACTTCATATCCGTTGCACTCTGTCAGAATTCGTTGAAGACCCATGCCATGATAAGCATCTCTTTCAACAATTCTTACACGAGGAGGTTCACAACAGTTAGAGACCCATCCATACAATGAGAATTTGTTCAAAAAACGAGCATTACATACCAATTTTATGCATGTGGGCACCACATTAAACCTACTATCAAAGAAACCACAACCCAGAGGGCGTTAGCAACCATCATAATCAACCAACAGCAGGTCACTACCACAAAAGTGACACAGACGTAACCTATATCTACTAGATATGCTTAACTAGTCAAAACACGACAAGCATGGGACATGCCCGCCTCATAGGAATATTTTATTTAATTTTATCTCTTGTAGGTTTCCAACAGAGAATGGTACCTCTTTTACTCACGGAAAGGGGTCTCCAACCTCATTTTTCAAGCAAGTTACTCTCTCTCTCTCTCTCTCGAATGGATTACATATGTTGGGAAAAATACTGAGAGGGGGGGGGGTGAATCAGTATTTAGAGCTGACTGACAAATTTTTTAGTTTTCCTTTCTCTTAAAAACATATGTTACATTACTGCATCCAACTTGTATGTCCAGAGATCTTATCATGTCTTTACTTAGATCATTGCATCATTTAATCATCAGATAAGTAGCAAGCATGAATAGAAATAACTGTACAAACCATCAAACATAAGCAACACATATGAACACCAGGATTTAAGGTGGAAACCCAATTCGGGAGAAAACCACCGCTGCTGAAGTCTCTGTCTTCAATATTTTATTACAAAGAAAACATATTACAATTTATGTGCTGGTGCAAACTTATACCAGCACGCAGGCACCCACTTGCAGAAGGCTACAACCTTCTCTCATTTACCATCCTCTCCTGGAAGGGAGCTACAACCCCCTGATCATAACATCAGCTTCTATATACAGAAGGCTTCAACCGTCTGATCCACTGCAGACCACTTTTCATCAATTTTCACACAGGTTCAAACAGTTTCAATGCAACCCTTTATTCAATTATCAACAAACATATTTGCCCTAATTCTTCATAGTGCGACCACTGTAACCTATACATTAGAAGTAATCCAGACTTCAGAGAATATATGCATTCAACATCCCGTGTATCCTTCTGTGTATATTAATCTTTAGAAACCCCAACTGTCATATACACTTTCAATGTAAATGACTCGCATATATATATACGTGTTGTTCTTGTATGGACCTGTAATAATAATATGTTTGCAAAGCAGGCCGGATCTATAAAAACTTACCTGGATTCATATGTGTTCTTGTAGCAGACAAGCGCCAGTTCTTCATGACTTCGTTCGTCATTTAAGACCAGAGGTTCATTCAGATTTTACAGTTAAGAACTAAGTTCCCCCATCCAGATATTCCTTTGAGAGCTTCATCCATTCATCATCCTTAAGCATGCACATGTTCTTCATCCTTTTTTTAGTCGATCTGATCATTATATTTCCATGTGCACCGTCGATTCAGATATATCAGGGTTTATTACTACAGATATCTCCAAAGTAGATTCCTTTTTTATTCATCCATTCCCCCCACTTCTTCATAATTCTCATCACTTTATATAGTTTTCGCCCTTATTAAAACCATGGTTCAAAACCATTTAACTACTAGTGGTATTCCTGGACGGTATTTCCTTTAGCACCCTTACGTACCTCTTTTATTTCTTTTTAATTTATTTATCAATTTGAAGAAATTGATAAATAAATATATTTACAAAGTTTTAAACCCTTCTTCGGACTTTATAAACAATATCCAATGCTTTCAAATAGTTTAATATTTCAATAAAAATTTGACCCCTGGCCCACATATGCGCCCCTTCATCCCAAAATAAACTTCGTGCAAGTCCAGTGCCCGATCACCGTTGGATTGCGAGCCTTCAAGATCGATGGATATCGCTTGGGAAATTTGCACAAGCAATAATGCGCGATGGCGCATCATGCTTGTGTTATTCTTCGCGCATCTTGATTAATCTCCGAGCAAGTCCGACGCACGATCACCGTCCGATTTCCCCCTTTCAGATCGATGGTGCAAAAGCAATTTCGTTGTCCGTCCTGGTACGGGCTTTAACGCGTGAAGGACTATCGTTATCGTGCGATTGGTGGTTTTGCATAAATGCGTGTCAACAACTCTATGGAATCGCTACCAATTCGGGAATACCACCTATTGTCCAAAGGTGGTGCGGAAAAACCCGGAAACCACCTTCACTATTCACTCGCAGTTTTTAAACAGTGATCATCCGTTCAATCGCTCCATACTCCAGGTTTCGTTTGCGTATAAAAATGGTTCTATTACACAATCAAAGCCGAGACTCGTAGACTAATCAATAACACTGCAACTTTAGACCTTCCATATTGCGAGCATTCAGGGGTTAATTTATTCCAAACCTATGCCAAAGCATAATAAATCTAATTACATGGCTCATACATTTTCCATATTCAATTTGTGTTCCACTGCGGGTTCAATGGCGAGGTTCATATCATATATTCAATGAATATATATAACTCCACTGTTTACCAGTTTGTATACGCTGTCGACCGTACAGAACCAGAGCACCATTAATCTCATCTGTCGATAACAGAGGATTTTCCAAATTTCCACAGGAACCCAAATATTCTGCCTAGACTGATACTGCTTCTACTGTAAATGCACTTCTGTTCTTCCCTGCGATATTTCTATCAAGACAATTTTCCAAATGTCCACAGGAACCCAAATATTCTGCCTAGACTGATACTACTTCTACTGTAAATTCACTTATGTTCTTCACTATATCTGCTATATAATATATATCAACCTTCCAAGTCACAGTGCTGCCTCTAACTGCACCTTCAAGTCCTTCATTAATTAGGTTGCCATCAAGGACAACACTTGCATCATATTGCCAACAATCTCCCCCTTTGGACTTGATGGCAACCATGATAGTGTCTGAGCATTACAGTAGATAGATACATTGATTGTAACCATGATTCAAACACCAAGATACTCTCCCCCTTTGACATCAAGGGCAAAGGTTTTACAATACCATGCTCCCCCTGAGTTCATACCTTGTCATATGATCAAAGCTCCCCCTTAGCCTGTGCATTCAGAGATGCCCACCAGCACCTCACAACTAATTTAGTCTTCTATAATTAAGTAGACCTGATCCTCTGCATGGCAGAGACTACTCCAATTTTCTGTCTGATATATTCGAACGCTTCCCTAGGTAGAGGTTTGGTAAATATATTAGCAACCTGTTCTTTGGAGGAAACATATTCTAATTTCACCTTTTTCTCAAGCACTTGTTCTCGTAAGAAGTGATATTTGATGGGAATGTGCTTGGTCTTGGAATGCATAACAGGATTCTTTGAGATACTGATGGCACTTTTATTATCACACATAATGGAGATAGGGGGTGAACATTTAATTTGAAAATCTTGTAGGGTTTGCATCATCCAAAGAAGTTGAGTGCAACATGATGCTGCAGCCACATATTCTGCTTCTAATGTAGATAAAGCAATGGAGCTTTGTTTTTTGCTAAACCAAGATACTAACCGGGGCCCCATATAGAATGCACCACCACTAGTGCTTTTCCGATCATCAATACTTCCAGCCCAATCTGCATCAGTGTATGCATGAAGAGTAAGATCAGCATTCTTTGGATACCATAGTCCAAAATCTTGAGTTCCTTGTAGATATTTGAATATTATTTTCACATCCTGAAGGTGAGACTCTTTTGGATTGGCTTGAAATCGTCCAACAATCCCAGCTACATGAATAATGTCTGGTCTTGTCCCAGTGAGATAAAGTAGACTTCCTATCATAGATCTGTATTATGGTTGATTCACCATGGGAGAATCATCACTAGAACTGAGATTACATCCGGTTATCATTGGTGTACTTACATGTTTGCAATCTTCCATGCCATACTTCTTTAGGATTTGCTTAAGATATTTTGCGTGTGATAAGAAAATGCCATCTGTTGCTTGTTGCACTTGTAGCCCAAGAAAGAATGTCAGTTCTCCTAGTAAGGACATTTCAAATTCTTGCTGCATATCAGAAGCAAATGTTTGACTCATAGATTCTTCATTACTTCCAAAAATGATATCATCAACATATACAACTACAATCAGTAGTTTGTCATTTTTAGTCTTTGTGTATAAATTGCTATCATCAGATCCTTTTGAGAATCCTTGTTGATGGAGATATTTGTCAAGGCGATAATACCATGCCCTTGGAGCTTGTTTGAGACCATATAGAGCCTTTTTAAGTCTACAAACAATTTTTTCATCATTTTCCAAGATGAATCCTTCTGGTTGTTATATATAAACTTCTTCTTCCAGGTCACCATTGAGAAAATCAGATTTAACATCCATTTGATAAACTTTGATTTGTTGGAAGCTTGAAAAAACAGAAACATTCTTATGGCTGGTCTGACTGAGACAAATTTTTCTTCAAATTCTACTTTCTCTTGTTGACATACCCTTGCAAACAAGTCTAGCTTTATTTCTTATAACATCCCATTATCAGTTGCTTGTTTTTGAATATATCCATTTAGTTCCAATGTCATTTTTATCTGAGTCTTGTTCTGCCTAATTCCAGTGTGATTCTTTTCAATTTGATCAGGCTCTTCGTTCATGGCTTGAATCCAACATTCATCTTTGCTAGCTTGACTGACACTTTGAGGTTCAACCGTGGACAGAAATTCCAGGTTGCTAGAAGATCCCACAAGAGTCCTTCTTGTTTGTACACCTGATTCCTTTTCTCCCAAAATTTGAGATTCTGGATGATTCTTTTGAACATATCTAGATGGAGCCTTTTTAGATAGCTCTTCTTTAGGTTCTTCACTGGGTGCATTGTTTGTATCATTACTGTTTGATGTAGAAGGATATGTGTCCATTATATCTTCATCGCATTGAACACTCTTTCTTCTTGCAGACTGGAGACTCATCAATACTCATAATAATACCTTCAACCAATCTTAAAGTCTTTTATTGTAACTTGTTCTCATCCTCAATCTAGAGGAGTAACTGAAAATGTATTCATACCATCTACTCTGGAGTTCAAGCTGCCAAGTTTTCATCAATGACCCATTCAACATTGTCCCAAAATTCTAAAATGCTTTATAGTGGAATTCTATACAGTTCATATGATTTATCTATTTATGACATGTGCTTGTTGAAATGTTGACCTACTTGTATATGTTTGCTTCTCCCAAATGTGTCTGGTCTTGAATCATCAACCTTAACAATATTATTTTAATTTGTTCATTCTCTACTAACCATTTTATTGATTATATATAATGATAACACTGTCACCATGTTGTTCTAGTCAAGATTCATTGGATGTATATTCTCTTCCCTCTATGGGGTCTAGGTATACGTTTTAGATCTAATTCATTTTCAACCATAGCTTTGAAATTCTGAAATTTCTCAAATGCTTCATCTTTGTGTTTAAGCAACCCAATCCAACACATTCTAGAGAAATCATCAATGAACAAGATATAGTATTGTTCACCACGTGGTGAATTTTTCCTCACAGGTCCACATATGTCAGTATGAATAAGTTCAAGAGGCTTACTTGATGATCCTTCCTTGGCATTAAACTAAACTATGGTTTGCTTACCAAATTGGCAAGGTTTTCATATGATATTTTCGGGTGGAGTAATATTCTAGTCCTGAATGCTTTAAATGCCTTGTTGTTGATTTGAAAATGTCCCCAAATACTACTTCTTGCTCAAATTTCTGAAGATTTACTCAAATAACATTGTTCTTTGCAGTTCTTCAATATATATAGATTGTTTGGAGTTATTTTCCCTTTGATAATTTCTTTACCTGTATCAAGATCACGTACCACACATTATTTTGAACTAAAGACAACTTAAGTTCCTTGATCACACATTTGACTTACACTTAACAAGTTATGCTTTAATCCATCCACATACATGACTTCATTAGCTTTCACTTTTTCTTTTAGAAACACAGACCCTTTTCCTTTAATAACTGCAGGAGTATCATTTCCAAATGTAACATTCTTTTCCTTTTCTAGAGCACTATAAGTAAGAAGTTTTTCTTTATCACCTGTCATGTGTCTTGAGCATCCACTACCAAATTACCATTGGTTTTCTTCATCTTCTAGAAATAACGCTATGCCACAATTTTCCACCTATAATTCCTTCTTTTTCCATACTTTGGAGCTTGAAGGAACGTGTTCTTTTGGCTAAAATTTGCTCCTGCATTCTGATTCTTCATGGCCAAAGTTATTGCAATAAGCACATTCAACTTCATTTTGAAGAGGAGAAAAATTGTTATAAGTATTCTTCGTTGTTTCACTATCAATCCTTTTCTTTCTTGCCTCTCTTGTCATGATGGTTTTATATGCAACACATTGAACAGCTTTATGACCAAAATTGTGACATGAGAAACATTGTCCATTGAAGAAGAAATTTCTGCAATCATGAAATCTTCTATATGAATTTATTTTTTGATTGGTGTTTCTTTGAAAGCCATTCCTGTTAGTGTTCTTTGAATTGAGATGATCATGATTTACCTGTAAAGGTTCTTTATTCCCTTGTTGAGTGGTAGCATGTTGTAAACCAGCTGTAACTGCTTTTAGATAATTTGGTGCTGAGGCCTGGGAAGATTCTCCAATAAATCCAAGACCTGTCTTTATAAGAGGAGAAAGTTGTACCTTGATAATCTCATCTAACGTTTCAGATCCTTTAGCAAATCTAAGATTTAGAGTTTTTACTTTCTCAAGTTATTTTCTTAGGCTTACTACTTCACATTCTAATTTCTCATTATGTTTTTCCTTTTCTTCAAGCTAATTTTTTAGAGTCTCTATAGTTATTTTACTCTCTTCTAAGAAAATTTTGAGTTTATTGTTTTCAACAAGAAAATCACTGTCTTCTAGAGCATCCACAAAAGTATCCTTTTCTTCTCTAGAATCTTTTTCAAATGCCATGAGAAGTCTAAGATCTTGTTCACATTCTTCCTCACTATCAAATAACCCATCACTATCTTCATGAGTGTAGAAACTCTTTTTAGTGCTAAAACGATTCTTATTCCTTCTTACTACTTCCTTCCCCTTTTTATGTGTTTCTTTATGAGGACACTTAGCAACATAATGACCAACTCTTCCACAATAAAAACATTTGAAAGGAAGATTACCTATGAACCGTCCTATGCCAAGTTGAAGTTTCTTTACACAGTTTATCTCATCTTCTTCTGAGATATATCCTGATCCTTCTAATTTTTGTACTTCCTTCCCTTTTGTAGAAGTTCTAAAGACTGCTTCTTTGACTTCAGATGGTCCTCCTCTTCTCATTTCATATGCAGTTAGTATGCCATGAAGTTGCACCACAGTAAGATTTTGAAGATCCTACTTTTCTTCAAGAGCAGAAACTTTTGACTCAAATTTTGTCGTTAGTGATCTTAAAACTTTCTCAACTAAAGTAGATTTGGTTATTGTTTCTCCTCCTTCTCCGTGATTTCTCTATAATCTATACAGTTGTTATCATCAAAACATCAAAGAAATTGATAACCATATTATCATTGTGAATTTTCTTGGTCGAGAGTTTGGAGTTTAGCACATTTTACCTTTGCATCACCTTCATAACTTAGAATGATTTTGTCCCATATTGCCTTGGTTGTATTCAGCTACATGACTTTGACAAATTCTGATTCAGTTAGACTTCCCAATAGAGCATTGACCACCTTTGCATTTGTTTCATAATTCTTTCTTTCCATTGGATCTGTTGGTACTGCAGCTAGATATTGATATCCTCCTTCAACAATTGCCCATACCTCTGCTCCTAGAGACTGATGATAAGATCTCATCCTTGTTTTCCATAAGATTAAATTGTTTCCGTTGAAGAGTGGAGGCTTGATAGATGATGTTCCATCTTGATTACTCATCTTGCTTGATCTTCCTTCTAGCGGTTAAGCCTTTTCAGAAGGACCTGCTCTGAAATCAATTGTTGGAAAAATACTTAGAGGGGGGGGTGAATCAGTATTTAGAGCTGACTGAAATTTTTTTAGTTTTCCTTTCTCTTAAAACATATGTTACATTACTGCATCCAACTTGTATGTCTAGAGATCTTATCTTGTATTTACTTAGATAATTGCATCATTTATTCATCAGATAAGTAGAAAGCATGAATAGAAATAACTGTACACACCATCAAATATAAGAAACACATATGAACACCAGGATTTAAGGTGGAAACCCAATTCGGGATAAAACCACCGCTGCTGAAGTCTCTGTCTTCAATATTTTATTACAAATAAAACATATTACAATTTTTGTGTTGCCGCAGACTTATACCAGCACGCAGGCACCCACCTACAGAAGGCTACAACCTTCTCTTATTTACCAGCCTCTCCTGGAAGGGAGCTACAACCCCTGATCATAACATCATCTTCTATAAATAGAAGACTTCAACCATCTGATCACCTTTCATCAATTTTCACACTGGTTCAAACAGTTTCAATGCAACCCTTTATTCAATTATCAACAAACATATTTTCCCTAATTCTTCATAGTAAAACCACTGTAACCTATACATCAGAAGTAATCTAGAATTCAGAGAATATATGCATTCAACATCCCGTGTATCCTTCCGTGTATATTAATCTTCAGACACCCCAACTGTCATATGCACTTTCAATGTAGAAGACTCGCATATATATATATATATATGTTGTTCTTGTATGGACCTATAATAATAATATGTTTGCAGAGCAGGCCAGATCTACAAAAACTTACCCGGATTCATATGTGTTCTTGTAGCAAACATCACCAGTTCTTCATGACTTCGTTCGTCGTTTAAGACCAGAGGTTCATTCAGATTTTACAGTTAAGAACTGAGTTCGCCCATCCAAATATTCCTTCGAGAGCTTCATTAATTCATCACCCTTACGCATGCACATGTTCTTCATCCTTTCGTTAGTCGATCTGATTATTATATTTTCACGTGCACCGTCGATTCAGATATATCAGGGTTTATCCCTACAGATATCTCCAAAGGAGTTTCGTTTTCTTTTATTCTAATTCACCTTTTTCCCTTCTTCAAAATTCTCATAACTTTATATAGTTTTTTCCCTTATTAAAACCATGGGTCAAACCATTCAATTACTAATGGTATTCCTGGATGGTATTTCCTTTAGCACCCTTACGTACCTCTTTGATTCCTTTTTAATTTATTTATCAATTTGATACAAAATTAGTGTAATATATTCAAGTTTAAGCCTCTTGGGACTTTAAACAATATCCAGTAAACGTAGTAATATATTTCATCGCTTTAATTTTATTTATAATAAGCCCCTTCATCCCAAAATAAACTTCACGCAAGTCCAGTGCCTGATCACCGTTGGATTGCGAGCCTCCAAGATCGACGAATATCGCTTGGGAAATTTGCACGAGCAATAATGCGCGATGGCGCATCATACTTGTGTTATTCTTCGTGCATATTGATTAATCTCCAAGCAAGTCCGACGCACGATCACTGTCCGATTGCCCCCTTTCAGATCGACGGTGCAAAATCAATTTTGTTGGTCATCCTGGTACGGGCTTTAATGCGCGATGGACTATCATTATCGTGCGATTGGCGGTTTTGCAGGGATGTGTGTCAACACCTCTATGGAATCGCTGCCAATTCGGGAATACCACCTATCGTCAAAAGGTGGTGTGGAAAAACCCGAAAACCACCTTCACTATTCACTCGCAGTTTTTAAATAGTGATCATCCAAGTTCATTTGGCCTCCGGGTTAGTTTGCGTATATATATATATGATATGGTCACGCTATACTGGAAATAAATTAACCAAGGTTCAGTTTGCAATACGCGCCATCTCTAAACCAAACCGTTTTAAAATTCTTCCATGGAGTTATATATATATCTATATATATATATCTATATATATATATATATATATAATGTGTTCCGTACATACAGAACGCGTCCATGGCTCACTGTACCAAAACCTTAGAAACTTGATAAAAGCATGAATCTATCCATAGATCATCACACAGAGTTGCAGGAAATTTCTTACGAGAATTGAACCAATCATAGCCCCAATTGCTCTGGTTATTAACAGAGTATCACCGAAACTCAACCATACACAGATTTTCTTTCTCCTCCATACATTATATTTATACATGAATTAACTTTCGCAGGGATTATAATTTCTGTAAAATCAAATCAACCCAGTCTTCGGAAAATTATCCTTCAATGTACTGCTTGTCTCTGTAAATGCATCTTTCCTCTATTCTTTGCTGCTGATCCTACTGATCGTTGATCTCTGCAACTCTGCTGTTCTTCTTCATTGCCCATGCCTTTGCCAATTCCTTTGCCACATCCTTTATCATTAATGACAATATTCCAATGATCTCCCCATGTCATTCTGTCTTCAATACATTGCCTTCCATGGTATGTTCAAAGTTCTTCCCTGTCACAGTTCTGCAAGTCCTTCATTAATTAGGTTGCCATCAAGGACAACACATGGCATCATATTGCCAACAAGATATAAAAAGAAACTATAATGTACTTAGGCTAGACAATTATTCCTAGACCTCATACATTAGGGGGGAATTATTAACACTGGAAAATCGTACAAGCAAAAGACATTAGAGAATGTCAAAGAAGAAGGTAGAAATAAGGATTTACAAGGAAGGAATACATTACAGGAGATGAAAATTTTAACTTTTCCTAAGGTCAAGAGGGAAAATTTATTGAACTGTGCACAGAAAGCACTGACCCGTGGTGATATTTACGACTTTTTCTTTAATAACTGCAAAGAGAATCATGGCTATCCCTCAGATAGCCACGCAGACCTGAGTATGTGGAAAGTCACCATCCAGGACAACATGGCACACTTGGAGAAGAAGATTCTCACTCAAGCCAGCCAAGTATAACCACCTTGGAGCCACCTTGAGGCTTTAGTGCAACACACAAAGGAATCATCGTCCCACTCTTGTGTCAACATCCATCTTGTACTAAGATAGGGAGGGAAATTTTGAAATTTTTCTATAAAATCTAGCCATGGGAAGAGAGACCTGAGAACACATTATTATGCTGACCAAATTGCTTGAGGGAAAAATAACTTGTGCTGTCCAAGTAGTAAGAGGATTAGAAGGATTCAGTTGTTAGCCATCCAATACCTCAATCCAAGAGAAGAAGTTCACCACGTGTTCGTCAATATACCATCCATCAACATGGGAGACAAGCTTGCTAAGATATTGAGGGGAAGAGACCCCATTTCCTTGGATATTGGAGCTCCATAGCTCTAAGGATCCATTACAAGTGATTTAGCATCCTATTCTCTTATACCACCAACACCTAATAAAGGGAGAGATTTCTCCATTTTAGTTATTAGTGTGTTTGAATCGATTGTAATTGTTATTGAACATGTTTTTTTTTTTCTTCATTGATGTAAAATTCTATGTCTTTACTTATTTTACTACATGTTATTTTGTTTCACTAAATATTTAACAAAGAAATTGACCTATGATTTGCTTGTAGGAAAGCAGCCTCCCTATTAAGCATAATGTATTTCGTCTGCCCATGCGTCAAATAGACCGCAACAAGTAGCACTACTTATAATTCTAGTTGTGCCAGAGTCTGATTTCCTATTTATCCTTTCCTTTATTATAGGTTTTCACTATGCCTATTTTCATGTGTGATTCTTATTTTAAACCTTAATTTGGAATTCTTCCCTTGAACACTTGATTTATTCTTTCCTTTTTCCTATTTGATATTCCTGTGGACCTGTCTTTACTTCACTTCCCTTGGGATTTTTCCCTATTTCATTACTCACTTCACTTGTTCATATTGCAACAGCTATTTCATATATATCATTCTTGTGTTTCCATTTCCTTGATGGATCCTTCCATTTCTTGCTTCATATGATATTTTATTTGCATCTAAGCTCCCCATACCAAGTCTATGTCCAATTGTATTGCATGCAACATTTCTTTAGGTAATAATAAGTGTCCTAGGATCTACTCTTGTACTTCTACTCACAAATATTCTAGTTGTTGTAATTTCTACAACAAAACACTCTTATCGTTGATTAGCCTTCTTGATTACATATCAATTGTTTTTCATATTTTACAAAAGCACCTGTACTATATGTTGTCACAACCACTCTTACTCTTCAACTAGTCTTGTTGTACCATTTAGTATTACCTATGTATTCATTCATAGTCACATTCATTGTCCTCTGTTGGAGATATATTCATTGTCTAAAGTAATGGTTGTTTTTCTCACTAATGTGAACAACTCTTCTATCTTCTACAATGTACCTTGTGAATATCGCATGGTTTGATGGAGTATACTTGTGGATTATGCCTTTCATTGAGAATGTGAAGAAGAGGTTACTTTCAATCTCTCATGGAAGTCTTTGATTCCTTTCAGTACATATATATGATTCAAATTCCTAATTGATCTTGCAACTATTTTTCCAAAGTATTCCTTCCTTATTTTACACCCTTTTGAATTGAATGTGACTTTGTGTCCTTTGTCAAACGTTTGGATTACACTTAGAAGATCGTGCATTAATCCATAAAAAAAATTGATATAGTTAGCTTTTATTTTTTATATTATCATGGCTAAATAATCCTTGCCCATTATTATGGTTGATGTATTGTCTCCAAGAATGTCATTGCCACCTTTGACTTCCTTTCAAGAGAGAAATATGCCTTTTTTCATATGATGATAGAATCCACTATGTAATACCTTATGGAAAAATATATTACAAGGAAAAAATTCCGATAGAAAATAATTTAATACATGGGAGAAAACGACCTTTAAGGAAAAAAAAATTTGATTCTTTTTTTACTACCTTTTGAGGGGGACATGGATTCTATTGATTTTTCACTTGATTTTTGAAGTTGTTTTAATTTTTGTTATTAGCCTTCCTTTTCTTGTATTGTTCCCTTGCTCCATATATACCATTATGGTTTATTTTAATTTTCCATAGCTAATCACTACCTTCTTTCTTGAAATGTTTGTGGCTATTTTGGTCATTTCTCTACTAATTGTTTACTTTGGTTCTCACACGGTTTGACCAATCATTGATTCCTTCATGAATGATGACATAGATCTTAAACTCTTTTGTCTTTGATTTACTTACACTTGATTCTTAATTTACAACTTTATGATTACCAATGTCTATTTTAATGTACGAGAATATTTGGTTGTTGTGTATATTATCCACCATTTCATAACTTCTTCCAAACTTTAGTTGATAATTTTCCTTTTTAAGATAATTTCTCAGGGAAACAATCTCAATTTCTAGCTTCTCATAATGATATTATCTTACCTTATGTTCACCTTTCATCACTTCTTCCACTCTTTTAGCTTCTTCTAGTTGGGTATCCATGATAACAATTGTTTTCCTTAATTCATCAAAATAATATTCATTTTCTCATAGTCCTATAGTAATTACTTCTGTCTTTGGTTTTTTATTGTAAGACTCTTAATCTCTTCTAAAGCATAGATGAGTTTTATTCTAAAATGTATCTTCTCATCAATATCATCTTCTTCTAAATTAAATCTTTCTAATTCAAAGTATTGATCCTCCATTATCATGAGTCGGGAAATTCCTTTACAACATTATAATATGCATAGTTGCTACTATATTCAAATCAACTACATATTTATTTTTTATACTCATAAGGTTTTTTATCAACTTCATGTTCTTCTCTATCATTACCATTTTCTAAACTTACTTATGAACATTTAAAATCAACATGACTATTCTTCTAAGATTACAATAGAATAGTAGATTACCTACGGATTTCACTTCTTATGCATCTTAATCGCCTTCGTCTTCATCCTATAAATATGAGTTGTTATATTTATGATCACCAAATTGAGCATTCATAATTATGATATCATCTTCATCATCTAGTTCATCACATAAGTACTCATGCTTTTCAATCTTCTTTGATTCATTTTTTACATATTACTTCTGATATGAATTATCTATCTTTGTTTCATATGCAGTGTGAAAGTCATATCCCTTGTTGATCGTGGCAGCCCCCTATTAAATTTTGACAATCAATCCCCTTTAAAGCCCCCTAAACCCCCTTTTTTTTTTGGCCTAAAAAATATTTTTTTCGCCTATCGTTCCCCTCATCTAAACTCAAAATTGCATAAAAGGGGCCGAAATTACACGTTTTAACATATTTAAGGTCTAGCACCTTTCGGCCTTAGCCCCTTCAATATTTTTCTTCACGTGACCTAGGCGCTAGACCAAGCGCTAGCCCGGAGAGCGCTTATCGCAGTTGGATGTCGGGCGCAGTATTATCCGTCGATCTGTACAGATCGAACGACCTTCATAAATCAGCGTCGCGCCCATGGCCCAACCTGTTCACCGTCCGATCAACCTGCTAATCAACGGTCAACAGCTCACCTACCCTTGTGGTCCCCGCGCCCAAAAGCACTATTCAAAACCCGCCAGTTTCCATCGCACCACCTTTCGAGGGGTAGGCGGTATTTCTCGTTTCAGAGCGATTCCGCACATTGCATGACACATGGCTCCGCACACTATTCATAAACCGCCCTCCATCATGCATTAACATTCGTCCACAAACCTGGCGCGATATTGCTATGTGTCGTCCGATCTGGGGTGGGCCATCCGACGATGATCGTGCCGCCAAGATGCTCGGGCGATAAACCCAGCCAACAGTGCCCCTGGCCCACCTTTTATCGCTCTCCGACATACTCTCAGCCGTCGATCTCCTCTTGAGATTGGACGATCCAGATTGATTGCCTGCCCGCCATCGACACGTTCCTTCTACCCTATCATCCGTCCACTAGTTTTGTCACATTTTCTTCCGCCCCTCATTTATTTCCATTCGAAGGTCAAAATTTCATCGTTTGAATTTAAATTTTCTGCATCCCTCCAACCTTCACTAGGCCATTTTTCCACCATTTCGCCATGCTGTGTTGTCATCCTCGCTATTCCCGCTGCATCCATCTTCCCATGCATTTGTTTTCATGATGATTTTGTGTGTTTTGCAGGGTACGAGCGGCAGTAAGCCGCCATGATTCACAGTCTCAATTACGGTAACTGAGAACACCGGAAAGGACCATTTTTCAGAGGCTAGAATTATGGAGAAAGGCCTGGGAAGATGTTACAACATGACCTACATTAAAGAAGCAGGTTTAAATTCTGTCAAACCCTCCAGATTCATTTAGAGCGCAGATTTCGCTATCAGAGACATTAACATTGCAGACAGAGAGTATCAGTGAAAGGCAGAGAGTTAAAGGCATGTAATTGAAGGTTTTTGAGCCTTAACCTAACCATTTAAAGGAATAATACCAGATCGAAGACCTCGTAGATCACTCAGAAGGTCCAATGCACAGAAAACAATACCCTCAAGGTCTCATTTCAGCAGAATTTTCTTTCTAGGAAAGGACAGACTGCCCTTGTGGTTTTTATTTCTCTACCGTGTTCCTGAAGAGACTTCCACCCAGTGCATTTATTTCAGAAAGTAGGCCACAGAGTACATACAGCACTACAGATTCATCAAGCAGTATGGGCGTGCACATTTCCGCCATCCTATCTTAATGAGGCAAATTAAATGTTCATCATCCATTTCCTTTACTAAGTTTTCTTTTTCTCCTATAAAACTCCGAAAGAGCAGATTATTAGGGGTTCCAGATTTTCAGAAAATTAGGCAGTATGAGAATTTTGTATGCATTTTTGTTGAAATTTTATATGAATGCACAGAGCCTGTTGGGTTTCAGTGAGGAGGAGTTTCATCTTTAATGAGGATTCTGGTCTTTGGTGTCTCACAGTTTGTAACTTTCGCTTATATGTGTTAGTTTAATTGTTCATTTTGTTTCATCCGCTCTTCTTGTATCATGTTCTGGAATGCGAGTGGTTCATTGGTTTTTGGTATGGATTTATCCTAGTTGATACCCATGCTTGAACTAGTCAAGCACTTTAAATATGGCTCAGGCATGATATACTGTTTCACTTTTCACTTCAACCATATTTCTGCTATATTAGCTTCTTTGGGAGGTTATTTTTAAAACGCTATTGTCATGTATGGATTCTTAAATTGGTAAGCCCATTACATGGTGGTATTGTGTATCTGGATATCATCTCAATGACAGTTAGTATTATCTTAATCTTTCATACACAGTAATCACCTTCTGATTATTTATTTCTGTGAGGTATTTTCGAATCGGCCCTCTTTACAGTAAGCTACCTCTGAATTGTCTGATGCATTTGTATTAGAATTCCACACCTTGCCTCTACATTATTGCTTTCCTAGTGTCCCTTTTCTGAAGGTTTTGGTCCCATTCAAATTAACCCCCCTGCTTAAAGGAGATATCATGAGAGCCTTTTTTTGATAACTCCCCTTGTTATATCACACGCTCCTTGCTATATAAGATGTCCTAGGCACTGGTCTTTCACAACTCAAGGTTGTATCTAGGGACCACAACATCTTTTTGGCACCGTTGCTGGGGATCGAAGTTAAGAAAATTTAAATCCCTGGGCCTCGACAAAATCTTTATTCACTCTTCAGAAAGGTGAGCATGAAGAGTTGAGAGTTGTAGATCCCTCACCTTGGCGACTCCACATTCATTCATTAGAAAATTTACTTGCAGTCCTGGCTCCCTGTAAGCCACACCTAAGGTCAGATACATCTCAGCCAAAGACACCTTCTGTGTCTGACCCAGAGAATATCCTACATAGGAGGAATTGGAGGGAAAGAAAATCAGCCCATACTGAGATTCCTGAATTCTCTCAAGAAGACTTTTCGTCCTCCTCCTCTCAAGTTTCTCAATTGCAAGGTCCCGAATCCACTGTGGGAGATCCCGAGTACTATTCAGATAGGCCACCCTGAGGAGGTGTCCGAGTTAAAGACAACTTTCACCCTACTCCTAAGGTCGAAGAGGTCAAGGAAGTCACCGAAGTATCTGCTATTAACAGACTGTTGTTCCCCTCAACACCTCAAGCTGCAGTCCATTACATTCCTATTGTCATTCATACTCCACTTCCACCTCTGCCTCCTCCTTTTACACATCAAACTCATGCATGACCTCCACCTCCTCCAATGGAAAATGTTCCTGGCTTCTTGTTGAATAAATATGCCCCCCTTGCATTACCTCAAGTGTTGAACGATATGCCACAGGATTATCTGAAGATTTTACCCCGATTCAATGGGGAAAATGAAATTGAAGCTCAAATACATCTTGAAGTCTTCTGCTCTTTCGCAGAGAACTTTAATGTGGAACACTTAGATGTAGTCTTGAGGCTATTTATCCAATCTCTTGATGGTGAAGCCTGAAAATGGTTTAAGACATTGGGAGACCGTTCTGTCACCACTTGGGAAGGAATGGAAGATACTTTTCTCAGGAAATGGGGAGAGAAGAAATATCATGGACATTGTCTTACTGAGTTTAACACACTCAAGAAAATACATAACGAAGGGGTGTCAGAGTTTATCAAGAGATTTAATAAATTGTATTTGAGTCTTCCTGCTGATATGAAACCTCATCAAACTGCTGCTAAAGTTGTTTTCGTAGCATCCTTTGACTCAAAATTCGGTTTCTCTTTGAGAGAAAGAAATCCTACCACTCTGGATGATGCTCATACAGATGCGCTAGAGTTGGAGGCAAATTTTTCCTCCACTGGTAAATCAAAGGGAAAATCTGAACAAGATACTAGAAGAAGGGGCAAAGAGGAGGTATCTACCTCTAACCAAGACAAAGACTCAACTAATGAAAGAATTGAAGAAATGAACAAAATGATTAAGAACCTTTCTGGTAAGCTGGTCAAGCTTGAATTGGAGGCCAAGAATTTAGCCTCCAAGAATTTCCAGAATGCTCCAAACAGAGGTTACAATCCTCAGTATAGGAAACCACCCCTGCAAATTTTGCAAAGGGAACTAAAGGAACAACAAGATCAGGTACCACACCCATTGTACTTGGAGGGTCCAATAGATGGTTCTGCTGAAGACACTGCCTATGAGCTGGAGGATGAAAATCTTGCCTTCTCGAATAGTGATGGAGAGGAATGCCCCTTGCAAGGAAGTGATGGAACCGAATTCTCATCGCAAGAAGAGGAGAAGGCTGGAGACACGGAAGACTCAGAGATTGGTCACTATTGTAAGCAATTTTTTGATTTCATGCAAACACAGTTCAATAGAAGTATGATCTCAGATCTTCTAGGAAGAGTTCTCGTACTCAAGATCAAGAAGAAGAGCCACCCCAGAAGGAAGCACCCGCACAGAAGGAGTCAACAATGCATAAATTCACAGAAAAAGGTAAGGGGCCTTCAAACAAACCTTTGCAGTCTAATGACCAAATTCCTTCCTCTTCAAAAGTAGTCATTCCCCCTAATGCCAAGTCTGTTTCAAAGGAAATCAAACCCTTAGCCAAAAATAAAGAGTCAAAGGAGGTTGTAATAGAGAGGTCCTCTCCTGCTTTCAGTCTACAAAAGGAACTTGAGAAGGTCAAAATTCCAGTTCCCTTGACTGAACTGTTGAAGCAACCTGCATATCAATCCCAAGTCACCTCTTTCATGCTCCCTCCAGAAGCAGCACTCATCCCAGATAGTCGCAACCTTCAAGAAGAAAGACCCATGGTCATATTTGGCCCACATGTTGAGGAATTCGATGCTTCTACTCCTCCCTTCTATGTGTCTCTAGTGATTCATGACCTACTATTACATAACTGTATGTTAGATTCTGGAGCTTCCCATAACCTACTACCTCTGTCAGTCATGGAACAACTAGGATTACAAATCACCTGTCCATACAAGGACCTCTATTCATTTGATTCTAAAAGAGTTAAATTCCTGGGGATGATCAAGGATTTGGTGGTCAATTTGGCCCAAATCCTAGCCAAAAGTGTGGTAATGGACATCATGGTGGCTGACATCCCAGCTCGCTTTGGCATGTTGCTGTCAAGGTCCTGGGGGACAAAAATTGGTGGGTCAATCAGGTTGGACTTAACATATGCCACTATCCTAGTTTTTGGTGGCCAGGAGAGGAGGTTGTACAGGGAAACTAGATTTGTCAAGATGGTTACTAAGGCTGAAAACTCTGTTAATTCACCAGTCTACAGTAGAGAAGGAGATTTCTCGTGCTTGACGCTGGAAGAAGATCAAGATTATTCTCATGAACCATCCTTCTGCCATATAAATACTGAGCAACCCTTAGAGATCCATGAAGCAGGAATATGGACACTTCATTTTGACGAAGCAAATTCAAGAGAAGGTAATGGAGCTGGAATACTATTGATTTCTCCTACAAGAAAATGGGTCCCATTGTCTTTCAAGCTAAAATATGAAGCCACTAATAATGTGGCCAAATATGAAGCACTTCTATTAGGGTTACAGACAGCCAGGAGCATGAATATACAAAGTTTAAAAGTTTTGGGAGATTCAGAACTGGTTGTTAGACAAGTCAGGAATTAGTGTCAAACCAAACATCCTCGGTTGAGGGCTTATAGGAATGAAGTTTGGGACATGGTGGAGATTTTTTTCTTGGTAGTTAATATCCATTTCATGCCCCGGGAACAGAATAGGATGGCTGATTCCCTTACTGTGGCTGCTAGTACATTCCATCCACCTCAGAACCCCCTCTTAAGGTATGAAATTGAGGTACGTTATCGACCATCAGTCCCAGATAACATCAAGAACTGGCAGGTATTTGAGGATGAAGAACAGGTGAAGAGGTTCCTGGAAACAGTAGGAGAATCATCCAATATGGAGATTGATGCTTGTGAAGAAGAAGAGGCTGAAGACACTTCAGAAAGAAATTGGGAGAAGAAAATGGCAGGTAATAAAGTGTTTCAATTGAAGGGAAACATTATTCCTAGAGGGTTGGTGCCTCTAGAAAGATTATTTGACAAGAACGATGTCCCACTGCAGCGAAGCAAAGTGGTAGAAGAAAATCAGGTAGAAGACCTGAATCTTGGTACTGATGCTGACCCCAAAATTGTAAGATTATCCAAGAAGGTCCCAGAAGAATATAAAAATCTATACCAAAAATTATTTCAGTCTTACAAAGATGTGTTCACATGGTGTTATTAGGACCTAAAAACTTTTTACATCAGTATAATGCAGCATAAAATTCCACTAAAGGGAGATGCGAAACCTCACAAGCAGAAGCTCAGACAAATAAATCCCCTGCTGCTTCACTCTATTGAGAAAGAAATTAAGAAGCTATTAAAGGCCGGAATAATTGTTCCATTGAGGTACTCTGAATGGGTTGCAAACCTAGCCCCTGTCCAAAAGAAGAATGGAGAAATAAGACTATGCGTTGATTTCCGAAATTTAAACCGAGCATCCTTAAAAGATAATTATCCACTGCCCAAGATGGATCACATCCTGCAGAAAGTGGTTGGAGCTTCTAGGATGTCAATGATGGATGGATTCTCTGGTTACAATCAGGTGGCTGTACTTCCAGAAGATTAGAAGAAGACTGCTTTCACCACACCATGGGGTACATTTATGTATGCTAGGATGCCTTTTGGGTTGATCAATGCAGGGGCCACTTTCCAAAGGGCCATGGACATTGCCTTTGTTGTAGAGCAAGATAAGTTTTTGGTAGTCTACCTCGATGATATCACTGTGTTTTCGAAGGATGATACTGAGCACATTGAGCATTTGCGTAGAAATTTTGAAAAATGCAGAAGGTATGGTCTTTCTCTTAATCCACAAAAGTCTCTTTTTGCTTTAGAAGAAGGCAAGATTTTGGGACATATTGTGACTAAAGATGGGGTAAAAATAGACCCTAAGAGGGTAGAGGTTATAAATGGTATTTCGCTTCCCAGAAATAAGAAGGAGGTGCAGGTCTTCCTAGGGCGCATTAATTTTCTGAGAAGGTTTATTCCTAACTATGCTGAGATAGTTAGACATATAACTGACATGATGAAGAAAAATAATGAGGTAAAGTGGTCCCAGGAATCACGAGAGGCCTTTACCAGGATAAAAAATTATTTTGTAGAAGCCCCTATGCTAGCTGGACCAGATTATGCCAAACCTTTCATGATCTTCTCATTTTCATCACCTCATACAGTGGCAGGAGTTTTATTGCAGAAAAATGAAGAAAGGTACGAGCAACCCATCGCCTTCTTCAGTCAGGTGCTCCGTGATACAGAACTGAAATTTAACATATTAGAAAATCAAGCATACGCCCTGGTGAAATCCCTTAAAGCTTTCCGCATGTATGTCTTACAATCCCACATCATTGCATTTGTGCCTACAACAACTGTAAAAGATATTCTTATCCAAGGGGATAGCGAAGGAAAAAGGGGGAAGTGGATTGCAAAAATACAGGAGTATGATCTAGACATCCGCCCTACCAAACTGATCAAAGGACAAGGGCTAGCCAAAATCTTATCCGAATCAAACTATCAGGCTCTGGGTATAAATCTGTCCATAATAGCAAGTGAGGAATCTGAGAAGAAAGAAGAGCGACAGGGATTAGAGGTAACTACTCCGGAAACACATATAAATTACCTCACTAGTCAGTGGTAGAAAGAGGTAGTAGAATATCTCCTCACACTCAGCTGCCCTCCAAGTTGTGATAAAGCTAAATACAGAACGCTACAGTTGAGATCACAGAAGTACATAGTCACCAATGGCCGGCTATACTGGCGGGATCGCTCAGGCATCCTACTCCTGTGTCTCACAGAGGATGAGGTAGAGGGTATAATGGCCGAATTTCATGAAGGAATCTGTGGGGGTCATTATAGCTGGAGGGCCACTGCTCACAAAATCCTGAAGGCTAGTTTCTACTGGCTCAAACTCTTTGGAGATGCTTTTTCCTGGGTTAGAGCTTGCGAGAAATGCCAACGATTTTCTGAAAGACAGAAGTTGGCACCTCTGCCCATGATTCCTATTCATGTGGACGAACCATTCCGGCAATGGGGAATTGACTTTATCGGTGAAATACATCCTTCGTCGAGTGGTCAGCATAAGTGGATTTTAACTACCACAGATTATTTCACAAAGTGGGTGGAAGCCATACCTATGAGGAACACAAAAAATGTTGTGATAATAAAGTTCATGGAATAAAACATCATATCCAGGTTTGGCTACCTTGCCAAGATAGTAACTGATAATGCCCAGGCCTTCAAGTCTGCAAAGTTTGTAAACTTATGCCAGCAGTATAACATTACACTAATTCACTCTACAACCTATTACCCACAAGTAAATGGCTTGGCAGAGTCTTCAAATAAAACCTTGGTGAAGGCCCTGAAGAAGACTATCAACGAAAATCAAAAAAATTGGGACTCCCAGTTGAAATTTGCTCTGTGGGCTAATAGGATTACCAGCAAAAGAGCAACTGGGAAGTCCCCATATGAATTAATATATGGGAGGGTAGCAATATTCCCTATACAGTTAGCCTTACCCGTAGTCCGATTCATGCAAGAAAGTCAAGAATAGCTCGATGATGTGACCAGGAGAATAAATGAGTTGGTGGAGTTGGAAGAAACACGCAACCAGGTAAGTCAAAGGTTAACTGAATATGAGGAGAAGATGAAGGACCTTTTTGATCAGCATGCCAAGGACAGGAAGTTGCAGATTGGTGATTTAGTGCTCAGATGGGATGTCCGAAGAGCTGAAAAGGTGAAACATGGTAAATTCGATCCACTCTGGTTTGGCCCTTTTAAAATCATAGAACAAGGGGGAAACACCTTCAGGTTGGAGAATTTACACAGAGACTTTCTTGATGCCCCTGTAAATGGTCAGTTCCTTAAACCCTAATTCCAGTTTTGATTCAGGCATAGACAGCCTAGTGTATCATACTGTACATTAGTTTTCTATTTTCATCCTTGTTTGAATAATGTGGGTGTCGTGATGAATCATGAAAAGAAAAGTAGAAGTGCTGAAGAGAAGTGTCCGCATAGAAGATTAACCGGTAATCTGTGAAGTTCTCGACACGCCTAGGGATGAACATGTCGTCCCAAGGTGGAGCCAATGTTGATCGTGGCAGCCCCCTATTAAATTTTGACAAGCAATCCCCTTTAAAGCCCCCTAAACCCCCTTTTTGTTTGGCCTAAAAAATCATTTTTGCGCCTATCGTTCCCCTCCTCTAAACTCAAAATTGCATAAAAGGGGCTGAAATTACACGTTTTAACATATTTAAGTTCTAGCACCTTTCGGCCTTAGCCCCTTCAATCTTTTTCTCCACGTGACCTGAGCACTAGACCAAGCGCTAGCCCGGAGAGCGCTTATCGCAGGTGGATGTCGGGCGCAGTATTATCCGTCGATCTGTACAGATCAGACGGCCTTCATAAATCAGCGTCACGCCCGTGGCCCAACCCGTTCACCGTCCGATCAACCTAAAAATCAATGGTCAACAGCACACCCGCCCTTGTGGTCCCCGCACCCAAAAGCACTGTTCAAAACCCATCGGTTTCCATCGCACCACCTTTCGAGGGGTAGGCGGTATTTCTCGTTTCGGAGCGATTCCACTCATCGCATGACACATGGCTCCGCGCATTATTCATAAACCACCCTCCATTGTGCATTAATGTTCATCCACAAACCTGGCGCGATATCGCTGTGTGCCGTTCGATCTGGGGCGGGCCATCCGACGGTGATCGCGTCGCCGAGATGCTCGGGCGATAAACCCGGCCAACAGTACCCCTGGCCCACCTTCTATCGCTCTCTGACATACTCTCATCCGTCGATCTCCTCCTGAGATCGGATGGTCCAGATTTCTTGCCTGCCCGCCATCGACACATGCCTTCCACCCCGTCATCCGTCCATGAATTTTGTCACATTTTCTTCCGCCCCTCATTTATTTCCATTCGAAGGTGAAAATTCCATCGTTTGCATTTAAATTTTCTGCATCCCTCCAACCTTTACCAGGCCATTTTTCCACCATTTTTCCATGCTACGTTGTCATCCTTGCTATCCCCACTGCATCCATATTCCCATGCATTTGTTTTCTTGACTATTTTGTGTGTTTTGCAGGGTACGAGAGGCGGTAAGCCGCCATGATTCACAGTCTCAATTACAGTAAGTGGGAACACCGGAAAGGACCATTTTTCATAGGCTAGAATTATGGAGAAAGGCCTGGGAAGCTGTTACGACATGACCTCCATTAAAGAAGCAGGTTTAAACTCTGTCAAACCCTCCAGAGTCATTTAAAGCGCAGATTTCGTGATCAGAGACATTAACATTGCAGACAGAGAGTATCAGTGAAAGGCAGAGAGTTAAAGGCGTGTAATTGAATGTTTTTGAGCCTTAACCTAACCATTTAAAGGTAGAATACTAGATCGAAGACCCTGTAGATCACTAAAAAGGTCCAATGCACAGAAAACAATACCCTCAAGGTCTCATTTCAGCAGAATTTTCTTTCCAGGAAAGGATGGACTGCCCATGTGGTTTTTATTTCTCTACCGTGTTCCTGAAGAGACTTCCACCCAGTGCATTTATTTCAGAAAGCAGGCCACAGAGTACATACAGCACTACAGAGTCATCAATCAGTATGGGCGTGCACGTTTCCGCCATCCTATCTTAATGAGGAAAATTAAATGTTCATCATCCATTTCCTTTACTAAGTTTTCTTTTTCTCCTATAAAACTCCGAAAGAGCATATTATTAGGGGTTCCAGAATTTCAGAAAATTAGGCAGTAAGAGAATTTTGTATGCATTTTTGTTGAAATTTTATATGAATGCACAGAGCCCGTTGGGTTTTAGTGAGGAGGAGTTTCATCTTTAATGAGGATTTTGGTCTTTGGTGTCTCATAGTTTGTAACTTTCTCTTATATGTGTTAGTTTAATTGTTCATTTCGTTTCATTCGCTCTTCTTGTATCATGTTATGGAATGCGAGTGGCTCACTGGTTTTTGGTATGGATTTATCCTAGTTGATACCCATGCTTGAACTAGTCACGCTCTTTAAATATGGCTCAGGCATGATATATTGTTTCACTTTTCACTTCAACCATATTTCTGCTATATTAGCTTCTTTGGGAGGTTATTTTTAAAACGCTATTGTCATGTATGGATTCTTAAATTGGTAAGCCCATTACATGGTGGTATTGTGTATCTAGATATCATCTCAATGACAATTAGTATTATCTCAATCTTTCATACACAGTAATCACCTTCTAATTATTTATTTCTGTGAGGTATTTTTGAATCGGCCCTCTTTACAGTAATTTGCCTCTGAATTGTCTGATGCATTTGTATTAGAATTCTGCACCTTGCCTCTACATTATTGCATTCCCTACGTCCCTTTTTTGAAGGTTTTGGTCCCATTCAAATTAACCCCCCTGCTTAAATGAGATAGCATGAGAGCCTTTTGTTGATAACTCCCCCTGTTATATCACACACTCCTTGCTATATAAGATGTCCTAGGCACTGGTCTTTGACAACTCAAGGCTGTCTCTAGGGACCGCAACATCCCTCATAGATACATTTCAACTTATCTAAATTTTCTTTTGTAGTTTCACAACGAGCCACCTTATCAGAATTTTATTTAGATAGCCCACTCTATATTTCCTTTATGTCTTTTGTATTATACTTATTGTAATCACCAAAAATTGATCACCATCCATTTCTAACTAGGTGGATCGAAATACAGTATGTGAGTTTAATTTTACCATAGTAAAATCACTTTCACTATAAGAAATAATTTAAAAAACCAATTTAATTAAGTTATTTTCGATTAAGCTAATCGTGTCCTTTAACAGACTTCAGTTCTTTCATGTCCTTCAGAAAAATAACAAAGATGCAGATCTTGAAGCCAACATTGTTGTCTCTTTACAAGCATGGTCTCTCTTATGTGAAGAGGGGGATTCATGGGATCCTCTGCCTTAGCCGGCCCCTCTCCTTGTTATGTATTTTTTTCTCTTGCTACAACAATTTGTTTGTATTAGAAGGTTTTCTAGTCATTGGGAAATTGGTAGATTGAATGTAAGAAATAGAGTAGGTTATTTTTTCTTGTTCGCAAACCCCCTAGACATTGGGTCTCCAGATGTAAAACCTCTGAGCATACAACTCGGTACTTTTGAATCAATATAAACATACTCTTTTTTGTTAAAATAAATAAATCATTTTCGATTAAAACCCATGAGAATAATTAAATAAACCATTATTTATTAATTTTCTCTAGGAATAATTATTAAGTCATTTTTTGATAATTATTCCATGTCACGTTTGACTAAATCACCTAGTAATAATTAAACAAATCATAATTTATTTATTATTCCTTAACTCCATCCTTGGAATAATTGTTAAATCATTATTTGATAATTATTTCATTTTACGCTTTTCTTATTTTTCGCAAAATAATTAATAAATCATTTTATTTGTTAATTATTTCTAAGTATATATATTTAACCATTTTAAATATATTTTCCCTCTCCAAAAATATAATAAAGTATTCCAAGCATTTAGATCTAGATTTTGGTCAATAATATTTTATTATTCTCCATTTTCAAGATCAACTCAATACTTTGATATAAATAAGAGGGTTTTTTCGTTCATTTCTCACCATGATCACTATCACCATCACCATTATCGTGACATACCTTTTGAGCTCCCATTTTTTAGTTCTACATTGTTTGGATTTTCACACATTTGAGAGAGGAATATCTTAATACTAAAGTGACAAGGACATCAAAGGACCCATCCCATTGAGGGGGACTTATGACCCTTTGTAAATATCCTTTCGCAGGTGTCATTAATAAAATATTTTTCTTTCAAAGATTTTCCAAGATTGGGTTATTACATCAAATTTATTTGAGTTGTTTTTTCTTTTAGATTTGCATACGTCTATATTTCTGCAGGTTTTTCTCACATATTTGTTGTAGATCTGAAGTACAAGCAACCACAATTGTTTTTAGGGCCAGTAGTCACCTGTAGCCAGTAGTCACAATTGTGATATTTTTTTGGTACACCTTCCAAGAAATTTCATACTAACAAATGGTGACTCTGCTAGTGTAACAATTCAGTTTCCTGTGTCACTTTTGCTTTAGAAAACATATGGTTTTCTATAGCTATTTTTAGCTTCTTTTTTATATTTATAGCTTTCTCTCCATTATTCTATAAAATTTCTAGGTACAAGTGGTTTTCTGGTGTTTTCTGTAGGTCACAGGTACCAACCTAGCATGAGAAGCGAACATATGTAGAGATATGACAACCAACAATCGCGGGGAGAAGAAAACACTTTTCAGCCCCAAAACTACACTTTGAGCTTTAGAAAACATTTTCAAACCCAAAAACAACGTTTTCATCCCTTCTAGGTCAGTACCTACATTTTGAAAAAATTCTGGAATTTTTTCAGGGTTTTTTCCAGCACTGCAGGAGTGTTGTATGTGCACTAGGTCATAGTTGTTTCACTTCTGTTTCTGTCATCCTTAGTCATGGATACTCTTATTTTGTCTCTTCTAGGAAGAAAATTCCGCCTAGGGTTTCTAGTAATCCTCCACTTTTTTAGGAAGGGATTGGCTGAGTGAGGAGTCTAGGGTTTTCAATACTTTTAGCTACCTATTTGCTGGGTTGATCCACTTTATTTCAACCCTTTTGGACAGGTTATTTTTCCCTTATAACTACATTTTGAGTTTTCTCTTTCCTTCCACATTAGGATCCCCTTGAGTATCCTCAGTTTTTTATCTTCTTGCCTATCCTATGCAATAGATCTCACCTTTGTTTTTTGGTGTTTTTCTACACCATTTTCAGTAACATAGAGCCTTAGATCCAAATCCCATTGACATTATATATTGTAGGCCCATTTTGTGTGTTGTGATAGCTTGTTTGCTTCTCCTTGTCTAGCAATCTCAAATCCTTATTTGGGTGGGGTTTTTGCTTGCTTAGTTGTTTATTTTGCTGTCATATTTCAGCATTTTTTACAATATTTCATCATTTTATTTCAGTAACACATGGCATCATAGAACATGCTAAATTTACTCATCCACTAAAACACATTTTTTCACACACATACACAACTTAAGAGAACATGATCTTGGTTAACACCTCCAAGCCAAGACTATAAACACCACAATTAATAATCTGACACATAGATTAATCCCACTTGGGAATCAGGGCCAAACAATTTGTGTAGTTAAGCGTAGGATCGGTGGGATAGGATTCTAATAACACCCGTTGATCATTTACATTAAGACATAATTTTTTTATTTTTTAGGAAGCTTCAAATCCTTCACCATCCCACGGTCAAAGCCAGAGTGCATTAGAAACTCGATTCATAGGGGATTAGGCTAGGTCATCGTGTGAGCAGTTCTTCTCAGGGATACCCAATCCGTGGTATGAAATTATGTGTGTTTACTGATCACCAAGAAGCTGAAGAATCGACCACCCCCATGGGATGAAGGTAATGATAGTGACCAATCTTAGGAAAACACCTTATAGGACTAGCTATGGGAAGCATTTGGTACTCTACCCCACCTTTCTCTTGACAACTCTTCTTGTTGGGACGAGTATTCGTCAAGTAATAAGTTCTTTGGAAGGCCACCTAAAACAATAGATTTAATATTGTTTGAGGAATTAGATCACCTTTAGGCTAGAGGTAATTTTATTTAATAGAACCATTTTTCTTGTATTAGGTTAACATAATTATATATTTTGTTTACACTTGGCACCACTACACTAGGTGTTTTCTTGTTGTTTGTTACTCTAATTTTCATATCACCCTTTATTCCTTTAGTGTTATCTTTGTATTGAAATCATTGCGCCACCTAGGCATTGGTTGTGGCGAATTCGAGGTCATCATCCTCAATTCCCATTAGGATGTATTCATCCTCCCCATCGGGTGCAAGTTCATCCTCCCAGTCCTCCATCGAGTCCTTTTAACTATGAGTCTAGTGATTCCTTTGATTCCACATCTTCTCAACTTGATATCGCCACCATATTAGGCACCAATGGATGTGCGAGAAACCAAGGTGGTACCTCAGGTCCAACCCTGGGTAATACCACTAGTCGAACCTCAACCGGTACGGTCACTCCTACTCCTTTGAGTCTCCCATATTTTAATCGGCTTATCAATGATCCTCTTCTCCATAATTCAAATTATCCAGTTATGCCTACTAAAATTCCTTCAAACATTTCCAAGTTTGAGGGAAATATTGGACAACACCCCACTAATCATGTTCACTCATTTCACATGTGGTGTTTCTCTAATTCCATTACCGATGACTCCATTCGTCTTTGTTTATTCCAACACACACTTATTGGAGCTACGACTAAGTGGTATGTCGACCAACCTCGTGCCATGCATTCCACTTTTACGACTCTCATCAAATATTTATTATCATATTTCCAGTTACCTCTCCGTTATGACAACAAAAGAAAACTATTTACTTCATTCTTTCAAACTTATTACACCTGCCTTTCTAACCATGTCTAAGAATGGCACAGAAGGAGGAGCACATGTATGGCTCTTTCTTTTAAATATCGTGTCTATATGGATTGGCTTCTTAGATATATTTTGGCCCCCATAGGTTAATATGCCACATCACACTTCCCTCAGATAGAGGACGATGCACTCCAAATAGCTTCAAAATATGACTTCATCTATGCTCAATCAAGTTATCTTTATATCGTTCTCTGAGATCTAACTCGGCTAGGTGCCACTAATGAACCATGGGAATCTCATGCTACCAATGGAATCATTGGATATATTTCACACCCTTATCTGCAACCATATTATCTCCCTTATATGAGTTATAGTCAAGCCCAGGGGGGAGCCAGTACCTCCTACAATTACCCCACTCCACCAGGAAGACCTCATCCATGTCAAAGCATCATCTTGAAGGGCATGGCTAGCTCACAGTCATGCCAATAGTTGAGCAGGAGTCAGAGTAGGCATTGTGGCTTCTAGCTATTCGAACGCTTCTTCCTTTTGTCGCAGGTCCTAAGTGATTTCACGTAGGATCGAGTAGCGCTGCACCTTGGTCCATAGCTACATGGTTGTGTCCAGCAATTGGGCACCCTGAGAAATCTGTCCTGTAATCAAATTCGTGGTCGCCGTAACCAGCACAGCTCACTAGTCCCGCACCTTCGGTGGTGTCTCTGGCTACAACTTGGCCTATGATTCTGCGATCTATTGCTCCATCTGTGTTTTAACCACTTGGATCTTCATTTTTGAGGCCTTTAAATATGCGACCAACCCCTCAATCTTCGTCTGTGTGGTGGCAGAAGATGGAATATCCTTTGAAACATCCATGCAGAGCCTACTAATGAGGTGTTCCAACTCCGTATGCTGTGCAGTGGCAAGGGTACACGTAGCCTATACCTGGGAAACTTCAGGATTTTTTTCCTCAATTATCTACCTAGTTATGCTAAGCTACTGGTGCACTCGATGGTCCCGGTGTTGAATTTATTTGAACAAGGAGGTGTGGAGAACTTGCAATGAATTATGTGGCATCCTGGCTAGATCCAGTTGTACCTTTGTACAAGCCTGGACTTGCGCTACCAAGTCAGGTGGACTTATCGCGAGGGTTGCGCCTGGCAAGGAGCAGAGGAAGATTTCTGTTCTGACAAGTGCTGCGCTGCTAGTTGCTAAGGCCGTTCTCACCTGAATCATATTAGTTTGCAGTGTGTGCATCTTCAGCTGCAGAGCTTGAAGCTCGACCTGAAGTGTGTCAATCTCGGCTTTCTTCTGCTCTTCCAGATCCAACCATTTTTCTTCTGCAACCAAAGTAACCGCATATGTAGTTTGCTCAAGGTCCCCTTCAGTTAGTGTAACCGCTTCGTCATGTGTAGGTCGTTGCGAGCGCTTCTTCTTCCGTGGCCCCTTAGCAGGGTCACCCGTGCGCTTTGTTCCTCGAGGAGAGTCAGAACCTCCCACCTCCTGTCCTTCGGTACCGAGATCCTACTGCGTATCCTTCTATGCTGCTGCATCCGTGACTTTCCCTATACTCTTACTGGGCTTTGAGCCTTTCTTTGATGCGGCTTCAACGCCCTTCCCCGTGCCTTTTCGCGATCCTCTAGTTTCTTTGGTGATGATAGGTGGGGTGACCTTCGGGGTGCTTATTCCTTAGGTGCCCTTCGCGCCTGTTTTGAAGCCTATCTTCTAGTGGGGAGGCCATTGCGCAATTAAACGATAAATTTCTTTATCAACAACCATATAGGGGAGCAAAACCAATGCAGGATCCTTGCGGCCTCAGATTTGGATGTTATGCATAGTCACCTAGAATACAACAATGCTTTTATACTTATCGTAGATGGCTGGTGATAGATGCAGTCGGGAGTTGATAGCTATTGCGATCCCACTCTGAAACAATACCTAGAAGACTTGGTTGTCCTTGATTTGCTAGGCATCCTTAGAGTCCCACAAGTTCGCATATCAAGCCCCCTCGCACATGTCTAGGGTTAGCTTAGGGAGGACTGATTTCTCAGGTGCTTCCCAGGTGACCAGTATAATGAGAAGTGTCAACCAGGAATAAAAAAATGAACGTCCCTGCTCCTGGGAATTATGTACATTGGCCAAAAACTCGTTGCACAAGTATTGGGACCAATTGAAGCATACCCCTTTCTCGCACCGGCCTACCAACTGAATTACATATGTAGGAATGGAGGCCACCTGGAATTTTCACATCATCTTGCATGCCAACAACAGGGTACCCAACTGCGTACCAGGGTCGCTGATGGATTCGATCATGAAACCTCGAGTGTTTCGCTCTACATGGTAGGTTTCACGCACATGGTTAGTGATCTTCCTCTCGTACTTCTTACTAGCGTGCAGTAGAGGGTTTGGCCCTTCCATGGGAAGACCAGTAATTCGATGAATGAGCGCAACATCGACGGGGATTCGATCCTGGATCCATAAGCAACCATCATGGACCAGGGTGAGGAAATGATGTACCAGATGGTCTGTGATATTATAGTGGCCTAAATGTGACATCCTGAGCAAGTTCAAGAGCCTGGCCCTGCCAATCCATGCACCCAGCGCATGCGGATAATTTTTATCCCATAGTCTTCTTGTATTATGTCAAGATATAATTCAGGTGCCAACTCAGGTAAGGCCTCCAAATTGGCCAAGTCATGATCATCAAATTTCACCTCATGGAGCCTTCCAAAGGGCTCGCCAATGACAGGGACCTCACTCGGGGTCAGTGGCATCTGCAGGTAGGTGCGTAGGCCATTGAGACTCTTCTGTGTGTGGGTGGAGGGCCTGTGGGGCCGAACAAAGGGCGTTAGACAACTGATAGGTTGGGCTATCTGGGCCTCTATCTGAGCAGGCTGAGGTTGCTTTTCTGGTTTGGGTGAACGTTCCTGGGGTGCCGTTTGTAGGGACTTTACATTCCGTGGGGAAGTACGGGGCTTCATCCCAAACCATTTTGCGGGTTTCCCCGAACCTTGTGCTTTTTCTTTTCCCTTCTTCTTCGCTTGACTCGGTGTAGATAGAACTTCCTCGGCTTTAGGCTCTACTTCCACTACGTCCTCGAATTCCTGTTCCGTAGAGGACACCGGTTCTGAGGCTTCAATGAGATTAGTGGTCGTCATTTTGGCACGAAATATGAACTCCAGGTTGCTACTGTCAGAGGGAGTAGGCTGTTCAGACATGAAAGGGATTCAATAGGCACAGAAATTCTTACAGAACAAAATTTTCAAGGACAAACACACCAAGTACAAAATTTTCAAGCAATACAGAACCCTTGTCTGATCTATCCTTCTCCTTTTATAGCCTTTGTGATCGACCAACGGGTGGTTAAACCTTACTTGGAACTTACCATCAAGTAAACGGTAAAAAATATTCATAAATCACCTATTTAAATGCCGACCGCTTGCTCCTTTCAATGGTATCTTTTGTTTTTTACCTGATTTTACTGTTCCAACTGCTATTTTTCGCACCTCTTGTGCGCCTAGTGCACCCCTGCGTTCCCAACAGACCTCGGATGAGCCCAACATACTTCTGCACATCCAGCGCACCAGCTGCATTCTGAACATATTCCTGTGCCTTCGGCGCACCCCTCCGAGCTTCCAAACCTGCGCCCACTTCCTGTGCGTACCATGGTGCCTTCCATTCTTACCTTCCTTAGTGGCGTACCCCACTTCGTATAGTTACTCTGACCATATAGTCATTTGATCGAATACGGTTTGAGTCGTCTGCCATTGACATGGTCGGGTAGCATATCGCCACGCAAGGTGGTTAACGGAACAACTCCACCATTCATGATTTCTTTAACTACATAGGGCCCTAACCAGTGTTGTCAGAACTTCCCCGGGTGCTTCGCAAACTAGCTATTGTATAGTAGGACTAATTCACCCTCCGCAAAGGTCTTTTGTCGAATATACCAATCATGCCATGCCTTATCTTGAGCCTTCTGAACCTGCTGATGGAAATTAGAAATGAAGCGATCTTCCTCTAAAGCCACAAGCTATGCTAACCACTCCTCCATGATATTAGGCTCTGCCATATTCATAAAGGCTGCGATGCGTAGGCTAGGAACAATGTATTCCATGGGCATAATGGTATCCTTGCCATAAACCATCCTAAATAGTGTTTTCCCTATCAAATTGTTACAGGTGGTGCGGTAGGCCCAAAGAAAAGACGAGATGTGCACATCCCAGTCATTGCGATCGGCGTTACTGACCGTAGTCAGTGCGTGCTCCAAGACTTTGTTAAAAGCTTCGAATATGCCATTTTCTTGGGGATGATACAGAGTGATATTCGCATGATTGATCTGAAATTCTTTTGTCAAGGCCTGTATGGTTTCATTAATGAAATGTGTACCTCTATCGCTCATCAAGATCTTCAGACATCCAAATCTAGTTAGAATCTGCTCAAAGGTGAAGTGCGTAGTGGTATATGTAGTGCAATCCTTCATCGCTTGTGTTTCGGCCCACCTAGTTACATAATCAGTGGCAGTTATAATGTAACACACACCTGTCTTCTTTCCCGGTGGGTTGATAGGTCATACAAAATCGATGGCCCATTTTTCAAATGCTTGCAGGGCCATTTGCAGTTGAAGGGGAATTTCATCTCTGTGTGATGGCCTTCTGGTTCGTTGGCATGTATCGCAGGCCTTACAATAGTCATGAGAGTCACTATGCAGGGTAGGCCACCATAATCTACCTCTCAAGATATTTTGCATCGTTGCTTTCCCTGCGTAGTGACCTCCTGCTACCCCATCATGGGCTTATGCCAAGATAGCATGTCGTTCATGCTCCAAAATGTACCTTCTCTGCACTTCATCAGCTCCCATCCTATATAGATGACCTGCGATGATGGTAAAATATGCAACGTGATTTACCATCTCCTTCTTCTGTTGTACCGAATACCTTGCAGGTGCCATGCCTGTAGTCTGGAACTGGATGATGTCGGAAAAGTGCACATCAACTACCTTAATAGCAAACAATTGCGCATTAGGAAATCCTTATTCCAGGCTCGTTGGTTCCTCTCCATTCTAAATTTGGGACAAGTGGTCTGGCCCAACATTCAACTTCCTCGACTTGACAGTGATCTCAAAGTCATATTCCTGGAACAACAATAGCCATCATTAGATTCCCCCAACATCAGCTTATTCACTAGGTACTTCAAAGCTGAATGATCCGTAAACATTTTAAAGTTTCCTCCTAGAAGATAGTGCTGGTACTTCTGTAATACATAGACCATGGCCAATCCCTCCTGCTCCGTGGCAGAGTAGTTGCGCTTTTCACCAGAAAGTTTCCTACTAGCAAATGCAACTGGGTGATCAATGTCTCCATCTCCAGGCTGCGTAAGGACCACTCCCAAGGCAATTCCTGATGTGTCTACATGAACATGGAATACCTTTGTCCAATCAGGAAATATGAGAACAGGTGTAGAGACCATCTTATCCTTGAGTTTCTCTAAGCTTTTCTGACATTCGTCATCCCAAAAAAATGAAACATCCTTCTTAAGAAATTTTCCCATAGGCGTTGTGATTAGCGCATATCCTTGAATAAACTTCCTATAATAGCCTGTATGTCTAAGGATCGAACGTAGTTTTTTCTCAGTTGTAGGGACTGTTGGACTTATGATAACTGCAACTTTCATAGGGTCAACCATCAACCCCTGTCGGCAAACTATATGCCCAAGAAATATCCCGTAGAGTACACAGAATATGAGCTTCTTGATATTTAGGGAAATCTGGTGTTTTCTACAGGCATCCAACATCATGAAAAGGTTCAAGACATGCTTCTTAACCAAGCTGAAGATAGTCTAGTCATCAAAGTATTCCTCCAGAAACTTGTGGATAAAATCATTGAATACTGCCACCACCACTCATGAAAATATGGCAGGGGTGTTCTTGAGCCCAAAAGGCATGACAGTATATTGAAAGGATCCCCATTCAGTAGAAAATGTAGTTTTTTTGCGATCTTCAGGTGCGATTCTAATTTGATGGTAGCCCGAGAATCCATCCGTAAATGAGTACGCTTCCTACCCTCCTATGCTGTCAAGGATTTCGTCTCGGAACGACGTGGGAAAGGATCATGTACGCAGGCATCATTCAGTTTGCATAATTTCACACAGATCCATATTTCTCCCTTCATCTTTTTTCTCCTGTACCACCATCGGGCTTACCCAGGCCGTTTCTTTGACCAATTCGATGATACCTAGGGTGAGCATTTTATCGATTTCTTCCTTAACCTTTTGCTTATACTTAGGATTCAGTCGATAAGGGCGCTACTTCACAGGGCACACATCTAGTTTTAACATGATGCGCATGACCCCTAGCTCCACTGTGATCCCCTTAAGCTTTGAAAACTTTGTCGGGAATAAGTCCTGATATTCTGTGAGTAGTTCTGCAACTTTTCCTACTGTATCATCATCCCATTAATCCCTAATTTTAGCCAAATTAGGCTTCTCTTCCATGCCAATGTTCACTTCTCAGAGCTTCAGAGGCTTCGTAACATTGATAGTGTGTAGCGGGGGTCCCACAACTTCATGCTCTCCCTCCGATTCTGGAATAGATACATTGCACGGATCTTCATCGCATTCTTCAATGGCTATATCGCGGTAGTTGAAAATATCCTGCATCTACATCTCCCATGTTGGTGTCCCAAGTGCTGTGGAAGGGCGTGATTCATCAAATAAAAAGTTTTCTATATCCTATAGACCTTCGTCAAGCGCCTCCGTGCCCCTTGTTAACCCAAATGTTCCTACAAAATTTTCCTTTAATGTTTCCCAGTGGCGGTGTAATATTCCCAAATTGGGAATGCAACAATACAAGACAGATATGCAGAGAAATAACATTGATCATCTAAAAAAAAGCACGAGGCCAATAAGGAGACCTTCTAAATGTATTGAAAACAAAAAAATAAATGTACAATGAGTCCCATAAGATGCATAGCTAGAAATACAAGTCACTAATAGAATAAAAACCTCAAAAAGAGGTGCTGCAACCATATACATAGACTGAAAAGAGCTTGACAACGTTATTTTATTAGGCTGCAACGGATGTTGATTAAATTTTAGATCTAGAACATATAAGTGCATGAAAATTCATATCTACGAAAAATCCATACACTATAGAGGATATTCTATCAATACCCTTTGGGGTTTCCAGTATTACACCATGTACAATTAGTAGATCTAAGATCTAAGTTGTAGATCTGCAGCAATATTCAATGATTCAGAAATATTCAAAAATATGCAGATCAGATCTGATATGAACAATACATAGTTCCTTCTTCAATGGATCTTCAGAGTGAAGGGTAGATCCCCAACACTTGAAAACCAGCTCTCCAAATGATGTGCCAAAACACCCTACAACAACACCTACAGGAATAATACAGTTATGGAAGAAATACTGTGCTATAGGGTTTAGAACATGATTAACCACATTCCAAGATCAGAAAATGAAGCTCAAGATGTTCAAAATTCTCTTGCCAATGGAATAGAAGGCTTCTCCACTGAAAAGGAGCATTGAAATGGTCTAGATCTAAGTAGATCTAGCCTCCACTTGCCGCAGCTTTCAAGGACAACCAAACCCTCAACAGGATTTGTGTTGTAGTTGGAAGAAGAAGCTTGGCCTTAAGCCAGATAGTGGACAATGTAGTAAAAACTCTCCCAAGAGCTACTCAATGGGAAGAGGTGGGATTCCCGATCAAGAACACCCAATGCTAAACAACATTATTCTCAGCTCAACAACAAGAAAATGATATATGTCTAAACAGACAATATATTCAGAAATATAATGTTCATCAACAACCTTCTCATGCTGCCATCCTCTTCCTTTTATAAGTTGAGAGCTTGCAAACCCTAAACCCCTTCCAATGAGATCACTTATTTCACACAAGCCATCTCCATCTAAAACTGCATCGTGCCTCATTGATGGCCACTCCTCCAAGACAACGTTGTAGATTTGGTAAAGGTTGACCCAGTCAAAATGTGCAGCCCCTTTTCACACCTAAGGGTGCTTGATTTAACAACCAAAATTTAGCATTTTTTACGTTTGGCATTGATTTATTCATGATTTAGGAGTTTTATGGATCTCCTTTACACTTTTATTCTTCACACAAGAAATAAGACACAAATGAATATTCCAATTAGCTCATGACTAATTGGGAATATTACAGTCCTCCCCTCCCAAATGTTGCTTGTCCTCAAGCAACTGATAAGGTGAGTGCTGCAACACTTCTCCTCCTCCATTAATGACACCATCATGTGATAAGCTTCCTCCATAAGCTAAGTGTTCACCCATCCATCCCTCCATGAATTGCTCCTCCAAAGTTCTCATGAGATGCAAATAGTCCATCCCATAAGGAGACAATAGGTTACATGAAACAAACATGGTTTGCCCAATGTTCTCCCTGAAACATGTAGCATAAAGTACATGGAGAATATCCATCCCATAAGGCACATACATACCTTCCCTCCTTCCTCCATACATACCCATAAAAATTACAAGCACATCATTAATGTAGGGGATCAAGACAACACAGATACAAACATAAATTTAAGCATATGGAGGTGGGTCATAGTCCCAGATGTGGAACCAGCGCAGTGCATCTCCTGACTGCATTAGATCAAGATGTGGTAAGTGGTTTTCTCAACAGTTACTTGCTACCCATTTCATCTTACCATGGCTGAAAGTGTGAGATATATTTGGTGCCTTAGGAAAGCACCCATCATGTTGCAAAATCTCCCTTTTTCCTCCAAGGGAGTGGCCATATTCAGAAATAGTTTTGGCCCATAGTTGGCCATGAAGTTTATAAGGTACAAAAATCCTCCTTGGAGTCATGGCCTACATATACATGGTGAAATAATACATACAATCAGAAAATAAAACATGATTTACATGAGTATGCTCTTCACCAACAATCCTCCTCAAACAAATGGAGTGGTGCATAGATTTATCTCTTCTCTCAAAAGAAGAGATAACATGTTGCTACCCCATCTCACATGGTACATGCATATTTTACAATGCTAATATAGTTCTCCTTCAAAGCCCTCCCAATGGTAGCTCCTCATGATGATGTTGTTGAGCTTCATGGTGTTAGCCCCCTATGACTTTTTTTTCACAAGCAAACGGGGGGCTAAAATGTTTTTTTGGAGCCTTCAAGGAATGTAGTTTTCCTTAAAAACACATCATCCTTGGAAGCCTCCTCTTACCCTCTGCCCTTTGGTAAAATCCCACTGTTGTTTCTAAGTCAAAAAGCCTCACTGATTATAAAAAAATTTGTTCAAGGAGGCCTTCATTTGTCCTTGTACCCCTGCAAAATGTCCCATTTTAACCCTTTTTCCCCTTTGACAAAGTCCCCCTTTTTACCCCAGAAATCCCTCCCAAAATCCCCTAAATCACCCATTTCCCCTTTAAATCCTACACACACTCCTTGTTTGGTCTAATTCCCCCGTTTTTCCTCTATCGTTACCCCTTTCTGGCCTCAAAATTACATTAAAATGGGCCAAAAAACCCACATTCTACACATTTCAAGTTTATCCCCGTTCGGCTCAGCCCCATAAACCATTTCCTCACGTAACCCGGGTGCTAGAACCAAGCGCTAGCTCAAAAAGCGCGTATGGCATTTGGATATCGGGAGTGCTACCAACCGTCGATCTGTATAGATCGGACGGTCTGCGCAAACTCCATAGCGGCTGTGGCCCCCTCCGTTCACCCCTCCGATCACATATCCACCGTCGATCTGATCCGCAGATCGACGGTCCATTTTTCACCTGCCCCGGTGGTCCCCGCACCAAAGCACTGTTCAAAACCACTAGTCTCCATCGCACTGCTTTTGGAGGGTGGGCTGTATTTTTCGTTTCGAAGTGATGCCATTCACCGCATGACGCGTGGCTCCGAGCACTATTGAAAAACTGCCCCCCATCGTGCATTAACGTTTGACCGTGGACCCGGCGTGATATGTGCGTACACTGTCTGATCTAAAGCTATCCATCCAATGGTGCTCGTGCCATGAAGATGCTCGGGAGTTAATCCAAGGCAAAGGGACCCCTGGCCCACCATCCGTCATGCTCTAACGCATTCTCAACCGTTGATCTCCTCCTGATATTGGACGGTCCGGATTAACTACATGACCTACCATTGACTGGGTCCTGCCATGTCACCATTCCACGTGTGTTCATATATTTTTGTCGCATTTTCATCTGGCACCTTTGCATTTCATTCAAAGGTCATAATGTCGAATGTCTGCATTCAAATTTTTCTGCACTCTGCCAACTTTCACCAGTCCATTTCTCCACTGTTCGCTGCATTTTCCACCATCATCCTACACTGTTCCACCATTTCACCAGGTTTTACTACCATTCTCATTGTCCCCGCTGCATCCACCCTCCCCATGCATTCTTTTCTTAATGTGTTTATGTGTTTTGCAAGGTTAGAGGCAGGCGGAAAACCGCCATGGTTCACAATCACTGTTGCAGTGACAAAGAACATAGGGAAGACCATGTGCAAAGATTGAAATTATGAGGAAAGGCCTGGGAAGGTGTTATGACATGAATTTCATTAAAGGAGCAGGGTAAAACTCCATAAAACCTTCCCAGAGCCATTATAGCGTAGATTTCACATACAGAGACAGGAATGGAGCAGCAAAATAGTATCAGTGAAAGATCAAAGAATTTAAGACCGGTAATCAAATATTTTTGAAGCCTGGAGTCGGTAATTTAAGGCAGGGTACCAGATCGAAGACCCCGTGCATCACTCAGAAGATCAATGCATAGAAAATCATATCATCAGGGTGTCTATATCAGCAGAATGTCTCCCCCCTGAGAAAGGACATAGTACTCATTACCGTTTTAGTCTACATTGTGTCAATGAGAAGTTTTCCAGCCCTGACAATAGTCCTATGCTACCAAAAGCATTTGTTACACGGTATGGAAAACATAAAATCATTTATTTTCCTTTGTTCAGCTCATCAGAATTCTGCAGAGGTATTATAGCAAGTACATCAAAGTCATACCTGGAGTAAATTGCATCCTGACGAAGACCACTATTTCATCCAAACAGTACTGAAGATTAATGCCCCGAATTTAAAACAGAATGGGGCCTCAGCCCTCTTCCTCTTCTGAGTTTTAATGCTGCATTTAGTTTTTCACCTACCTCCTCTGCCTCTCTTTCAACTATAAAATTCATGAAGAAACTCATTGTAATGTTGTTGATCGGATATCCATGAACTGCAAGCTGTTTCTCTTAAGACATGTTCTCTGTGTAAAGTTGTAAGATAGGCTGAGGAAGATGTTTTCAAGCTGAATATCAAGCTATTGGTAATGTTGTACTTGATTGGTGTTGCTCTTTAATATGACAAGCACATTTCTTTGGATCTTGATTTAAAGCAGCGGTGATGTTTTTATGTCTCTATCTATGTTCTCCTTTTTAATTCATTACATTACATTTCTTCTGACACACACCAGAAATATGGCATAGGATTTACCCTTGTTAGGTACCCTATGTTTCTGCTCTCCCTACCTTCAATTTTTTCTGCTATATATATTATCTGAGAATTGATTTCAAGCTAATTTAACCAGTGTAGTGGTCAAATATACTGCTAGCTGATGTGTGAATTAATGAATCATTTATTAGATGTTCTGGTTAGGCTTTAATTGAATGAATTGGGATACTAGGAGTCTAGAACCCTGTCTCTGTCTCACTAGGATCCTTTTCAATTAGTTGAACCTTTATAAGTTCCCTTAAGCTGGATTCCAAAGCATTGATATTTCAAAGTCTCTCTCTGATCTCAGGCCTTCACCTTTGTGTTTAAATCTTTGATGTTTCCTTGTCTGAAGAGTTAAAATTTTGGTCTTGGATCATAGGTTGTCCAATGGCATGTCCTTTCCCTAAATCTGATTCCTGAAAGGTCATCTTGGAGGTTTCCTTGCTTTCACTTTCTCTCTTACCATTTCATGCCATATTATCATCTTTAAGATCCAATGCTTTAGATGACTAGCCCAACTGAAAGCCTGCATATTGAATAGCAAGTAAACCCTTTTATGACTCCATTGCCCAATGGTCTTTAATGTTCTCTAAAATCATCCCTCCTTTGCCTAAAATCCTCTTTGCTCATCCTTGTCTTATATTGAAACCTTCTTTACTGATTCCCAACAACCAAACTAAAAATCAAACAAACAAACCCCGTGCCTATAACTAGTCTAACATCTTAACTTTGAGCTTCAAAGACATAAAACCTTTGCTTGTATAGAGAGATCCCTCTCTGGACCTAGGAGGGCTAGATATTGAGGTCTGAAGGTGCTTCTGATGTTGTCTCATCTTTTGGTATTGCCAATCTGGCCAAAACATGGGAACTCGAACATAATGGCGACTCGGCTGGGGAATCTGAGAGCCTATAACTGATAACATTTGTCTGTCTCCCATTTTCGTCCCCAACATAATGGCGACTCCACTAGGGAAATCTGAGAGCCTATAACCGATAACATTTTTCTGTCTCCCATTTTCGTCACCAACATAATGGCGACTCCACTAGAGAGCTTCTGAGTATGTTCCATCTTACTACATCACAAGAGCCTCAGAAAACCTACGATCTCTGGTTAGGTTGGCAGTTAAACACTCCTATTCACAAGTCAACTTCTATACCACTTGTTGTGTTTTCTCCCACACTCTTAGACAGAGTCTGGAAAGGGCCAGACAGCCTCCGGATCTCATCCTCTTTTAGAGGTGAAATATCTGGTAAATGCCCTCCCAGTCCATCTCTGGTTAGAGTTTGTTGTGTTTTAAGGATTTACCTAAAAAGGACATTACATAAGCACTGTGGTGTACAATGTACCTCCTAGAAACACCCTAAACCCTCCACCTGGTGACTCCATAGTTCCTAAATGATTAAAAGACTCCACTGGTGATTAGTAGGCCTATTGATTATCTTGGTTCACATAAGACTCCACTGGGAGACCAGAGCCCATTACAACATCAACCTCAATAGAAGAAACAAGTAGGGTTAGGCTGCTTGGTTAGAGAACAACATTCTGGCTTCAAGAAACATTCACACAAGGGCTTATCCTAACCCAAACCCACCCGAAATAGTTGACAACCCTGAGAGCATCCTCCAGATATCTCTTACACCTAAAAGACCAACTATTTCCAGCCACATCCATAGAGCTAACTTTGCACCAGAAGACTTTACAGCTCTATCAGACCCACCTTTCGACCTAGACCTACCAAATAGATTACCAAGAACTGGGTCATTCAGTGTTCTAGACCAGCCAGACCTTGAGCTTTCTAGTTCACCACCTCATAGTGGTCAACACATTAGGGACAGAGAGACCCCTCCATCTACACCTCCTGATATTCACTTCATTCAAAATTTGGGGCTTTGCCACCCTAGATCTGCCCAACAGACTTCTGCTGGTCCTAGTATCCCTGTCATCCAAATACCAGCTGCTCAAACCAACCCTTTACCTCATCAAAATACCATCATGGCAGCCTGGTATGCACCTCTGGTTTTACCTTAGCCTCTAGTACCCTTACCCAATTATTATCAATCAAAGATCCCACACTTCACTGCAAAGGAGTCTACCATAGCTCAGCACCATGTAGACAAGATGGAGGATTCTTTTGACTACATGGAGATAGATGATGATACAGTCAAAATGAGAATCTTTGCCAAAAGCTTAGGTGGTGATGTGAAGAAATGGTTTAAAGGCCTACCTCCTAATAGTATCCAAGACCTTCCTACTTTATATCATATTTTAATAAAAAAATGGGAAGTTAAGGCCAACCCTCTCCAAATCTTAGCAGAATACAAGAACCTGAAAATAAACATAGGAGAGAGTGTCCATGACTACTATATAAGGTTTAACAGCGTTTATAACGCTCTTCCTCCACATATGAAACCTCCCCAAGGTATGGCTTTAGTAAAATATCCGGAAGGCTTTGATGCTGATATGGCTTACCAGCTTAGGGAGAGGGATTACAACACACTAGAAGATATGCAAAGGGGAGCGGTGAGTGTAGAGGCTAACCTGATTGAGAAGAAAGCAAGATTGAGAGCTGAGAAGAGGGTAACATATAGAGATGACAATGTAGCTTCCACATCTGATCCCAATTATGACCGCCTATCTTAAAACATGGAAAAGCTACAACAAATGATGGAAAATTTGGTTGTCACAGTCAGTAAACAAAACAGAAATCAAAACCATAACCAGAATCATAACTTTAGAAGAAACAACACCACTCCCAACAGGCAAAGAGAATCAGATCAACAAATTATTCCCCCATTTCAAGAGAACTTTATTGATGAATATGAGGGGATCATAGAAGAGTATGAGGGAACCACAATAAACATGTTTGAAATCGAAAACTCAATCCACAACTATTCCACAGAGGAATATCATCCCTCATCCTCATACTGGGATGAGGAAAGATTAGAATCTGAGGATTACAGGTTAGGATTTGAAAACGCCATCATGCATGTCAGAGAAAAATATGAACTTAGAAGCAAAATGAGCCTAGACACTTCCAAACCAAAGGCTTCTGAGATTTATATCAAGAAAAGGCCTGAGAAAACTTCTAAAGTGACTGCTGAAAGTAATAAATCAGTAGCTGAGTGCTCTGGGAAGAAAAAAGAGAAAGACAACCAAAACACTGATAAACAAAGTCAACCAACTAGCAGCACTAGCATTGCAGTTAGTGCTCCTAATAAAACAGTTCCTAATCCTGCACATAATGAGAATCAACCCACTGATTCAGCCACTAAGGTGGTGGCTAACAAAACGGAGTTGAACATTACAAATAATCAATCACTCTTGAATTTGGAGAGCGAGATTGCAAAAATTAAGATCTCTGTCCCACTCTCTGAGCTGGCCACTCAGGATGTATATAAAGGCCAAATTTTGAAAGCATTAAATCTAGGGGAAAATAGTGACACTGTCAATCTGAGTGATGATCAACCAGCCCTTCTGTTTGGTCTAAAGATAGAAGGAAAGTTTCAGGAAGGGGTAGTGCCACCTTTTTATATCAGTCTCAATATCCATGACAAGATCCTTCACAATGCAATGCATGACTCTGGGGCATCACACAAACTAATTCCTAAGGTAGTTATGGAAAATTTAGGCCTAGAGATAAATTTCCCTTATAAAGATTTATATTTTTTTGACTCTAGCAGATTAAAATGCCTGGGCCTAATCAAGGACCTGTGTGTAAACCTGACCCAGATCCCTGCAAAGTGTATGGTTATGGATGTTGTGGTGGCAGATGTGCCACCTAAGTATGGTATGCTATTATCAAGGTCATGGGGGGCCAAGCTACAAGGTACAATGCAGATGGATGGAGCATATGCCACAATCCCTATCTTCAACCAACTTAGAAGACTGTATAGAGAGGCACAAATGAATTTCCTAGTTAGCAGCCCCGAAAAGCCTGAAAAATCTCCTCTGTATTCTGTGCACACAGATCTAGATTCATTTATCTTTTGCAACGATGAATCCTTGGGAAAGCCAGAATCAGAAAACAGAGATACAAACAAAAGGGTTGAGACCATAAATTTTAACATAATGGCCACTCTGGACTTAGAGGAAAACGAAGAGGAAAACTTTGGACAGTGCACTGAAACAGAAACTTAGAGCAAACAAGAAATAGAATGCAATCAGCTAACTAGTCACCTCTCTGAATTCCATGCACCTCAGGGAGAGCAAAACCATAAATAGACCAGTGAAACCCACATTAGGGAAGAAAAGGATGATAAACATGAACACGACCCCTTGTGGGAAATGAATTTTGATGGATCCTGTGCTAGGAAGACTGCAGGAGCAGGAGTGTGGATAAATAACACAGAGAGTGACTATGCAGAGAGCCATGCATGTAACCTATACTTCAAATTTACAAACTGTTAGCCCCCCTATGAAATTTTTGACAAGCAATTAGGGGGCTAATTTTTTGCTGAGTCTTCAAGGAATGCATTTCCCCTGAAATACAGCCTCCTTGAAGCCCCTTTGTGCCCTTTATCCTTTGATGGTTTCCCCTTTGCTGTTTTCCCTTTTAAAGCCTCTCTGTTGATGAAGAAATGCCCAAAGACTCCCTCCCCCTTTATTTTCCCCCCATCTAACCTCTTTTTATCCCTCATTTTTCTCCCCTTCTATTTCCCCATTTACTCCTCAAATTCCCCCAAAATCCCTTTTAAACTCCTCCCCTACCCTTGGTTTTCCCTTCTTTCCCCTCTATTTCTCTATCTTTCCCCTCCTTCACCTTTAAAATCCATCAAAATGGGCCCAAAACCCACTTTCCGACCTTAATACAGGCCTTAGCCCCTTGCCGCAGGCCCCTTCCAAACCACTTCCCCACATGTGACCCCACGCCGGGACCAAGCGCCTAAGTCCCAAGCGCTAATCGCAATCGGAAGTCGGGCGGGTGAGAAAGTCCTTTGTAAAACTCTAAACCCCGATGCGATTAAATTATAACGTAAAACCTCCGCCCTGTTCTGCACCGTTGATCCGACCCACAGATCGACAGCGGAGCGCTAATCGCAAGGCCCCCCCGATCGCAATCGCAAGTCGCATGAGCGCCGCCCCGATCGAAATCTTCCGATTAGATCCTGGCCATCCATCCCCTTTCCGATCCGACGGCCCTCCGCTGATCGCAAAGCCTTCTGCTCCTCCGATTGCACGCCCCGATTACATCTCCACCGTTGATCTCCCCACGATCCGACGGTCCTCCGCCAATCGCACCCCCGCCCGATCGCCGATCGCAAGCCCTTCTCCCGACGCCTCGATTCAATCCTGGCCGTTCGTTTGTTCCGCGATCCAACGGTTGGCGCTCAATCGCAGCAGCGCTCCGATCGCTGATCGCAAGTCCTTTGTTTCCCCTCCGATTTAATCGCAGCCGTCCATCCTCCCCGCGATCCAACGATCTTCGCTCCATCGCACCATCCCCTCCGATTTCATTTGAGCCGTTGATCTGGCCCTCAGATCTAACGGTCATCGCTCAATCGCATGACCCTCTCCGATTGCAATCGCAAACCGTTTTTTGTGACCCCCGATTGCGATTGAGCGATTAAATCGCAGCCGTCCATCGTCCCGCAGATCAACGGTTGTCGCTCAATCGTATTAGTCCTCTCGATCGCGGTCGCATCTCTTTTGGTCTCCCTTCCGATTTAATCCTGGCCGTTGATTCATTCAGATCCAACGGCCCAGATCTCGTCGCTCCCCGCCTGCTCTCCCCCTCCGATTAAATCTCCGCCGTCCGTTCCTCCCCGCGATCAACGGTCCTGGTTCAATCGCATCTCCAAGTTCGATCGCAATCGGAACTTTTGTGTTGTGCGCTCCGATCGCGATGATGCGATTGCATCGTGGCCGTCCGTTCCTCCAAGATCTGACGGTCCGCGTTTATTCGCCCTCCGCCTCCGCTGGGTCCCACTCCATTCATCTGTTCATTGTTTTTTGGTGTTTTCCCGTGCAAATCGCCCAAACGCTGAACGGCGGGGGTTTTACACTATGTGTTTGTTTCTCCGCTCCTCTCCGCTGTTACCACCGTTCCGCCACCATTCCTCCGGGTTTTCACAGCATTTCTCCACCACTTCCCGGGCCCTGTGATAAGTTTATTTCAGCATGCAGGTAGTGCAGAGAGGCCATTTCAGCCGGCCAGCGAAGTAGCAGAAGCAGGATTTGAGAAGGTTTCGAGCCTGTAATCGAAGATTAATGTTTTAATCCTATAGTCAAAGGATTAAGGCACTGATTGAAGACCAAGGACGCACCAGCAAGTCATGATTGCGCCACCTAAAAACAGAGCGCGTTTACTCCAGAAAGTACACCTTCCTACAACGCCTTCTTGCCTTCTCGAGCCCTGAGATAATTAAATACGCCGACTGAAGCTCGTTTCAGACAGTCCGGCAACATTAAAGAAGCATGGAGGGCCATGCAGACTTCCATCCAGTTCGTTCATCTCAACAGGGCAGAACAGAAGATCACAGACCCCATGCGCAGACAAAGGTAATATCAGGGTTTCCGTCAGCAAAGTGTTTTCGTCCGGGACAAGGCATCCATACTGTTTTTTATGAAGAGTGTCCCTGAAGGATTTTTCCACCAAACTACAACTCAAAGACAATCATGCATTTATGAGACAGACCCTCCTAGTAGTTTATCTTTCCCGAATTCAAATCACCTGGAGTACAATGAGCCCAAAATGTCAAGATCAAATCTGAAGCAGATCGTTCTCTTACTAAGAGTATAAGTGAAATAAATATGCAGCATTCTCAAGCAGGATGGGCCTCGGCCCTGCATTCATTATTATGCTTAAATGTAACATTCAATGGGTACCTACCTCCTGAGTCGATCTGAGGATCATCCTTTTTTATAAAAGCACAGCAAGAACATTGTAAAGGGGTTGGTTGTTGTTGGTTTTATCAGCGAACTGCAAGCATTTTGTCCCGAGCCAAGTTTCCTGTGTAACAGTTGTATGATAGGCTGAGAAATATGATATACTCAGGCTGAATGTAAAAGCTTTGGGCAGTGATGTACCTGATTGGTGTAGTGTTTAATATGATAAGCAGTTTTCATTGGATCCTGATCTACAGCAGTTGGTGATGTTCTTCTTATCTCTGTGTTTATTTCCATTTCATTTCACATTCTTCTGACTGACATCTGAATGCATGATATAAGATTTACCCTTGTTAGGTACCTTATATCCCAGCTCTCTCAGTCTTGAATGTTTTCTGCTCATATGTGTGTCTGAATATTGTTTTAATTGACTAAACCAGTGTAGTGGATGATTATTGCCTACTCTATGATGTGCAAGTCGGTAAAGTCAGTATTCAGATGTTTTTGTTAAGATTTAACTGAAAGAGGTTAGGAACATTGAGAGGTGTAAAGCCTGTCGCTGCCTCTTCATAACCTTCCCTTCCATATAAACCTTTTCAAGATCCCTCGTGTTGCCTATTGTTTTGTCCAAGCAGGCCTGGAGTTAAATGACCTCTGGCCTGATCTATAGACAGAATCGGATGGTTTATTATCTTCCATTCTCATCACTTAGTGTTCCATCCCACCAATCAGTATTTGAGATCCAAATGCTCTAGATGACTAGCCCAATTGAAGCTTACACCTTGAACATAAGTAAATCCTTTCTTGACTCCATTTCCCAATGGCCTTGATGTTCCTTGAGTTATCTACCTTTGCCTAGCTTCCTTCTTTACCCATCCTTGTCTTATGATGAAACCTTCCTTCCTGATTCCCAACAACCAAACTCAAACAATCAAACAAATAACCTTGAGCCTATAACTAGCCTAAAACCATAATTTAGAACTTCAAAGACATATATCCTTTGATAATCATAGAGAGATCCCTCTCTGGACCTAGGAGAGCTAGATCCTAAGGTCTGAAAGTGGTTCTATGTTGTCTCATCTTTTGGTCTCTGTCAACCTGGCCAAAACATGGGAACCCCAACATAATGGCGACTCCGCTGGGGAGTCTGAGTGCTTCTCATTTCAAACAACCTCAGAAACTTAGAACTCTGGCTAGGTTGACGGTAAGTCACACTTTTGACGGTGAGCACTGTGGTGGACAGTGTACCCTAGAATCATCCTAAACCCTCCACCTGGCGACTCCATTGTTCCTAAACGTTAAAGACTCCACTGGTGATCAGTAGGCCTGCTGATTATCTTGGTTTCACATCAGACTCCACTGGGAGACCAGTCCCAAGCATAATGAAGACTCCACAGGGAGGCCAGTTCCCAAGACAACATTAACCACAGTAGAAATGACAAGTAGGGCTAAGCTGCTTGGCTTATAAACAGCACTCTGGCTCACAGAACCATTCATACAAGAGCTTTCCCTGATCCAAACCCACCTGGAACAGTTGATAATCCTGAGAAAATCCTTAAAAGAACATCTGTGAGTAGGAGATCAACTATTTCCAGCAACATTCATAGAGCCAATTCTGCACCAGAAGATCTCGCGGCTCTATTAGACCCTCTCTTCGACCTAGACCTTCAAAACAAATTACCTAGAACTAGGTCATTCAGTGTTTCAGACCAGCCAGACACTAGGGACAGCGAAACCCCTCCTTCCACACCACCTGATCTCCACTTTCTCCAAAACTTGGGGCTTTCTCACCCTAGATCTGCTCAACAGACTTCTGCTGGTCCTACCATCCTTGTCATCCAAATACCAGCTGCTCAAGCCAACCCTACACCCCACCAGAACATCATCATGGCAGCCTGGTATGCGCCTCTAGTTTTACCTCAGCCTTTACTACCCTTACCAGATGATTATCAATCAAAAATCCCACACTTCCCTGCTAAATATCCTACAATAGCACAACAACATGTAGATAAAATGGAGGACTCTTTCGACTATATGGAAATTGATGATGAAACAATCAAAATGAGAATCTTTGCGCAAAGCTTGGGAGGTGAAGTAAAGAAATGGTTTAAAAACCTACCTGCTGGTAGTATCCAAGATCTCCCTGCTTTATACCAGACTTTCATCAACAAATGGGAAACTAGAGCAAACCCTCGCCAGCTCCTAGCAGAATACATGTCCCTTAAGAGAAACGTAGGGGAAAGTGTTCATGATTACACCACCAGATTCAACAGTATTTACAACGCTCTTCCCCCACACATGAAACCCCCACAAGGTATGGCCTTAGCAAAATATCCTGATGGATTTGATACTGACATGGCCTATGAACTTAGGGATAAATAATATACCACGTTGGAGGATATGCAGAAAGGGGCAGTAAACATAGAAGCGAACTTAATGGAAAAAAGGGCCAAACTAAGAGCTGAAAAGAGAGTAACATACAAGGATGACACTATAGCCTCCACTTCAGATCCAAGGGTTGACCTATTGTCTAAGAATGTGGATAAGCTATGCCAAGTGGTCGAAAAGATGGCTATCACTCAGAACAGGAACCAAAATCAAAACCAAAACCAGAACTTTAGAAGAAACAGCAACACTCCCAACAGGCAGAAAGAGGCAGATCAGCAAGTCGTTCCCCCTTTCCAAAACTTCCTTGATGAGGATGAAGGAATCATAGAAGAATCTGAAGGGAATGTGATAAACATGTTCGAAACAGAGGACTCAATCCTGAACTGTGATTCAGAAGCGGACCAACCCTCAACCTCTTATGGGGAGGAGGAATGGTTTGAATCTGAGGATTATAGGTTGGGATTCGAGAATGCCATGTTACAGGTCAGAGAACAATATGAGCTCAGGAGTAAAAAGAACCAAGACTCTTCCAAACCTAAAACTCCTGAAGTAACTATCAAAAAGAGGCCTGAGAAATCTTCTAAAGTCACTGCTGTGAACAATAAATCAGCAACGGAGAGTTCTGAGAAAAACCAACAGAAGGACGACCAAAACAATGAAAAACGAATTCAACCAACCAGTAGCACTAGCACCTCAGTTAGTGCTCCTGATACAACTGTGCCTACACATGTACATAATGAGAAAACACAAACTGATTCAGCCACTAAGCTGGCTGCAAACAAAACAGAGTTAAATACTTCCAAGAGTCAATCCACTTTCAGTTTAGAAAGTGAGATTGCAAAAATCAAAATCTCTGTACCATTATCTGAGCTGGCCTCTCAGGATGTATATAAAGGCCAGATTTTGAAAGCATTAAATCTGAGTATAAATAATGACACTGTAAATTTGAGTGATGACCAGCCTGCCCTCTTATTCGGTCCCAAGATTGAGGGGAAATTTCAGGAAGGGGTAGTTCCACCTTTTTATATCAGTCTTAACATTCATGAAAAGATCCTTCATAATGCCATGCATGACTCCGGTGCATCACACAATCTAATGCCTAAGGTAGTCATGGAGAAGCTGGGCCTAGAAATTACCAGACCCTACAAAGACTTATACTCTTTTGACTCTAGTAGAGTAAAATGCCTAGGCCTCATCAAAGACTTATGTGTGAGTTTAACTCAGATTCCTGCGAAATGTATGGTCATGGATGTAGTGGTGGCAGATGTGCCACCCAAGTATGGCATGTTATTATCTAGATCATGGGGAGCCAAGCTGCAAGGCACCATGCAGATGGATGGCTCATATGCCACTATCCCTATATTTGGCCAATCAAGAAGACTATATAGAGAGTCCCAAATGAAATTCCTAGTCAGCAGCCCTGAGAAACCTGAAAATTCACCATTATACTCTGTGGATACCGATCTTGACTCCTTTATTTTTTGTAATGATGAATCCTTAGAAGAGCCAGAATCCCAGAATAGGCATACGAATGAGAACACCGAGCCTATGGACCTCCATATAATGGCCACTCTGGAAGAATATGATCAGGAAAACCATGGGCAGCACACTGAAAATGAAAAGGAAACCAGAAACGAAGCCTGTAGGATTTGTGGTGGACCGCTCACTCCAAGCGTAACAGAAACAGAGCAAGAACAGCAAGCTAACCACCTCCCTAACATCCATGGCTCCTACGAACAACAAGACAGCTTACAATCTAGCTCAGACCTCCCAACTCAACCTAATGGCGAACCCAGCTGTAAGGGAGGAAGCGAAGTGGAAGTAAACAAAGAACCCTTGTGGGAAATGAACTTTGATGGATCCTGTACTAGACAAAGCGCTGGAGCAGGAGTGTGGCTGCGTAACACCGAAAATGATCACGCGGAGAGCCACGCCGTCAATCTGCATTTCAAATGCACGAACAACATTGCAGAATACGAGGCTCTGATCTTGGGTTTAAATCTGTTAAAAAAATTAGGAGCCCGTAGAATAGTCGTGAGAGGAGACTCCGAGTTAGTAATCAAGCAGATGAATGGTGAGTATTCGGCAAAACACCCCAGGCTTAGGGCATATAGGAACGATACTCTAGATTTGCTGAAAACGTTCATTGAATATGATTTAGTATTCATTCCTAGGGGTCAAAACGCTATTGCAAATGGACTAGCCTGCCTAGGTAGCTCTTATCCTAAGGCCCCAGTTGACCAACAAATCATCATTCAGACTAAATTCAGGCCTGCAGTGCCAGACAATGAAAAATACTGGCAAGTCTTTGAAGGAGACAAACAGATTGAAGATTTCCTGATGGGCAGAAATGAGTTTGAATTTTCTGATTCAGACTCAAAATCTGATGACAGCTGCCCAAGTGAGGATTCCACAGATGAACTAGAAACGCCTTATAGTATAGAAATAAATGCTTTTTCTGAAGGAACTGGAGATTCAGCCGTAAAACGTGAAAACGCAGATAGAGAAGAAATGGAGGTGCTGCAAGCCAAAGACAAGAACATACCAAGAGGCTTAGCACCCTTAGAAGATCTCTTTGATTTCGATGATGTTGCAAAGAAACCCACAATAGAACATGCAGAATCGGATGTAGAAGAGTGTAACGTAGGCACTGAAGACAAACCCAAAATGATAAAGCTGGCTAAGTCTATACCTGCAGACATGAAGAAAAGATACATTGATCTGTTTAAGGAATTCATTGATGTATTTGCATGGAGCTATGAAGACTTGAAGGCCTATGACACCAACATTATACAACATAAGATACCACTGAAGGAAAATCAGAAACCTTTCAGACAAAAACTCCGTAGAATTAATCCAAAACAATTGCCTGCAGTAGAAAAGGAAATTAAGAAGATGTATGATGCAGGCATTATTGTCCCTGTAAGGTTTTCTGATTGGGTGTCGAACTTAGTAGCTGTAAGGAAGAAAACAAGGGAGATTAGATTGTGCATAGACTTCAGAAACATCAAGAGAGCCTCCCTGAAAGATAACTACCCCTTGCCTAGAATGGAACATATCTTACAGAAGGTAGTGGGCTCTAAAAGAATCTCCCCGCTTGATGGTTTTTCAGGATACAACCAGGTTCTGGTACTCCCAGAAGATCAACTCAAAACAGCTTTTACCACTCCATGGGGCACCTTCATGTATGTGAAAATGCCTTTTGGATTGATGAATGCTGGAGCTACCTTCCAGAGAGCAATGGATATTGCTTTCTCAGATGAGATCGGACACTTTATAGTTATCTACCTGGATGACTTAACTGTCTTTTCTAAAACAGAAGAAGAACACTTAAAACATCTGAGGAAGGTTTTTGAAAAATGTAGAAGGTATGGTCTGTCCCTAAATCCCAAGAAGACTGTTTTTGGGCTGCAAGAGGGTAAAATTCTGGGCCACATTATATCTGAGAAAGGGATTAGGATAGACCCCCAGAGAGTTGAGGGAATACTTCAAATCACACATCCAAGAAACATCAAGGAGCTACAGTCTTTCGTTGGGAAGATCAATTTCCTTAGAAGATTTATCCCCAATCTTGCTGAGCATCTTAGGAAAATGACTGAAATGCTAAAGAAAGATGCAGGAATCAAGTGGACTGTTGAAGCTAAAAAATCTTTTGAGTCAGTAAAACTTGCACTCACCCAAGCCCCTGTCCTTATCAGCCCTGACTTCTCAAAAGATTTTCTGATCTTTTCATTTGCCTCCCCACACACAATAGCTGCAGTTTTGCTGCAGAAAATTTCGGAAGGTAAGGAACAGCCTATAGCTTTCTTCAGTAAAGCCTTAAGAGATGCACCCTTAAAGTACAACATTATGGAAAAGCAGGCCTATGCCCTGATTAAGGCCTTAAAAGACTTTAGGTTGTACATTCTGCATTCTCACACCATTGCCTATGTGCCAAATACAGTGGTCAAAGATATCTTGTCCCAACAGATGGGAAAAGGGGCAAATGGATTGCCACGATTTTAGAATATGACATTGAAATCAAACCCACTAAGCTGATCAAAGGTCAAGGCCTGGCCCAATTGATGGCTGAAACTAATCTACAGGCCCTTGATATCAACATGATGAATGCCCTGGATGAGCAGGAAGGATTGCCCCATCCAGCTGTTGAGGAGCAGTTTCAGAACTCTCCTTGGTACACTGATATCCTATACGTGCTCACACACCTCAATGCCCCTCCGGAACTGTCCAAAACAAAGGCCAGATTCATAAAACTCAAAGCTAGGAATTACTGCATTTTGAATGAGAGTCTATATTGGAAGAATCCAAATGGCCTTCTACTGAAATGTTTGTCTGAAACTGAAGCCGAAAAAATCAAACAAGAATTCCATGCTGGGGAGTGTGGAGGCCACCTGAGTTGGAAGACCACTGCAAATAAGATACTCAGGGCTGGTTACTATTGGCCTACACTTTTCAGTGATGTCCATAAAATGATCCTTACCTGCCACAAATGCCAAATTTTTGAAGGCAAAAGAAAGCTCCTCCCCCTCCCTCTACAACCTATCACCATAGAAGGACCTTTCATGCAATGGGGCTTAGACTTCATTGGAGAAATCCACCCCTCTTCTTCAGGGCATCACAAATGGATCTTGACTGCTATTGATTACTTCACTAAGTGGATAGAAGCCATACCCACTAGGAATGCCACTGATTCTGTCATCATTAGGTTCCTAGAAGACTTCATCCTGTCTCGGTTTGGCTGCCCAAGGAAAATAATCACTGACAATGCTGCTGCTTTCGGATCCAAAAGAATGATTGATTTCTGTCACAGGTACGGAATTGCGCTTGGACATTCAACTTCCTATTACCCCCAGGGTAATGGCCTAGCTGAATCATCAAATAAAAGCCTGGTTACAATCATTAAGAAGCTGCTGGAAGAAAACAAAAGGTCTTGGCATAAAAAGTTGATACATGCTTTGTGGGCAGACAGGCTCACTACAAAGAAGTCTATTGGCACATCACCCTTCCAGCTGGTTTATGGGACAGAAGCAGTTTTCCCCACTAGCCTTGGGATACCAGTAGTAAAGCTTATTCAAGAGGTCCAATCAGAAGAAGACAGCATGATAAGGAGAATTAATGAAACAATCCATCTCCAGCAAACAAGGGAGCAAGTTTATGACAGAGCTATCAGAGTGCAGGAAAACACGAAGAGACAGTTTGACAAAAGAACCAAGGCAACAAATTTCAAGGTTGGGGACAAAGTTCTGAGATGGGATTCAAGAAGAGAGGATAAAGGCAAACATGGCAAATTCGACAGCTTGTGGCAAGGACCATTCATCATTCAAGCCACTGTGGGTCCTAATGTGTTTTTCTTGCAAGAACTTGATGGTACAGAGCTGTTTGGGGGTGCTGTCAATGGCAGGATGCTCAAACACTATTTCTGCTAATTCTCCATTTCCATGTTTCATTTCCATTGTATATACCGTTGCAAATTTTCATTTTCAGCAAAAGTGAAGAAAATGTTCCAAAAAAAAAAAAAAACAGGATGAAAAGGGAGGTTCAGACATGCTCAAAACATGAACCTCTGAGGCAAAAAGATTGGCTCTAGTAAACTAAAAATCTGAGCCAAAAGGGAGCAAGAATAGCTGGTCCTAACAAGCTCAAAATCTGGATCAGCAGTAAAGGAACATCCAGCTCTAAGATCAGAGCTGGAGCAAAGGATAGAAGTGACTCAAACATGCTCAAAACCTGAGTCACAAGAAAGAAGAAGGATGTTTCACAGTTGCAGAATTCCATGCCTTTACAGTTTTGTTTTCTTCAAATTTCTGCCCAGCAAGTCAGACTGTCTAATCCTGGCTTGGCTGTGTTTAAATTTCCTGTCTTAGAATGTAGGTGAAGAAACCTATTGAACAGTTTAATCTCAACAGGTAGTAGTATAGGTAGAGAAGCAGATGAGGCCAACAGTATAATCTGGCCTCATGGAGCAATAAGGGTAGAATTACAATAGGTTTGTTTTTGTTCTGCAAAATAAATGTAAAGGGTCTGCTAACTCAAATGCACCCATGGGGAAGATTGTTAGAACTCTAGTTTGGGTAGGTAGATTGGTTGGGAAAATGTTTCTGCTGATTGGATGTCTTCATGGTTTGTGGCAGCAGATAAAAGAAAGATATGGATGGTTCAAGCAGTAGGCACCTGGCCTACACCAAGAGATCATCTTCTGGTTTCCTGGCTCCTTCAAGAAGAAGCCATCCCCATGTGGAGCCACTGTTAGCCCCCCTATGAAATTTTTGACAAGCAATTAGGGGGCTAATTTGTTGCTGAGTCTTCAAGGAATGCATTTCCCCTGAAATACAGCCTCCTTGAAGCCCCTTTGTGCCCTTTATCCTTTGATGGTTTCCCCTTTTCTATTTTCCCTTTTAAAGCCTCTCTGTTGATGAAGAAATTCCCAAAGACTCCCTCCCTCTTTATTTTTCCCCCATCTAACCTCTTTTTATCCCTCATTTTTCTCCCCTTCTATTTCCCCATTTACTCCTCAAATTCCCCCAAAATCCCCTTTAAAATCCTCCCCTACCCTTGGTTTTCCCTTCTTTCCCCTCTATTTCTCTATCGTTCCCCTCCTTCACCTTTAAAATCCATCAAAATGGGCCCAAAACCCACTTTCCGACCTTAATACAGGCCTTAGCCCCTTGCCGCAGGCCCCTTCCAAACCACTTCCCCACATGTGACCCCGCGCCGGGACCAAGCGCCTAAGTCCCAGGCGCTAATCGCAATTGGAAGTCGGGCGGGTGAGAAAGTCCTTTGTAAAACTCTAAACCCCGATGCGATTAAATTATAACGTAAAACCTCCGCCGTGTTCTGCACCGTTGATCCAACCCACAGATCGACGACGGAGCGCTAATCACAAGGCCCCCCCGATCGCAATCGCAAGTCGCATGAGCACCGCCCCGATCGAAATCTTCCGATTAGATCCTGGCCATCCATCCCCTTTCCGATCCGACGACCCTCCGCTAATCGCAAAGCCTTCTGCTCCTCCTCCGATTGCACGCCCCGATTACATCTCCACCGTTGATCTCCCCACGATCCGACGGTCCTCCGCCAATCGCACCCCCGCCCGATCGCCGATCGCAAGCCCTTCTCCCGACGCCCCGATTCAATCCTGGCCGTTCGTTTGTTCCGCGATCCAACGGTTGGCGCTCAATCGCAGCAGCGCTCCGATCGCTGATCGCAAGTCCTTTGTTTCCCCTCCGATTTAATCGCAGCCGTCCATCCTCCCCGCGATCCAACGATCTTCGCTTCATCGCACCATCCCCCTCCGATTTCATTTGAGCCGTGATCTCGCCTCGATCTAACACATCGTCACCAAATGACCCTCTTCCGACACCGCAAAACTGCTTTTGCGGATACATTTATTCAACAGCTGACAATCATAGCTGTGATGTTGTCCCGCTAGACACCATATCGCTCAATCGCATTAGTCCTCCCGATCGCGATCGCATTTCTTTTGGTTTCCCTTCCGATTTAATCCTGGCCGTTGATCCATTCAGATCCAATGGCCCAGATCTCGTCGCTCCCCGCCTGCTCTCCCCCTCCGATTAAATCTCCGCCGTCCGTTCCTTCCCGCGATCAACGGTCCTGGTTCAATCGCATCTCCAAGTTCAATCGCAATCGGAACTTTTGTGTTGTGCGCTCCGATCGCGATGGTGCGATTGCATCGTGGCCGTCCGTTTCTCCAAGATCTGACGGTTCGCGTTTATTCGCCCTCCGCCTTCGCTGGGTCCCACTCCATTCATCTGTTTATTGGTTTTTTGATGTTTTCCCGTGCAAATCGCCCAAACGCTGAACGGCGGGGGTTTTACACTATGTGTTTGTTTCTCCGCTCCTCTCCACAGCACACTGCTCGCCACCATTCTCCGGTTTTCACAAGATTTCTCCACCACTCGTTCGGGCCGTGATAAGTTTATTTCAAAGATACAGATAGCAAGCCAGGCCATTTCACTGCCATCGTTGTAGCAGTATGTGATTTGAGAAGGTTTCGAGCTCGTAATCGAAGATTAATGTTTTAATCAGGACAAGATAGAAGTAAGGCACCGATTGAAATAAGAAGGACGACCAAAGAAAGTCATGATTGCGCTCACCGGTGCTGCAGCGCGCTATCTTAAAGTACACCTTCCTACAGCGCCTTCTTGCCTTCTCGAGCCCTGAGATAATTAAATACGCTGACTGAAGCTCGTTTCAGATAGTCCGGCAGCATTAAAGAAGCATGGAGGGCCATGCAGACTTCCATCCAGTTCGTTCATCTCAACAGGGTAGAACAGAAGATCACAGACCCCATGCGCAGACAAAGGTAATATCAGGGTTTCCGTCAGCAAAGTGTTTTCGTCCGGGACAAGGCATCCATACTGTTTTTTATGAAGAGTGTCCCTGAAGGATTTTTCCACCAAACTAAAACTCAAAGACAATCATGCATTTATGAGACAGACCCTCCTAGTAGTTTATCTTTCCCGAATTCAAATCACCTGGAGTACAACGAGCCCAAAATGTCAAGATCAAATCTGAAGCAGATCGTTCTCTTACTAAGAGGATGAGCGAAATAAATATGCAGCATTCTCAAGCAGGATGGGCCTCGGCCCTGCATTCATTATTATGCTTAAATGTAACATTCAATGGGCACCTACCTCCTGAGTCGATCTGAGGATCATCCTTTGTTATAAAAGCACAGCAAGAACATTGTAAAGGGGTTGGTTGTTGTTGGTTTTATCAGCGAACTGCAAGCATTTTGTCCCGAGCCAAGTTTCCTGTGTAACAGTTGTATGATAGGCTGAGAAATATGATATACTTAGGCTGAATGTAAAAGATTTGGGCAGTGATGTACCTGATTGGTGTAGTGTTTAATATGATAAGCAGTTTTCATTGGATCCTGATCTACAGCAGTTGGTGATGTTCTTCTTATCTCTGTGTTTATTTCCATTTCATTTCATGTTCTTCTGACTGACATCTGAATGCATGATATAAGATTTACCCTTGTTAGGTACCTTATATCCCATCTCTCTCAGTCTTGAATGTTTTCTGCTCATATGTGTGTCTGAATATTGTTTTAATTGACTAAACCAGTGTAGTGGATGATTATTGCCTACTCTCTGATGTGCAAGTTGGTAAAGTCAGTATTCAGATGTTTTTGTTAAGATTTAACTGAAAGAGGTTAGGAACATTGAGAGGTGTAAAGCCTGTCATTGCCCCTTCATAACCTTCCCTTCCATATAAACCTTTTCAAGATCCCTCGTGTTGCCTATGGTTTTGTCCAAGCAGGCATGGAGTTAAATGACCTCTGGCCTGATCTATAGACAGAATCGGATGGTTTCTTATCTTCCATTCTCATCACTTAGTGTTCCATCCCACCAATCAGTCTTTGAGATCCAAATGCTCTAGATGACTAGCCCAATTGAAGCTTACACCTTGAACATAAGTAAATCCTTTCTTGACTCCATTTCCCAATGGCCTTGATGTTCCTTGAGTTATCTACCTTTGCCTAGCTTCCTTCTTTACCCATCCTTGTCTTGTGATGAAACCTTCCTTCCTGATTCTCAACAACCAAACTCAAACAATCAAACAAATAAATTTGAGCCTATAACCAGCCTAAAACCATAATTTAGAACTTCAAAGACATATATCCTTTGATAATCATAGAGAGATCCCTCTTTGGACCTAGGAGGGCTAGATCCTAAGGTCTGAAAGTGGTTCTATGTTGCCTCATCTTTTGGTCTTTGTCAACCTGGCCAAAACATGGGAACCCCAACATAATGGCGACTCCGCTGGGGAATTCTGAGTGCTTCTCATTTCAAACAACCTCAGAAACTTAGAACTCTGGCTAGGTTGACGGTAAGTCACATTTTTGACGGTGAGCACTGTGGTGGACAGTGTACTCTAGAATCATCCTAAACCCTCCACCTGGCGACTCCATCGTTCCTAAACGTTAAAGACTCCACTGGTGATCAGTAGGCCTGTTGATTATCTTGGTTTCACATCAGACTCCACTGGTAGACCAGTCCCAAGCATAATGAAGACTCCACAGGGAGACCAGTTCCCAAGACAACATTAACCACAGTAGAAATAACAAGTAGGGCTAAGCTGCTTGGCTTATAAACAGCAATCTGGCTCACAGAACCATTCATACAAGAGCTTTCCCTGATCCAAACCCACCTGAAACAGTTGATAATCCTGAGAAGATCCTTAAAAGAACACCCGTGAGTAGGAGATCAACTATTTCCAGCAACATTCCTAGAGCTAATTCTGCACCAGAGGATCTTGCAGCTCTATCAGACCCTTTCTTCGACCTAGACCTTCAAAACAGATTACCTAGAACTAGGTCATTCAGTGTTTCAGACCAGCTAGACACTGGGGACAGTGAAACCCCTCCTTCCACACCACCTGATCTCCACTTTCTCCAAAACTCGGGGCTTTCTCACCCTAGGTCTGCTCAACAGACTTTGGCTGGTCCTACCATCCCTGTCATCCAACTACCAGCTGCTCAAGCCAATCCTATACCTCATCAGAACATCATCATGGCAGCCTGGTATGCACCTCTAGTTTTACCTCAGCCTTTACTGCCCTTACCAAATGATTATCAATCAAAAATCCCACATTTCCCTGCTAAAGAGCCTACAATGGCACAACAACATGTGGATAAAATGGAGGACTCTTTTGATTATATGGAAATTGATGATGAAACAATTAAAATGAGAATTTTCGCGCAAAGCTTGGGAGGTGAAGTTAAGAAGTGGTTTAAAAGCCTACCTGCTGGTAGTATCCAAGATCTCCCGGCGTTATACCAGACTTTCATCAACAAATGGGAAACCAGAGCAAACCCTCGCCAGCTCCTAGAAGAATACATGTCCCTTAAGAGAAACGTAGGGGAAAGTGTTCATGATTACACCACCAGATTCAACAGTATTTACAACGCTCTTCCCCCACACATGAAACCCCCACAAGGTATGGCCTTAGCAAAATATCCTGATGGATTTGATGCTGACATGGCCTATGAAATTAGGGATAAAGAATATACCACGTTGGAGGATATGCAGAAAGGGGCAGTAAACATAGAAGCAAATCTGATTGAGAAAAGGGCCAAACTGAGAGCTGAAAAGAGAGTAACATACAAGGATGACACTATAGCCTCCACTTCAGATCCGAGGGTTGACCTATTGTCTAAGAATGTGGATAAGCTATGCCAAGTGGTCGAAAAGATGGCTATCACTCAGAACAGGAACCAAAATCAAAACCAAAACCAGAACTTTAGAAGAAACAACAACACTCCCAACAGACAGAAAGAGTCAGATCAGCAAGTCATTCCCCCTTTCCAAAACTTTCTTGATGAGGATGAGGGAATCATAGAAGATTCTGAAGGGAATGTGATAAACATGTTCGAAACAGAGGACTCAATCCTGAACTGTGATTCAGAAGAGGACCAACCCTCAACCTCTTATGGGGAGGAGGAATGATGTGAATCTGAGGATTATAGGTTGGGATTCGAGAATGCCATGTTACAGGTCAGAGAACAATATGAGCTCAGGAGTAAAAAGAACCAAGACTCTTCCAAACCTAAAACTCCTGAAGTAACTATCAAAAAGAGGCCTGAGAAATCTTCTAAAGCCACTGCTATGAACAATAAATCAACAACGGAGAATTCTGAGAGAAACCAACAGAAAGACAGCCAAAACAATGAAAAACAAAGTCAAGCAACCAGTAGCACTAGCACCTCAGCAAGTGCTCTTGACACAACTGTGCCTACACATGTACATAATGAGAAAACACAAGCCGATTCAGCCACTAAGGTGGCTGCAAACAAAACAGAGTTAAATACTTCCAAGAGTCAATCCACTTTCAGTTTAGAAAGTGAGATCACAAAAATCAAAATCTCGGTGCCATTATTCGAGCTGGCCTCTCAGGATGTATATAAAGGCCAGATTTTGAAAGCATTAAATCTGAGTATAAACAATGACACTGTAAATTTGAGTGATGATCAGCCTGCCCTCTTATTTGGTCCCAAGATTGAAGGGAAATTTCAGGAGGGGGTAGTTCCACCTTTTTATATCAGTCTTAACATTCATGACAAGATCCTTCATAATTCCATGCATGACTCCGGTGCATCACACAATCTAATGCCTAAAGTAGTCATGGAAAAGCTAGGCCTCGAAATCACCCGACCCTACAAAGACTTATACTCATTCGACTCGAGTAGGGTAAAATGTCTTGGCCTGATCAAAGACTTGTGTGTGAGTTTGACTCAAATTCCTGCGAAATGTATGGTCATGGATGTAGTGGTGGCAGACGTGCCGCCCAAGTATGGCATGTTATTATCTAGATCATGGGGATCCAAGCTGCAAGGCACCATGCAGATGGATGGCTCATATGCCACTATCCCTATATTTGGCCAATCAAGAAGACTGTATAGAGAATCCCAAATGAAATTTCTGGTCAGCAGCCCCGAGAAACCTGAAAATTCACCATTGTATTCTGTACATACCTATTTTGACTCCTTTATTTTTTGTAATGATGAATCCTTAGAAGAGCCAGAGTCCCAGAATAGGCATACGAATGAGAACACCGAGCCTATGGACCTCCATATAATGGCCACTCTGGAAGAATATGATCAGGAAAACCATGGGAAACACACTGAAAATGAAAAGGAAACCAGAAACGAAGCCTGTAGGATTTGTGGTGGACCGCTCACTCCAAGCGAAACAGAAACAGAGCAAGAACAGCAAGCTAACCACCTCCCTGACATCCACGGCCTCTATGAACAACGAGATAGTTTGCAACCTAGTACATACCTCCCAACTCAGCCTAATAGCGAACCCAGCTGTGAGGGAGAAAGTGAAGTGGAAGTAAATAAAGAGCCCCTGTGGGAAATGAACTTTGATGGGTCCTGCACTAGACAAAACGCCGGAGCAGGAGTGTGGTTGCGTAACACCGAAAATGACCACACGGAGAGCCACGCTGTCAATCTGCATTTCAAATGCACGAATAACATTGCAGAATATGAGGCTCTAATCCTGGGCTTAAATCTATTGAAAAAATTAGGAGCCCGTAGGATAGTCGTGAGAGGAGACTCTGAGTTAGTAATCAAACAGATGAGTGGTGAGTATTCAGCAAAACACCCCAGACTTAGGGCATACAGGAACGATACTCTAGATTTGTTGAAAACATTCATTGAATATGATTTAGTGTACATTCCTAGGGGTCAAAACGCTATTGAAAATGGACTAGCCTGCCTGGCTAGCTCTTATCCTAAGGCCCCAGTTGACCAACAAATCATCATTCAGACTAAATTCAGGCCTGCAGTGCCGGACAACGAAAAATACTGGCAGGTCTTTGAAGGAGACAAACAGATTGAAGATTTCCTGATGGGCAGAAATGAGTTTGAATTTTCTGATTCAGACTCAAAATCTGATGACAGCTGCCCAAGTGAGGATTCTACAGATGAACTAGAAACGCCTTATAGTATAGAAATAAATGATTTTTCTAAAGAAACTGGAGATTCAGCCGTAAAACGTGAAAACACAGATAGAGAAGAAATGGAGGTGCTGCAAGCCAAAGACAAGAACATACCAAGAGGCTTAGCACCCTTAGAGGATCTCTTTGATTTCGATGATGTTGCAAAGAAACCCACAATAGAACATGCTGAATCGGATGTAGAAGAGTGTAACGTAGGCACTGAATAAAAACCCAAAACGATAAAGCTGGCTAAGTCTATACCTGCAGACATGAAGAAAAGATACATTGATCTGTTTAAGGAATTCATTGATGTGTTTTCATGGAGCTATGAAGACTTAAAGGCCTATGACACCAACATCATACAACATAAGATACCACTGAAGGAAAATCAGAAACCTTTCAGACAAAAACTCCGTAGAATTAATCCAAAACAATTGCCTGCAGTAGAAAAGGAAATTAAGAAGATGTATGATGCAGGCATTATAGTCCCGGTAAGTTTTTCTGATTGGGTGTCAAACTTAGTGGCTGTAAGAAAGAAAACGGGGGAGATTAGACTTTGCATAGACTTTAGAAACCTTAACAGAGCTTCCTTGAAAGATAACTACCCTTTGCCTAGAATGGAGCATATCCTACAGAAGGTAGTGGGCTCTAGAAGAATCTCCCTGCTTGATGGTTTTTCAGGATACAACCAGGTTCTGGTACTCCCAGAAGATCAACTCAAAACAGCTTTTACCACTCCATGGGGCACCTTCATGTATGTGAAAATGCCTTTTGGATTGATGAATGCTGGAGTTACCTTCCAGAGAGCAATGGATATTGCTTTCGCAGATGAGATTGGACACTTTATAGTTATCTACTTGGATGACTTAACTGTCTTTTCTAAAACAGAAGAAGAACACTTAAAACATCTGAGGAAAGTTTTTGAAAAATGTAGAAGGTATGGTCTGTCCCTGAATCCTAAGAAGACTGTTTTTGGGCTGCAAGAGGGTAAACTTCTGGGCCACATTATATCTGAGAAAGGGATTAGGATAGACCCCCATAGAGTTGAGGGAATACTTCAAATCACACATCCAAGAAACATCAAGGAGCTACAATCTTTCGTTGGGAAGATCAATTTCCTTAGAAGATTTATCCCCAATCTTGCTGAGCATCTTAGGAAAATGACTGAAATGCTAAAGAAAGATGCAGGAATCAAGTGGACTGTTGAAGCCAAAAAATCTTTTGAGTCAGTAAAACTTGCACTCACCCAAGCCCCTGTCCTTATCAGCCCTGACTTCTCAAAAGATTTTCTGATCTTTTCATTTGCCTCCCCACACACAATAGTTGCAGTTTTGCTACAGAAAAATTCGGAAGGTAAGGAACAGCCTATAGCCTTCTTCAGTAAAGCCTTAAGAGATGCACCCTTAAAGTACAACATTATGGAAAAGCAGGCCTATGCCCCGATTAAGGCCTTAAAAGACTTTAGGGTGTACATTCTGCATTCTCACACCATTGCCTATGTGCCAAATACAGTGGTCAAAGATATCTTGTCCCAAGACCGAGATGGGAAAAGGGGCAAATGGATTGCCACGATTTTAGAATATGACATTGAAATCAAACCCACTAAGCTGATCAAAGGTCAAGGCCTGGCCCAATTGATGGCTGAAACTAATCTACAGGCCCTTGATATCAACATGATGAACGCCCTGGATGAGCAGGAAGGATTGCCCCATCCAGCTGTTGAGGAGCAGTTTCAGAACTCTCCTTGGTACACTGATATCCTGTACGTGCTCACACACCTCAATGCCCCTCCGGAACTGTCCAAAACAAAGGCCAGATTCATAAAACTCAAAGCTAGGAATTACTGCATTTTGAATTAGAGTCTATATTGGAAGAATCCAAATGGCCTTCTACTGAAATGTTTGTCTGAAACTGAAGCCAAAAAAATCAAACAAGAATTCCATGCTGGGGAGTGTGGAGGCCACCTGAGTTGGAAGACCACTGCAAATAAGATACTCAGGGCTGGTTACTATTGGCCTACACTTTTCAGTGATGTCCATAAAATGATCCTCTCCTTCCACAAATGCCAGATTTTTGAGGGCAAAAGAAAGCTCCTCCCCCTCCCTCTGCAACCTATCACCATAGAAGGTCCTTTCATGCAATGGGGCTTAGACTTCATTGGAGAAATTCACCCCTCTTCCTCTGGGCAACATAAATGGATCTTGACTGCTACTGATTACTTCACTAAGTGGATTGAAGCCATACCCACTAGGAATGCCACTGATTCTGTCATCATTAGGTTCCTAGAAGACTTTGTCCTGTCTCGGTTTGGCTGCCCAAGGAAAATAATCACTGACAATGCTGCTGCTTTCGGATCCAAAAGAATGATTGATTTCTGTCACAGGTACGGAATTACGCTTGGACATTCAACTGCCTATTACCCCCAGGGTAATGGCCTAGCTGAATCATCAAATAAAAGCCTGGTTACAATCATTAAGAAGCTGTTGGAAGAAAACAAAAGGTCTTGGCATAAAAAGTTGATACATGCCCTGTGGGCAGACAGGCTCACTACAAAGAAGTCTATTGGCACATCACCCTTCCAGCTGGTTTATGGGACAGAAGCAGTTTTCCCCACTAGCCTTGGGATACCAGTAGTAAAGCTTATTCAAGAGGTCCAATCAGAAGAAGACAGCATGATAAGGAGAATTAATGAAACAATCCATCTCCAGCAAACAAGGGAGCAAGTTTATGACAGAGCTATCAGAGTGCAGGAAAACACGAAGAGACAGTTTGACAAAAGAACCAAGGCAACAAATTTCAAGGTTGGGGACAAAGTTCTGAGATGGGATTCAAGAAGAGAGGATAAAGGCAAACATGGCAAATTCGACAGCTTGTGGCAAGGACCATTCATCATTCAAGCCACTGTGGGTCCTAATGTGTTTTTCTTGCAAGAACTTGATGGTACAGAGCTGTTTGGGGGTGCTGTCAATGGCAGGATGCTCAAACACTATTTCTGCTAATTCTCCATTTCCATGTTTCATTTCCATTGTATATACCGTTGCAAATTTTCATTTTCAGCAAAAGTGAAGAAAATGTTCCAAAAAAAAAAAAAAACAGGATGAAAAGGGAGGTTCAGACATGCTCAAAACATGAACCTCTGAGGCAAAAAGATTGGCTCTAGTAAACTAAAAATCTGAGCCAAAAGGGAGCAAGAATAGCTGGTCCTAACAAGCTCAAAATCTGGATCAGCAGTAAAGGAACATCCAGCTCTAAGATCAGAGCTGGAGCAAAGGATAGAAGTGACTCAAACATGCTCAAAACCTGAGTCACAAGAAAGAAGAAGGATGTTTCACAGTTGCGGAATTCCATGCCTTCACAGTTTTGTTTTCTTCAAATTTCTGCCCAGCAAGTCAGACTGTCTAATCCTGGCTTGGCTGTGTTTAAATTTCCTGTCTTAGAATGTAGGTGAAGAAACCTGTTGAACAGTTTAATCTCAACAGGTAGTAGTATAGGTAGAGAAGCAGATCAGGCCAACAGTCTAATCTGGCCTCATGGAGCAATAAGGGTAGAATTAGAATAGGTTTGTTTTTGTTCTGCAAAATAAATGTAAAGGGTCTGCTAACTCGAATGCACCCATGGGGAAGATTGTTAGAACTCTAGTTTGGGTAGGTAGATTGGTTGGGAAAATGTTTCTGCTGATTGGATGTCTTCATGGTTTGTGGCAGCAGATAAAAGAAAGATATGGATGGTTCAAGCAGTAGGCACCTGGCCTACACCAAGAGATCATCTTCTGGTTTCCTGGCTCCTTCAAGAAGAAGCCATCCCCATGTGGAGCCACTGTTAGCCCCCCTATGAAATTTTTGACAAGCAATTAGGGGGCTAATTTGTTGCTGAGTCTTCAAGGAATGCATTTCCCCTGAAATACAGCCTCCTTGAAGCCCCTTTGTGCCCTTTATCCTTTGATGGTTTCCCCTTTGCTGTTTTCCCTTTTAAAGCCTCTCTGTTGATGAAGAAATGCCCAAAGACTCCCTCCCCCTTTATTTTTCCCCCATCTAACCTCTTTTTATCCCTCATTTTTCTCCCCTTCTATTTCCCCATTTACTCCTCAAATTCCCCCAAAATCCCCTTTAAACTCCTCCCCTACCCTTGGTTTTCCCTTCTTTCCCCTCTATTTCTCTATCGTTCCCCTCCTTCACCTTTAAAATCCATCAAAATGGGCCCAAAACCCACTTTTCGACCTTAATACAGGCCTTAGCCCCTTGCCGCAGGCCCCTTCCAAACCACTTCCCCACATGTGACCTCGCGCCGGGACCAAGCGCCTAAGTCCCAGGCGCTAATCGCAATTGGAAGTCGGGCGGGTGAGAAAGTCCTTTGTAAAACTCTAAACCCCGATGCGATTAAATTATAACGTAAAACCTCCGCCCTGTTCTGCACCGTTGATCCGACCCACAGATCGACGGCGGAGCGCTAATCGCAAGGCCCCCCCGATCGCAATCGCAAGTCGCATGAGCGCCGCCCCGATCGAAATCTTCCGATTAGATCCTGGCCATCCATCCCCTTTCCGATCCGACGGCCCTCCGCTGATTGCAAAGCCTTCTGCTCCTCCTCCGATTGCACGCCCCGATTACATCTCCACCATTGATCTCCCCATGATCCGACGGTCCTCCGCCAATCGCACCCCCGCCCGATCGCCGATCGCAAGCCCTTCTCCCGACGCCCCGATTCAATCCTGGCCGTTCGTTTGTTCCGTGATCCAACGGTTGGCGCTCAATCGCAGCAGTGCTCCGATCGCTGATCACAAGTCCTTTGTTTCCCCTCTGATTTAATCGCAGCCGTCCATCCTCCCCACGATCCAACGGTCTTTGCTCCATCGCACCATCCCCTCCGATTTCATTTGAGCCGTTGATCTGGCCCTCATATCTAACGGTCATCGCTCAATCGCATGACCCTCTCCGATTGCAATCGCAAACCGTTTTTTGTGACCCCCGATTGCGATTGAGCGATTAAATCGCAGTCGTCCATCGTCCTGCAGATCAACGGTTGTCGCTCAATCGCATTAGTCCTCCCGATCGCGGTCGCATCTCTTTTGGTCTCCCTTCCGATTTAATCCTGGCCGTTGATTCATTCAGATCCAATGGCCCAGATCTCGTCGCTCCCCGCCTGCTCTCCCCCTTCGATTAAATCTCCGCCATTCGTTCCTCCCCACGATCAACGGTCCTGGTTCAATCGCATCTCCAAGTTCGATCGCAATCGGAACTTTTGTGTTGTGCGCTCCGATCACGATGATGCGATTGCATCGTGGCCGTCCGTTCCTCCAAGATCTGACGGCCCGCGTTTATTCGCCCTCCGCCTCCGCTGGGTCCCACTCCATTCATCTGTTCATTGTTTTTTGGTGTTTTCCCGTGCAAATCGCCCAAACGCTGAACGGCGGGGGTTTTACACTATGTGTTTGTTTCTCCGCTCCTTTCCGCTGTTACCACCGTTCCGCCACCATTCCTCCAGGTTTTCACAGCATTTCTCCACCACTGCCCGGGCCGTGTGATAATTTTATTTCAGCATGCAGGTAGTGCAAAGAGGCCATTTCAGCCGGCCAGCGAAGTAGCAGAAGCAGGATTTGAGAAGGTTTCGAGCCTGTAATCAAAGATTAATGTTTTAATCCTACAGTCAAAGGATTAAGGCACTGATTGAAGACCAAGGACGCACCAGCAAGTCATGATTGCGCCACCTAAAAGAAGAGCGCGTTTACTCCAGAAAGTACACCTTCCTACAGCGCCTTCTTGCCTTCTCGAGCCCTGAGATAATTAAATACGCTGACTGAAGCTCGTTTCAGACAGTCCGGAAGCATTAAAGAAGCATGGAGGGCCATGCAGACTTCCATCCAGTTCGTTCATCTCAACAGGGCAGAACAGAAGATCACAGACCCCATGCGCAGACAAAGGTAATATCAGGGTTTCCGTCAGCAAAGTGTTTTCGTCCGGGACAAGGCATCCATACTGTTTTTTATGAAGAGTGTCCCTGAAGGATTTTTCCACCAAACTACAACTCAAAGACAATCATGCATTTATGAGACAGACCCTCCTAGTAGTTTATCTTTCCCGAATTCAAATCACCTGGAGTACAACGAGCCCAAAATGTCAAGATCAAATCTGAAGCAGATCGTTCTCTTACTAAGAGGATAAGCGAAATAAATATGCAGCATTCTCAAGCAGGATGGGCCTCGGCCCTGCATTCATTATTATGCTTAAATGTAACATTCAATGGGAACCTACCTCCTGAGTCGATCTGAGGATCATCCTTTGTTATAAAAGCACAGCAAGAACATTGTAAAGGGGTTGGTTGTTGTTGGTTTTATCAGCGAACTGCAAGCATTTTGTCCCGAGCCAAGTTTCCTGTGTAACAGTTGTATGATAGGCTGAGAAATATGATATACTCAGGCTGAATGTAAAAGCTTTGGGCAGTGATGTACCTGATTGGTGTAGTGTTTAATATGATAAGCAGTTTTCATTGGATCCTGATCTACAGCAGTTGGTGATGTTCTTCTTATCTCTGTGTTTATTTCCATTTCATTTCATGTTCTTCTGACTGACATCTGAATGCATGATATAAGATTTACCCTTGTTAGGTACCTTATATCCCATCTCTCTCAGTCTTGAATGTTTTCTGCTCATATGTGTGTCTGAATATTGTTTTAATTGACTAAACGAGTGTAGTGGATGATTATTGCCTACTCTCTGATGTGCAAGTCGGTAAAGTCAGTATTCAGATGTTTTTGTTAAGATTTAACTGAAAGAGGTTAGGAACATTGAGAGGTGTAAAGCCTGTCGCTGCCTCTTCATAACCTTCCCTTCCATATAAACCTTTTCAAGATCCCTCGTGTTGCCTATGGTTTTGTCCAAGCAGGCCTGGAGTTAAATGACCTCTGGCCTGATCTATAGACAGAATCGGATGGTTTCTTATCTTCCATTCTCATCACTTAGTGTTCCATCCCACCAATCAGTCTTTGAGATCCAAATGCTCTAGATGACTAGCCCAATTGAAGCTTACACCTTGAACATAAGTAAATCCTTTCTTGACTCCATTTCCCAATGGCCTTGATGTTCCTTGAGTTATCTACCTTTGCCTAGCTTCCTTCTTTACCCATCCTTGTCTTATGATGAAACCTTCCTTCCTGATTCCCAACAACCAAACTCAAACAATCAAACAAATAACCTTGAGCCTATAACTAGCCTAAAACCATAATTTATAACTTCAAAGACATATATCCTTTGATAATCATAGAGAGATCCCTCTATGGACCTAGGAGGGCTAGATCCTAAGGTCTGAAAGTGGTTCTATGTTGTCTCATCTTTTGGTCTTTGTCAACCTGGCCAAAACATGGGAACCCCAACACAAACAATATTGCAGAGTATGAGGCTCTTATCCTAGGCTTGAATCTATTGAAAAAATTAGGAGCCTGTAGGATAGCTGTGCATGGGGACTCTGAGATGATTATAAAACAAGTGAATGGTGAATACACAATGAAACACCCTAGGCTGAGAGCGTACAGGAATGACACTATGGATTTATTGAAAACCTTTGTAGAATACGAACTGGTGTTTGTCCCTAGGAGTCAAAACGCAATTGCAAATGGATTAGCTTGCATGGCTAGTTCGTATCACAAGGATCCTAGCGACCAACAAATCATCATTCAGACCAAATTCAGACCTGCAGTGCTAGACAATGAAAAATATTGGCAGGTCTTTGAGGGCGATAAAAATATTGAGGATTTCCTGATAGGAAGGAACGAGTTTGAATTTTCTGATTCAGACTCTAAATCCAACGATAGCTGCCTAAGTGAAGAGCCCTAAGATGAGGAAGAACCACCCTGTAACATAGAAATAAATACTTTAAACGAAAATATTGGAAATCCAAACGAAGAATGTGAAAATACAGATAGTGAAGAAGTAGAGGTGTTGCAGGCCAAAGATAAGAACATACCCAAGGGGCTGGCACCTTTAGAGGACCTTTTTGACTTTGATGATGTAGCAAAAAATCCCACTATAGAACACTCAGATTCTAAGGTTGAGGAATGCAACATTGGCACTAAAGATAAGCCCAAGATGATTAAATTGGCTAAGTCCCTGCGTGCAAACATGAAAAAGAAATACATTGACTTATTCAGGGAATTAATTGATGTGTTTTCTTGGAGCTATGAAGACTTAAAGGCTTATGACACAAACATCATACAGCACAAAATACCTTTGAAAGAGAACCAAAAACCTTTCAGACAGAAACTTTGCAGAAAAAACCCAAAACAATTGCCTGCAGTGGAAAAGGAAATAAAGAAGATGTATGAGGCAGGCATAATAGTTCCTGTGAGGTTCACTGATTGGGTCTCAAACCTTGTGGATGTGAGAAAGAAAACATGAGAGATCAGACTATGCATAGATTTCAGGAACCTTAACAGAGCCTCACTCAAAGACAATTACCCTTTGCCAAAAATGGAACACATTCTTCAGAAAGTAGTAGGCTCAAAAAGGATCTCCCTGTTAGATGGTTTTTCAAGTTACAACCAAATTTTAGTACTCCCAGAAGACCAAATCAAGACAACTTTTACCACTCCATGGGGCACTTTTATGTATGTAAAAACTCCCTTTGGATTGATGAACGTTGGTGCCACCTTCCAACGAGCAATGGACATAGCCTTTTCAGATGAAATAGGGCACTTCATTGTCATCTATCTGGATGACATAACAATCTATTCCAAGACTGATGAAGAACACCTAAAACATCTGAGGAGAGTGTTTGAAAAATGTAGAAGGTTTGGTCTGTCATTGAATCCTAAAAAGACTGTATTTGGGCTGCAAGAAGGTAAGATTCTCAGCCACATTATATCTGAGAAGGGGATTAGGATAGACCCACAGAGAGTTGAGGGAATACTACAAATCACACACCCGAGAAACATCAAAGAGTTATAGTCATTTATTGGGAAAATAAACTTCTTAAGGAGGTTTATTCCCATCTTGGTTGAACACTGTTGAGTCCCAAATTTGCATCTTTTCCATACACTTTTCCATACCTTTTTCACTCACCTAAACCTCCCAAATTGTCAATATCATGTGCAAAAGGGCATCTAACATGGTTTTTAATTATATTTTTGTGTTTGCTATTTGATCTAGATTTTGTTCATTCAACTGCGGAATCTTGCCACTTTCCGCAGCTGCTGCAACTTTCCGCAGCTATTTTGTAAAACTCTATGCTACAGGTGTCTACAAGGGAAACGAGCCACATGGGCAGGTCAGGAATGACGTGGACATGGTTTGTGTCCTATTGGTTCAAGCAAACTCGTCCAAAGAAGTCGCGGTCAAAGGCGTCCACATGGAAGTCAACCATGGAGTTTCATGTCGGCCGGACTCTGTTTCGTGGCACATAAAGATCCATACGGCCGTTTCTAAGCCTGCGGAGGTTAAATCGACATCTGTGCAGAGCTCTGGAGTCAAATTCAAGCATCCACCTTCCGTAGATTCACTTTCCAACACGGCCATGCTCCTATATCCGTGGACGTAGTGGTCTACGTGCTCTCTGCCAGCATGAACTTTAGGAGACAGTTACAGTTTGTTGTTATATATGTTGCGTTTGCATACGCACAAAAAGTTAGTTGTTAGTTGTTGTTCGTGAATATAGTCTCTGTTATTTTTAATTAGTCTGCTCTGTAGTGATTACGCTGCACTTGTGCCGTAACATTACCATTCTGTAATGAACTGCTTTTTAATATGAGAAGACTCTGTTTTTCAACTTAATTCGTATTTGAGGACCGTTGCCAAGGCTGTGTAGAGGGCCCCTGCTCAGCTAAGGTTTTTTGTATTAGTGTATATTTCTCATTTTGTTTCTTTAGAAATCATTGTATCATAATCCATTCATATGTTCATACTTTGCAGTTGTTTCATTTCTGTTTATATACTTCCATAATTTCCATTTCATTTCTGTCTTTCATGCTTTATGATTGTTAATCACTGATCAGTGTTTATGTTTTTCAGGTTTTAGATGGGCAGCCCAGGCATTTTCATAAGCTTTTTGACTAATGACATGAAACTAACATTGTTCTGCTGCTAGTTTGCTTTTCATAGTTTTTGTTTAATTTCAGTATTGCTCTGTACATTTCAGTTTTGTTTTTCTGCTTCAGTAGTTAAAATTTAGATATACTAATCTGCTCATAGCATCTTCAGTTGCCTCCGAAAGCCACAGCTGGACTGATGGTGAGGGATTGCATTATGAAATGTGTAGTTTAGTACTAGTTTCTTTTCTGCAAATTTAGATATATTAAGTTGCTCATAGCATCTTCAGTTGCCTCCGAAAGCCACAGCTGGACTGATGGTGAGGGATTGCATTATGAAATGTGTAGTTTAATATTAGTTTCTTTTCCGCAAATTTAGATATATTAAATCATGCATGACATCTTCGGTTGCCTCCGAAAGCCACAGCTGGACTGATGGTGAGGGATTGAATCATGAGTGTATGGTTTAGTATTAGTTTACTTTCCGCAAATTAAATATCAGTTACTCAAGTTGTTTATGATTACTTCCGAAAATCATAGCTGGACTAATGATGAAGGGTCAGAAGATAAATTGATGTAATCTGATTTAGATTTATTTTGTTGCAATTTTGAATTTCCTTAAGCATAGTTCTTTTGTGTTTAGTTGGCAGCAAGAATAGTTTGGTTTTCATGCTCACTAGTTTATTGTTTTGATTTATTAGATTAGCAGCACCTTTTCATTTCAGCAGCACATTTTCATTTTCCTTTTTAAGTCTTGTCATTGTAAATTTCAAATTGCTTTTTAAAATTTCAAGTTGGTAAATCATTATAGGGGATATCACTTCCTTGAACAAACATAACCAAGCTTGTTTTCATCTTAGAATTTCCATTTCACCTTAGAAAACCAAAAACGACAAAAAGTTAAGAAATAGGTTATCTTGCACATATAGTGCGCCGCACTTCATCAGCTTACGATTCCCGGATTGACAAATTAAATGCAACAATTTAGGATACACTAAATTGACCAAACATTTTGGCGCCGTTGCCGGGGAAGTGTAACTAGGTAGCCAATTTCTTAAAAAAAAAAAACATAAAATCATAAAAGAAGGGAAAACTTGATAACTTCTTGAAGTATGCTCTCCTCTTGCACCTAGTGTGATCTGGAGGATCAGAAAAGAGAGTTATTGGTTGAGTAATTTCTTAAGTATGCTCTCTTCTTGCACCTAGTGTGATCTGGAAGATCAGAAAGAGAATTATTAGCCCAACTTTTTAAAAAATAAAAAATGACATGCATAGAGCAAGAGATTCTAGGGGAAGGTTTATAGCTAAAGCCAAGAGTTCTATTTTCATAACTCCATCTTCTTCAAGGCATAGACCAGATTCACCACCATCTACCCCTAGCCTTAAGATTTTTGGAAGTCAAGGAACAACTGAATTAGAAGATTCTCCTATACCACCTACTAAAACCCACTTAGAAAACAAAGAGACTTTCTCTCATCCTTCCTTGGTAGAAGAACTAGAGGACTATAAGGACTCTAAAGAAACTATCATGGCAGAGGAAGTAATAAATAGAGGTGGAGGAAGGAGAGGAGGAGATAATGGAGATAACAATGGTGAAGGAAATGATGGTAGAAATAGGGATTTGTTGGGATTCCCTATAGTTGATGAGGAAACTCATGCAACAATGAAAAATATCTCACCATCTGTTCTCCCTAACTTTTATGGATTGCGAAGTGAGGATCCTGAAACATTTCTGTTTGAGTTTGAAGTCGTGTGCCGAACTTATGACTATATGGAAGACTCTCAAAAACTCAAACTATTTCCTTCAACTTTGAAGGGAGCTGCTTTGAAATGGTTCATGGGATTAGCTACTCAATCTATTAGGACTTGGAATGATATGAAACAAAAAAATTTGGATAGATACTTGGACTATTGTATGCCCACTAATCACAAGGATGAGGTATTCAAAATGATGCAAAAAGAAGATGAAAATTTGGAAGACTTACTTGAAAGATTTCAATACAACTTGAAAAGAGCAAAGATGAGCAACTTAGATGATGAAACCTTGAAAGCCCTCATATTAAAAGCCATTAGATATGAATGGATAGATATTTTAAACATGATGGGGAAAGGAGATATTTCTCAACTCCCACTTCATGACATAACAGAACTATGTGTCCATCTCTCAAGAGGAAAATCTAAAACAGGAAAAGGGCCTAGGGATCCTTCTCTTATTAGGGTTAACAAATCTGCAACTAGATCAGTAAGTAGGGCAGAGATTGGTAATATGCTTGATGAATTCAAAACTAATATCTTAGGGAGCCTTAGTGAACAACTAGACACCCTTAAAATCCAAAACAAGCAGAAAGCAGAAACATATGCTTTAGCCATCTTTTGTCCGAAATGTAGGAAGAAACATGCTTTAAGGGAATGTCCCTTGGATGCAAAACTTGTAGAAACATGTATGATTTGCTCAGAGAATCATGAGATCAAGGATTTTCCTTCAATTCTTGGGACTCAAAGCTATTTTTCAAGAAGATCCAAACTCAGTAGAATCTCTCTGTTTTGTCGCAAGGAGACCTTGGCAGGGACAACAATCCCAAGGGTTTAATAACCCTATGAATCTTCAAACCCCACCAAATTGGAATCCTTGGCAACAACCTTGGCCCCAACATCAGAATTCATATCAGCCATGGGTACAAGGGATGCAAATTCCTTATGGGAGATTTGCTCAATTTTATCAATATCCTCCATCTTTTCAAAATCAACAAGCTCCACAACTTCCAAACCCAAATCCACAACTTTCATTGCCATTTCCACAACAATAACCTTCTCAACAAAATCCAAATCCTCAACTCATGCTCCCATACCAACAAAAGACAAATCAACTTCCAGCTCAGCCATTGCCAAATCCTAACAATAAGAATCCTCAGAATACTTACATGGTAGAAGGACAACAATTTCCTACCTATATGATTGTTCCTCTCAACAATGTACAACTCAGATCTGGTAGAGTTTTAGAAAAACCTTCTATAGACATTCAAGAGCAAGATACCTCTGAAGAGGACTCTCTTCAAGTCAATAAGGGTTCTGAGGAAGAATCTCTTCAAAATTCAAAAATTCAAAAAGAAAAAGAAAAGCTAACATCCACAACTCCTATAGTTGAGCAACCTACATCTTCATCTACACCTCCTTTTCCTGAAAGACTACTAATTGATAAGGGGGTGGAGAAACAAATTTTGTTGCCTAACTATGAATTTCTAGATGAATTGAAGAATGTTTGTATCAAGATTCCATTGCTACAAGCCATTCGAGAAATTCCTATTCTAGCAAAAACCATAAAGGAGTTGAGTTTCAAAAGACCAGGAAGAAAGCTAAAGGACACAAGAAGAATCCACCTGGTAGGAAAGATTGCGGACATTATGATGGGAAAAATTGCCATGCAGAAGTATGTAGATCCTGGAAGTCCAATTGTCAAGACACATATAAATGGGATAGAAATTCCAAACACATTGATTGACTTAGGGGCTGATATCAACATTATGAGTAGACAGACTATGGAACAGTTAAAACTTCCTAACCTTCTTTTTACACCTACTTTATTGCAACTTGCAGATCGATCGGTTATTAAACCAGATGGTGTATTAGAAGATATTTAAGTCTCCTTAGATTCTTGGGAATATCCAGTAGACTTTATGATTTTGACTCCCAAGAATAATCTAGGAGGACATCCAATTATCTTAGGAAGACCTTGGCTGGCCCCAGCTGATGCTTTTATTAGTTGTAGATCTGGAGACATGTACATTTCTAATGGTAATTCGACAAAGAAATTCAATTTGTATCCTCCCGCAAGAGCAATTACAGAAATAGGAGACAATGAATGGATCGATGATGAGAACACTATACAACTTGTCTTTACCATTTCTGAAATTAGTGAGGATAGTCAAATTCTGAACACATTAGAAAATTTTGAGATAACTTCAGAATATGACCCCACACAATTTCAGTTGGAATCTGACATAGAATATTTATCATCAAGAAAAATGTCTCTTTACTCTATGGAAGAGTTTGGTAGTTCTACTATTGAGATTTTTCCAGGAAAAACATTGAATATCAACAAACATTTGGAAAAGTCACAACAAGAAGAACTAAGCAAAATCTTGCAAAAACATTCTACTGCATTTGCATGGGAGTATACTGACATGAAAGGTATTGATCCTAAGACTTGCATCCATCACATCTATATTGAGGAAAACAGTAGACCAATCAGACAACCTCAAAGAAGGATGAATCAAAATCTTAGGGAGATAGTGAAAGAAGAGCTCCAAAAACTTCTCAATGTAAACTTCATTTATCCAATTTCAGATAGCCGATGGGTTTCTCCTTTGGTTATAGTACCTAAGAAGAATGGTAAATGGAGGGTATGCATTGATTACAGGGAATTGAACAAAGCAACTTTGAAGGATCACTTTCCTTTGCCTTTTATTGATCAGGTATTAGATACATTAGCAGGTAAAAAGTACTTTTCATGTTTGGATGGTTTTAGTGGCTATAATCAAATTCAGGTAGCACCTGAAGATCAAGATAAGACCACATTTACTTGTCCATGGGGAACTTTTGCCTACCGAGTGCTTCCTTTTGGGTTATGTAATGCACCAGCAACATTCCAAAGAGCAGTACTAGGAATTTTTTCTGATCTAATCCATGATTGTGTAGAGGTTTATATGGATGATTTTACAGGTTATGGTAATTCATTTGAAGAGGCATTAGAAAATTTGGAAAAAGTTCTCATAAGATGTAAAGAAACAAACCTTTCATTAAGCCATGAAAAATGCTTTATGATGTTTACTGAAGGGATTGTTTTAGGACATGATATTTCAGGAGATGGAATTAAGGTTGATAGATCAAAAGTTGAAGTCATCTCCAAGTTGCCTATTCCAAATTGTCAAAGAGATGTTAGAAGTTTTCTAGGATTTACTGTTTACTATAGAAGATTTATAGAAAACTTCACTAAAATAGCATCTCCACTCTTCAAGTTGCTTACAAAAGACTGTGAATTTAAATGGGATCCTGATTGTCAATCCGCTTTTGAAACTTTGAAAACAAGAATATCTGAAGCACCTATTTTGAGAGGACCAAATTGGAAACTTCCTTTCCATATTTCTACGGATGCTTCAGATACATCTCTTGGAGCTGTGTTGGGTCAAAAATATTTAATTCCTTATGCCATTTATTACACCAGTAAAAATTTGACTCCCACAGAGTTGAACTATACTGTGACTGAAAAAGAGTTTTTAGTTGTTGTTCATGCAATTAATAAGTTTAGACATTACATAATAGGCTATGAAACTTTTATTCATACTGACCATTCTGCAATTAGATATTTAATGAACAAACCTGTTACTAATGGCAGAGTGACAAAATGGCTTTTACTTTTGCAAGAATTCAATATTACTGTGTTGGATAGACCAAGAAAACAGAATACAGTAGCTGATTTCTTGTCTAGGATTGAGAATACTAAAGAAGATTCTCCTGTAGAAGATAAATTTCCTGATGAATACTTGTTTGCAGTAACTATTAAGACCCCTTGGTATGCAGATATTGCTAACTATTTGGTTACGGGGAAACTACCTTCACATTTATTTCCAAGAGAAAAACGAAGAATTATTCAGGAGAGTTCAAAATATTCATGGATTTCTAACGAATTGTTTAAAACAGGGCCAGATCTTGTGATCAGAAGATGTGTCAGGGAAGATGAAATGCCTGATATTCTTAAGGCATGTCATGATGAACCATGCGGCGGACACTTTGCGGACAAGAGGACGGCCTATAAAATCCTTTCCTTGGGATATTATTGGCCTTCTCTCTTCAAAGATGCAAAACAATATGTCAAAAGGTGTGATAGCTGCCAAAGAGTAGGGAAACCTACCCTTTCAAATGAAATGCCACTGCAAACATAGGTACTCATTGAACCCTTTGAAAAATGGGCATTAGATTTCATTGGACCAATTAATCCACCATCGAAGCAAAAGAAGTATATATTGGTTTGCACTGATTATGTTACTAAATGGGTAGAAGCTAAAGCATTAGTATCTGCTATTGAAAATTCAGTTGTTCATTTTCTTTATGAGGATATTTTTACTCGCTTTGGTGTTCCAAGAGAAATTGTGACAGATCAGGGGAGCCAATTTACATCCAATTTGGTGGAGAAGTTGATGGAAGAATACAAAATCAAGCACAGAATATCTACTCCTTACCATCCGCAAGCAAATGGTCAAGTGGAGTCCACAAATAAAGTTCTTGAAAGTATCATCACCAAAACTGTTCATCTACATAGAACAGATTGGGCAGAAAGGCTTCCAGAAGCCTTGTGGGCCTACAGAACTACATGGAGGAATACAACAGGACATTCTCCCTATGAACTTGTTTATGGGAAAGAAGTCTTGCTCCCCATTGAGTTCCAAGTCAAGACCTTCAAGATAGCAGTTCGGTTGGGGATGGACTTATCAGAAGCCCAAAAGCATAGAATGGAGCAGTTGAATGAGCTAGATGAGATCAGACAAGAAGCAATAAGTTTCAAGAAGGAGATTGGGCATTGTTATTTGACTCCAAGTTTAAATATTTTCAAGGGAAATTTCAGACTCATTGGCTTGGGCCATATGAGATTGACAAGATCTTTAACAATGGAGCTGTAAGAATCAAGACCATTGATGAGTTTCAAACTCCTCTTATCGTGAATGGCCATAGATTGAAAGTTTATCATAAGCCACTCTCAAAAGAGGATTTTGTCAAGATGTTTCAAGAAAGTTCTGCAATCAGGCTGGTACAGAAGAATTCCTCTTCTCCACCAGCCTAGCTTTTGTTTTTCAGTTAAAAAAAAAAAAAAAAAAAAAAATGGTATAAGCCTGAAAACCAATCATTGATTGGCAGTCTTATACAGAAAATATAGGGTGAAAATCAGGGAAACCTGACACTCTATATTTTCCAAAAAAAATCTCTCCTTCATTTCATAAGCTTTGTCACCACCCACTCCACTTCATTCCACTTCATTCCACTTCATTTCATTTCATTTCATCTCATTCCACTTCATCCACTTCATTTCATCCATTCCATCAATAAAAATCTTTTTCATGACCATTTCCATCTGGTCATTTGTCATTTGTTCATTTATATTCAACCAAGTAATAGCTGTGTCAGTTTCCGCAGCTGACATCTGTTTCCGCAGCTGACTCCAGTTTCCGCAGCCAGAAGCAGATTCCGCAGCTACTACTCTGTTTTCAAAGAGAATGTACAGTCAGATGCTATTTTCATAATTATGAAATAAAATGCAGATAAGAGGATCAAAGGAGTATTCAGGACACCAATGAAGATCAATCAGTTGAAGACCAAAGGAAAAGGCAAAGATTCCAAAGGTATGAATAAAGTTTATTTCAAATAGTATTGAAAAACACATTTTTATATAGTTTCAAACCATGAGCTCTATCCATTACGCGCAATGATTATATTGACAGTTCCGTAACCTTTCACGATCTCCATGTTATCCTCTTGCATTTATTCACAAATGGTTTCATCATTAAACCCCGATTTTCACTTATGATCCAATATCCCATCGGTGATAATGAAGCGTATTTGATTTGACTTAGGACTCTTGCAGCCGCATAAACTCATAACCGTTGATTGAAACGTGTTCATATTTAATTGCGCAGTCACCAAAATTCAAAACATTGCCGGATGTGTTATACTTTGTTAACCTCTCTGTCGTGTCTCTGTCGTGTTTATGAAACCCCACTCTACTCATTCTCACTCCTTGTTTCACTCCATTTTGTTCCTTTTTCTCATTCTCACTCCCGTATATCTACCCACAGTCTTACTCCATTCCGTTTATGGTACTCATTCCCATTTTATGATACATTCCCACAGTCATTGTGCTCGATCCTGTGTATTCAGTCGTTCCATTTCCACTTAAACCCTCACGAAGGCAAATTTGTGAAGCACATAAAAGTGAAATGGGTAAATTGCTAAGGGCAGAGCCGGAAGGACCGAAGTTTATAGAGGGATATCCGCAAGCAAAAGAGATATTGAAGAAAGCAAAATGGCTGTGTTTTATTCAGAAATTCAGAGGTTACCACAAAGAAGTTACGAAAGCGTTTGCAAGGTCATTTGATGGCTCGGAAGCAGAAATTGGAGACCTCAAGTTTTCGGTCAATGAAGCATCAATAGCAACAGCCACGGAACTTCTTCAGGAGGGAGAACGTTGGTTCAAAAATAAAAGCATCAGTGATGAGGCATGGAGAAAAATCCTACGAAATCAAGGTATGGACATAACTGTTTTTAAAAGAGGAATCCCTGTGCATGCAATAAAAGAGGAATGGGCCACTTACTGCTAATTGTTCAGAAATTCATTACATGTGAAGGCCGTTTTGGGTCCATGTACATGTACCATACCAGGCTATTGATGAATTTTCTAGAAAACCAAGCTCTCAATCTTCCATATTTTCTATTCAATAGCTTGAAGAAAATGGCTGTGACTGTTCAAAAACACTTAGGAGATGTAGAGCCCCATCTATATCACCACGGCCTTATAAAAATTCTAATTGAAAAGGAGCTAAAGGAAAGAAAAGACACATGGGAACAATTTCTAGTTAGAAATTTCTTTGAGGAACCTCAGGAAATTCCTGAAGGTAGTTCAATTAGAAGGAGTAGAAGAAAAAGAATGAATGTTGAAACCCAAATTACTCCTACTCAGGAAATTCCCGCAGTTAGCACAGCAAGAAGAAGTAGAAGGAAAAGAACAATAGATGAAATCCAAAATACTCCTACTACTACTATGGAAAGAACTGATAGAGAAGAGAGATTGGTAAAAAGAAAGAAGAAGGAAATCAAGGCCAAGAAGCCAATAATACCAAAAGGGAAAGAAACTATTGAGGTTGTACATAAAACTCCTTCTTCTGAAGAAGAAGATCATCAAATACTCTCTGAAAGATTAGTTTATCTTCAAAAATAGTCATCTATATCCAAGAAGGCAGAGAAAGGGAAACAAAAACAAAAAGATAGTGTACCACAGCATGTGAGGAGAAGCAACAGGCTTAAGGGGAAATTGAGAAAAACGCAAATTAAGGGTCCTCATTTCATTGATTTGAGTGAGGAGACATCTGAACAGTCCCCAACTGACCATAGTCCATCTCAGTCAGTTAGTGAACCTGGTTCCTTTCATTCCCAATCAGACAATGAGCATACTCCATCTTATTCTCAGCAAAATATTGATGTAAGCCCTCCTCGGCCAGATTTTGAACATAATTCTCCTTTACAACATTTTGGGGACAGCCCAATGAAAATGACACCGGAAGTAGACCCCAAGCAGCAAGAGGTATATGACTATATAGAATCCTTGGAAAAGGCAGCCACAGGTCCAAGTACTTCTTCCATTCAGCCACATACATTGCAGGATGATTTAGTTCAATCATTAAAACAGGAAATTTTTGAACTGGAGCTTTTAAATAGGCACATCAAAAATGAGAATGAAACATTGAAAGAACAAGGCAAGCTGGACAAGATCATCCATGATAATACTATGTTACATTTGGGAATATGGCAAAAGAAAAATAAGAAATTGAAAAGGAAATGCCAGAAATTGAGCAGAGCACTTGTGAATATCAAATTTAGGTGCTTAATGAAGAAACCCAGAATGATGGCAGTACCAAAGAAGAAGAGAAGGGGATTGGATGTGCTGGCTGAAGTATCAAGGCACATGAACCGAACAAAGAGTATCAAAATTTTGGTTGCATGAGGACATGCAACACCTTCACAGTGGGGGTATGTTGAGTCCCAAATTTGCATCTTTTCCATACACTTTTCCATACCTTTTTCACTCACCTAAACCTCCCAAATTTTCAATATCATGTGCAAAAGGGCATCTAACATGGTTTTTAATTATATTTTTGTGTTTGCTATTTGATCTAGATTTTTTTCATTCAGCTGCGGAATCTTGCCACTTTCCGCAGCTGCTGCAACTTTCCGCAGCTATTTTGTAAAACTCTATGCTACAGGTGTCTACAAGGGAAACGAGCCACATGGGCAGGTCAGGAATGACGTGGACATGGTTCGTGTCCTATTGGTTCAAGAAAAATCGTCCAAAGAAGCCGCGGTCAAAGGCGTCCACATGGAAGTCAACCATGGAGTTTCATGTCGGCCGGACTCTGTTTCGTGGCACATAAAGATCCATACGGCCGTTTCTAAGCCCGCGGAGGTTAAATCGACATCTGTGCAGAGCTCTGGAGTCGAATTCAAGCATCCACCTTCCGTAGATTCACTTTCCAACACGGCCATACTCCTATATCCGTGGACGTAGTGGTCTACGTGCTCTCTGCCATCATGAACTTTAGGAGACAATTACAGTTTATTGTTATATATAGAGCGTTTGCATACGCACATAAAGTTAGTTGTTAGTTGTTAGTTGATAGTTGATGTTCGTGAATGTACTCTGTTATCTGTTAGTCTGCTTTGTAGTGATTACGCTGCCCTTGAGCCGTAACACTACCATTCTGTAATGAACTGCTTTTTAATATGAGAAGACTCTATTTTTCAACTTAATTCGTGTTTGAGGACCGTTACCAAGGCTGTGTAGAGGGCCCCTGCTCAGCTAAGGTTTTGTGTATTAGTGTATATTTCTCATTTCATTTCTTTAAAAAAACATTGTATCATAATCCATCCATATGTTCATACTTTGCAGTTGTTTCATTTCTGTTTATACATTTCCATAATTTCCATTTCATTTCTGTCTTTCATGTTTTATGATTGTTAATCATTGATCAGTTTTCTTGATTGCAGGTTTTAGATAGACAGCCCGGGCATTTTCATAGCATTTTGACTAATGACATGAAACTAACATTGTTCTGCTGCTAGTTTGCTTTTCATAGCTTTTGTTTAACTTCAGTCTTGCTTTGTACATTTCAGTTTTGCTTATCTGCTTTAGTAGTTAAATTTAGATATATTAAGCTGCTCATAGCATCTTTAGTTGCCTCCGAAAGCCACAGCTGGACTGATGGTGAGGGACTGCATTATGAAATGTGTAGTTTAGTATTAGTTTCTTTTCTGCAAATTTAGATATATTAAGTTGCTCATAGCGTCTTCAGTTGCCTCCGAAAGCCACAGCTGGACTGATGGTGAGGGACTGCATTATGAAATGTGTAGTTTAGTATTAGTTTCTTTTCTGCAAATTTAGATATATTAAATCATGCATGACATCTTCAATTGCCTCCGAAAGCCACAGCTGGATTGATGGTGAGGGATTGAATCATGAGTGTATGGTTTAGTATTAGTTTACTTTCTGCAAATTAAATATCAGTTACTCAAATTGTTTATGATTACTTCCGAAAATCATAGCTGGACTAATGATGAAGGGTCAGAAGATAAATTGATGTAATTTGATTTAGATTTATTTTGTTGCAATTTTGAATTTCCTTAAGCATAGTTCTTTTGTATTTAGTTGGCAGCAAGAATAGTTTAGTTTTCATGCTCACTAGTTTACTGTTTTGATTTATTAGATTAGCAGCACCTTTTCATTTCAGCAGCACATTTTCATTTTCCTTTTTAAGTCTTGTCATTGTAAATTTCAAATTTCTTTTTAAAATTTCAAGTTGGTAAATCATTATAGGGGATATCACTTCCTTGAACAAACATAACCAAACTTGTTTTCATCTTAGAATTTCCATTTCACCTTAGAAAACCAAAAGCGACAAAAATTTAAGAAATAGGTTATCTTGCACATATAGTGCGCCGCACTTCATCAGCTTACGATTCCCGGATTGACAAATTAAATGCAGCAATTTAGGACACACTAAATTGACCAAACAAACACCTTAGGAATTGACTAATATTCTGAAAAAGGGTGTGGGGGTTAAGTGGACTATTGAGGCTAAAAAATCTTTCGAATTTGTTAAACTCACACTCACCCAAGATCCTGTCCTAATCAGCCCAGATTTCTCAAAATATTTCTTGATATTTTCATTTTCCTCCGAACACACAGTGGTTGCAGTTCTACCGCAAAAAATTCCAGAGGGAATGGAACAACCCATTTCTTTCTTCAGCAAAGCTCTGAGGGATGCACCCCTGAAATACAACATAATGGAAAAACAGGCCTATGCCTTGGTTAAGGCCTTTAAAGACTTTAGGGTGTACATACTGCATTCCCACACCATAGCCTACGTGCCAAATATAGTGGTTAAAGACATCTTGTTTCAAGACCCAGATGGGAAGAGGGGCAAATGGATTACTGTGATCTTAGAGTATGACCTTGAGATAAAACCCACAAAACTAATCAAAGGTCAGGACCTAGCTTAACTAATGGCTGAATCAAATTTGCAAGCCCTTGACATAAACATGGTGGATGCCTTGGATGAGCAGGAAGAATTTCCTGATCCCACTATTGAGGAGAAGTTTCAGAACTCTCCATGGTATTCTAACGTTCTTTATGTGCTCACAAACCTCAATTCCCCTCCTGAACTATCGAAGACTAAGGCTAGATTTCTAAAGCTAAAAGCCAGAAACTACTGCATACTGAATGAGTGTTTATACTGGAAAGGTACAAATGGCTTATTACTTAAATGTTTGCCCGAAACTGATGCAGAGAGGATTAAACAATAATTTCATTCAGGAGAGTGTGGAGGCCACCTGAGCTGGAAAGCCACTACTAACAAAATACTCAGAGCTAGCTATTATTGGCCTACACTCTTCAATGACATCCATAAGATGATAATTTCCTGCCACAAATGCCAGATTTTCGAAGGCAAAAGAAAAATCCTCCCTCTGCCTTTACAACCCATCACTGTTGAAGGTCCCTTCATGCAATGGGGCCTAGATTTCATAGGAGAAATACACCCTTCTTCTTTTGCACAACACAGGTGGATCTTAACAGCCACATACTACTTCACTAAGTGGATAGAGGCCATACCTTCTAGGAATGCCACATATTTTGTCATCATTAGGTTCCTAGAAGACCATATCCTCTCTCGGTTTGGCTGTCCAAGGAAAATAATCACTGATAATGCTGCTGCTTTTGGATCCAAGAAAATGGTTGATTTTTGTCACAGGTATCAAATAGCACTCGGTCATTCAACTGCTTATTACCCACAAGGTAATGGGTTAGCTGAATCATCAAAAAAGAGCCTGGTGACCATCATCAAAAAGCTGCTGGAAGAAAACAAGAAGTCCTGGCACAACAAGTTGGTGCATGCTTTGTGGGCTGATAGGATTACCATGAAGAAATCCATTGGCATGTCACCATATCAGCGTGTCTATGGAATAGAGGTAGTGTTTCCTACCAGCCTGAGGGTACCAGTGATTAAGCTTGTCCAAGAAATTCAGACAGAAGAAGACAACATGGTAAGGAGGATAAATCAGACAATTCATCTCCAGAAAACAAGGGAAGAGGTCTATAACAGAGCCATGAAATTTCAAGAAAATATAAAGAAGTTGTTTGACAAGAGAACCAAAGCTTCTGACTTCAAAATTGGAGATAAAGTTCTGAAGTGGTACTCAAGGAGAGAAGACAAAGGAAAGCAGGACAAGTTTGACAGTTTGTGGCAGGGTCCATACATCATCCAGGCCACTGTGGGTCCAAATACCTTTTTTCTACAAGAAATAGAGGGTATAGAGCTGTTTGGGGGTCCTGTCAATGGCAGGATGCTCAAACACTACTTCTGCTGATTTCCAATTTCTAGTTTCCATTTCCATTGTAAATACCATTGCTGTGTTTGTTTTCAAGAAAAAAAAAGAAGAGAAAATGTTCTAAAAAAAGAGAGAAAGGAGAGGTTCAGATATGCTCAAAACATGAACCTCTGAAGTAAAAATATTGGCTCTAACATGATCAAAACCTGAGCCAAAGGAAGCGAAGACAACTGGTTTTAACATGATCAAAACCTGAGCTAGCAAAGTAGAAAAGGATCAGCTCTAACATGCCCAAAACCAGAGCTGAAATGAAGAAGAAAAAGTGACTCTAACAAGCTCAAAACTTGAGTCACAAAGCAAGGGAGGATGCTTCAAAGTTTCAGTTTTCAAACCTTCAAGTTTTTGTTTTCAATTTTCTGCAAATTTCAGTCCATGTGCAACTATCTGTATGCCTTGGATCCACAGCAAACTAGACTGTCTAATCCTAGTTTGGTCGTTTTTAAATTTCTATTGTAGAATGTAGAGAAGAAATCTGTTGGACAATCTAATCCCAGCAGATATTAGATTAGGTAGAGAAACATACGAGACCAACAGTTTAATCTGGTCTCATGGAGCAATAAGGGTAGAAATAGAATAGGTTTATTTTCTTGTTTGTAAAAAATAAATGATGTAAAGGGTCTGCTAGTCCAAATGCACCCTGGAAGAGAAAATGATAGGAATATAGTTTGGGTAGGTAGATTTTTTGGGAATGTTTCTGCTGATCTATCATGTTTGTGGCAGCTGAAAATCAAAGAAGGAATATGGCTCAAAGATCAGGCATCTGGCCTACCTCAAAGATCATTTCTGGATTCTTGACTCCTTCAAGAAGAAGCCATCCGCATGTGGAGCCACTGTTAGCCCCCTATGAATTTTTTTTGCCAAGAAAACGGGGGGCTAAATGTTTTTTTTGGAGCCTTCAAGGAATGCATTTTTCCTTAAAAACACATCATCCTTGGAAGCCTCCTCTTACCCTATGCCCTTTGGTAAAATCCCACCGTTGTTTCTAAGTCAAAAAGCCTCACTGTTTATAAAACATTTTGTTCAAGGAGGCCTTCATTTGTCCTTGTACCCCTGCAGAATGTCCCATTTTAACCCTTTTTCCCCTTTGACAAAGTCCCCCTTTTTACCCCAGAAATCCCTCCCAAAATCCCCTAAATCACCCATTTCCCCTTTAAATCCTACACACACCCCTTGTATTGTCTAATTCCCCCATTTTTCCTCTATCGTTACCCCTTTCTGGCCTCAAAATTACATTAAAATGGGCCAAAAAACCCATATTCTACACATTTCAAGTTTAGCCCCGTTCGGCTCAGCCCCATAAACCATTTCCTCATGTAACCTGGGTGCTAGAACCAAGCACTAGCTCGGAAAGTGCTTATGGCATTTGGATATCGAGAGCGCTACCAACCGTCGATCTGTACAGATCGAATGGTCTGTGCAAACTCCATAGCATCCATGGCCCCCCCCGTTCACCCCTCCGATCACATATCCATCGTCGATCTGATCCGCAGATCAACGGTCCATTTTTCACCCGCCCTAGTGGTCCCTGCGCCAAAGTACTATTCAAAACCGCTGGTTTCCATCGCATTGCTTTTGGAGGGCGGGCTGTATTTTTCATTTCGGAGCGATCCCATTCACCGCATGATGCGTGGCTCAGCGCATTATTGAAAAATTGCCCCCCATCATGCATTAACGTTCGACTGTGGACCCGGCGTGATATGCGTGTACACCATCTGATCTAAAGCTTTCCATCCAATGGTGCTCGCGCCACGAAGATTCTCATGAGTTAATCCAAGGCAAAGGGACCCCTGGCCCACCATCCGTCACCCTCCGACGCATTCTTAACCGTTGATCTCCTCCTGAGATCAGACGGTCCAGATTAACTGCATGACCCGCCATTGACCGGGTCTTGCCACGTCACCATTCCAAGTGTGTTCATATATTTTCATCGTATTTTCGTCTGGCATATTTGTATTTCATTCAAAGGTCATAATGTCGAATGTCCGCATTCAAATTTTCCTGCACTCCGCCAACTTTCACCAGTCCATTTCTCCACTGTTTGCTGCATTTTCCACCATCATCCTGCACTGTTCCACCATTTTACCAGGTTGTACTACCATTCTCATTGTCCCCGCTGCATCCACCCTCCCCATGCATGGTTTTCTTAACGTGTTTACGTGTTTTGCAGGGTTACAGGCAGGTGGAAAACCGCCATGATTCACAATCACTATTGCAGTGACAAAGAACACAGGGAAGACCATGTGCAGAGATAGAAATTATGAGGAAAGGCCTGGGAAGGTGTTATGACATGACTTTCATTAAAGGAGCAGAGTAAAAATCCATAAAACCTTCCCAGAGCCATTATAGCGCAAATTTTGCAGACAGAGATAGGAATGGAGCAGCAAAAGAGTATCAGTGAAAGATCAGATAATTTAAGACTGGTAATCAAAGATTTTTGAAGCCTGGAGTCAGTAATTTAAGGCAGGGTACTAGATCGAAGACCCCGTGGATCACTCAGAAGATCCAATGCACAGAAAATCATATCATCAGGGCGTCTATATCAGCATAATGTCTCCCCCCTGAGAAAGGACACAGTACTCATTACCGTTTCAGTCTACATTGTGTCAGTGAGAAGTTTTCCAGCCCCGAAAATAGTCCTATGTTACCAGAAGAATTTGTTACACGGTATGGCAGACCTAAAATCATTGATTTGCCTTTGTTTAGTTCATTAGAATTCTACAGAGGTATTACAGCAAGTACATCAACGTCATACCTGGAGTAAATTGCAGCTTGACGAAGACCACTGTTTAATCCAAAGAGTACTAAAGATTAATGCCCCAAATTTAAAACAGAATGGGGCCTTGACCCTCTTCCTCTTCTGAGTTTTAATGCTGCATTTAGTTTTTCACCTACCTCCTCTGCCTCTCTTTCAGCTATAAAATTCATGAAGAAACTCATTGTAAGGTTGTTGATCGGATATCCGTGAACTGCAAGCTGTTTCTCTTGAGACATCTTCTCTGTGTAAAGTTGTAATATAGGCTGAGGAAGATGTTTTCAGACTGAATATCAAGCTATTGGTAATGTTTTACTTGATTGGTGTTTCTCTTTAATATGACAAGCACATTTCTTTGGATCCTGATTTAAAGCAGCGGTGATGTTTTTCTGTCTCTGTCTATGTTCTCCTTTTTAGTTCATTACATTTCATTTCTTCTGGCATGCATCAGAAATCTGGCATAGGATTTACCCTTGTTAGGTACGCTATGTTTCTGCTCTCCCTGCCTTCAATTTTTTCTGCTATATGTATTATCTGAGAATTGATTTCAAGCTAATTTAACCAGTGTAGTGGTCAAATATATTTCCAGCTGATGTGTGAATTAATGAATCATTTCTTAGATGTTCTGGTTAGGCTTTAATTGAATGAATTGGGATATTGGGAGTCTAGAACCCTGTCTCTATCTCACTAGGATCCTTTTCAATTAATTGAACCTTTCTAAGTTCCCTTAATATGGATCCCAAAGCATTGAGAGTTCAAAGTCTCTCTCTGATCTAAAGCCTTCACCTTTGTGTTTAAATCTTTGATGTTTCCTTGTTTGAAGAGTTAACCTTTTGGTCTTGGATCACAGGTTGTCCGATGGCATGTCCTGTCCCTGGATCTGATTCCTGAAAGGTCATCTTGGAGGTTTCCTTGCTTTCACTTTCTCTCTTACCATTTCATGCCATACTATCATCTTTAAGATCCAATGCTTTAGATGACTAGCCCAACTGAAAGCCTGCATATTGAATAGCAAGTAAACCCTTTTCTGACTCCATTGCCCAATGATCTTGAATGTTCTCTGAAATCATCCCTCCTTTGCCTAAAATCCTCTTTTCTCATCCTTGTATTATATTGAAACCTTCTTTCCTGGTTCCCAACAACCAAACTAAAAAACAAACAAGCAAACCCCGTGCCTATAACTAGCCTAACATCTTAACTTTGAGCTTCAAAGACATAAAAAAATTTCTTGTGTAGAGAGATCCCTCTCTGGACCTAGGAGGGCTAGATCCTGAGGTCTGAAAGTGGTTATGATGTTGTCTCATCTTTTGGTCTTTCCGATCTGGCCAAAACATGGGAACCCCAACACATGGAATATGTGTGCCTGAAACAGAGCTCTTCATAGGCCCTTTGTAGCAACTTCTCCTTGAGATTGGAGGCTCTAGACAAGAATATCCTACCATGATCATAGATGACTCCATCTTGGAATAAATAGCCCTCATCATGTAGCTTGTCATCAAGAATCATGCATGTGTGAATATCCTTGGAATAATCCACCAACAGTTGGGATTTCCAACATGGATCTAGACTCCTCAACAATGAGAACGCTAATGATGTATCAACAGAAATGTCAGTCATGTGGCTGCTTTCCTCCTTGATATCTCCCATGCCAAAGGTATTTTTTGGAGGGTCATTCCTTGCCTTCTTCTCCTCCTTGACATATCCCATGCCAAGAGTATATGATGGAATTTTGTTATTCCCTCCTTGCTGCCCTTCTTGCATATGCACATGCTCAAATGAAGATGGAATATTTTGGAAGTTAGTCTCCCATGGAAGGCTATCATATATCAAAAACCTCCTTGGTCTTGCCAAAGTATGCATGTGAGGCCACCATCTTCTATCATGTATGGAAGATTTCTCTCCAAGTGAGATTATCTTCTTAGTCTTCATAGCCAAGCACTTCCCCATGATGGTGTCATTATTCATCCTTGCAGCATCTTCTCTCAGCACAGTATGAGATGAGAGAGTCGTTAATGGTGATAAGGGGAAAATATTTCCCTCCTCCTTGAGCTCCCCCAACACTATCAGTGTTGTATTGTGCTCTTCTAATGCTCCCTTCCTTCTTGAATCTATGAATGGAGCATCAAGGTGTGAGACATATTTCACCAAATTTGAATCAGGTGGTCTCCCAAGTGGTTTACCACAATATAATGATGTCTCATGGATCATCCCCATGTGCATAATAGATAGGATCATCATATCCCTGCTTCCACTGGGCAAATTCATCTTTGTTTTTTGTGTGGAAGTTTCATGATAATGGGGTATCACTCTTAAGGATGCAAAAGTGCTTTTGATTGAAGCAATTTCCCCATCCTTTCCTCCATGTAATAGTGGATCACCTCCTACCATGTCAGTGCTATGATCCCTCCTTTGTTCTTCTTCTCCTACCTTCTGCAAGATCTCACAGTCTAAGGTGATTTCTTCAGATGTAATTAACCCATGTACACCCAACATCTCCTTGGTTTCAAGAGTATTGATCACAAAGGAATGATCTATCATGGTGTGTGTTCCCAAGAATGTATCCAATGTTGGAACACACTTCCTCCACTATTTTGTCTAATTGCCTATCAACATAGACACATGTTGCTCATGATCTTCATGTGTAATATCACTTGGAGCTTCTTGCAAAGACACAAGAGCCCTTCTAGTGGAAGCAATTGCTTCACCTCCATCTCCAAATAGAATTAGATCTCCTCCTGTTGTCACAACATTGCACAATCTTTCCAGCTCTTCCTCTTCCTTCTCCTCATCAATGGAGAATACATCATCATTAAGAGACCCTTTTTCTTGATCTCCTTTTGAAAAAGGATTCCTCATGTCTTCTTCTTGAAAATAAAGTTATTGTTGAAGTGGGGCCTTTACCCTTGGCAAAGCATGTAGCATATATTTAAACCCCTCAACAATGTTCTGAAATGGGGTTGGCTTCTTGGATCCTACCAACTCATGCAAAGGTTCTAATTTCTTGGGCTTGGTTTTCTCTCCCAAGGAAGTTTCAGGTTGTTTTATATCAAATCTTTTCACTTATAATCAGGGTTCTCTCTATTTTTGAAAGGGATGTATAGTTGTTTGCTTCTTATGTTTTTGATTTTAGGCTAGTTGTTAAGTGTGTTTTTAGTTTGTTTTTAGGTTTTTGAGGGAAGAACTGATCAAATTTTTAAATAGATAAAATATTGCTAGATTAACTGGGCTATGGGTCAAAAAGGTCGAGAAAGCCTCAGATGGCGGACCAGGTATATTGAAGGGCCGATTTGATCAAGGTAAAATGGATCTTTAGGTGGAATGAAATGGGATGGACACTATATTTTGTGAAAGACAAAGACTTTTAAACATGAATAGTTCTGCAGTAGACATTTATGTGGTAGGGCTAACCATTAATCATGATAAATGTAACTTCAAACTGATAGATGCATAAAATAAACATTCAAGCGATACATAGAGATATATGACTCTCTAACTTTAGGAAAATCGCTATCAGACTTTAGGGAAAAACAATTAAGATAAACAAATAACTCAAGCTACTAAGATGAAACTCCTAGACATAGTATTTTGAGCTATCGGGCACTTTTAACTAAGATTTCAGAGTATAGGCAAAGGGCAAGATCGATACAAGACCTCTTTGGTTCAACTAGGACAATCTAGCATTAAGAGAAAGGTTTCAGTAATGGGGTTTTGGTTAACTAAGGAGTAAACAGGGCGTACCGTGAATCATACTAATTGTCACACATAATAACCATTAATGCAACTAAAAAAAAGTTCTTAGGGTATCAAAGAGCATTTAAGAATTCATTTGACATAACTAAGAAAGAAGACAAACATAGAAGTTGTAATGAATCGGGAAATTTGAGGTGCCTCCATGGGCATGTCTCAAATCTATTCTTTACTATCCTACAACAAGCAAGAGAATATGAAAATATGTATGAAAAATAAGGAAACATAACAGAGAGGAACACTATACCATTTTACCAAGTCAAGGAATCCTACAATAGTCCTCTTTCATCATCCAAAACATTCAAGAAACTATCCAAAGCATGAGACAAAGTATTTCTTCCAAGATTGCATAACCATATATTGCTCTATATCATCAAGTTCAGCCTTGTTTACAATGAAATCTCTTGGAATATATAGGCCAAAGTGAAGGAGAACCTCCTAGTGCAACTAGCAAGCTCATTGGCCCATCACAAATATCTGATTTTGTCCTGGAGGCTTTGCAAATCCCAAGGCACAAAATATCTATAAAAATGCTAAAAAAGGAGATTAAATTGACTTTTCCCAACTGAAAATGGCCAAAAAGGGCTAAACGCACATTTGGAAAATCCACTTTAGAAAACTGCATCTTTTACAAAAATGCTTCAGAAATATAGCAGCAGAAAATTCCCTGTCTTGTGGGCAACTTTTCAAGGACCTCCCGATGTCAAAACAAGGCCCGTGATGGCTCGATCGAAAGCTCTGGATGTCTAGTTTCTGAAAATAATTTGTTTTCCCCAAAAGAATCACTGGAAGCCTATGAAAAACTGACCTATGTGGAAAAACCCAGAAATTAGCCCTTGTTGATATGCGAGGCAGAGTGTTGAAAAAGTGACTGTTTTTCGCATCTTTGGGGGACCAAAACATCTTCAATTGATCTGAAATTTGCTGAGTATATGACCCTGAATTTAATGTATCCAATGATAACACTTTCAACCTCTGAGGATGGTTCAAACAAAAATGGCGATGCCCATGATTTTCTGCAAATAAGCCCAAAAATGTCAAAAAACAAAAACTTGTCGAATTATGCCCAATTTTGGTGAGCATACCCCTCATGGGTTTTCAAAAGCATGTAGAGAAGAAGAGGCCAAAATTTCAAGCTGTGATGTGCCTTTTCCCATTTTTTCTATTGGGCGCCTCTTTCGGGCCGCTTTGAGCTCTTCTTGTGTAGCCTTCAATTTCCTTCAGGCAAATTGATTTAGCTTTTTGTAGTGGCCGGTCATTTTCCTTTGAAGGCTTAAGTCTCTGTTAGCTCTTTCTAACTTATCCTTCAAGTTTTTATTCACCCTTTCAAGCCATTCTTCTTTATTGTTTTCTATTTCTTGGGTGAATAAAGAAGTAAGAGGAAAAGATCAGAAAAGGGCTGCCTCTTCCTCTTTCTGTTTCTCCAAAGCTCTTTTGAGTCCCATAGTCCTAGGCCTCTTCCTCCTTGGCTGTTCTTCTTCTTCAGTGTCATTGAATTCGCCCATAATTTCTTCGAACTTGATTTGCACTTTGGATGCTTCCCTTTGGTACTTGAAAGCCCATGCCTCATAAACTGCCATGTGGACATTCATTTGCTTGTTTTGTGTCTACAGAAAATGTATGAGGTCCTTAGACCTCTCTAGATCAGCTCTTAGGTCATGAATTTGTTCTTCTCTATTTTGCAAGAGGGACTCAAGGATTCTAGCCTCATTTTCACTGTCATCACTATTTATCTGAATTATATCAAAATCCCTTTCTTTCTCATGGCTACTTTCCTCCTTCTCTTTTCCCTTGCCTTGGGTGGACTTCTTGGTTCTCCTCTTCTTTGGTAATTCAACAATGGGTTGCTTGGCCAACTTGCCTTTGCTTCAGAGTGCTCTAGTAACATTGGGAGTTACAACTTGAGCCACTTTATTTCTTGAAGTTCGGGGCTTTTTTACCTTTGGAGAAGAAAGCATGGCCCCTTGCCTAGGAGAGGTAGCTAGCACATGCTCTATTTGGTCTTTAACTTTACTGCTCCCCTCATCATCTTTGTCATTTTTTTCCTCCTTTTGCAGACTGCTTTGTTGGTCTCTATCACTGATAGGCTCATGGTCACTAATTTGGCCCTTTTGTTCTATGTTTCCTTCTTTAGAATGCTCATTGCTTGAGGTTTTTTTGTCATCATTCTTGCTGGCTAGAGGGCTTTCCTGTTTTTCATCAAAAGTGTCCCTTTGAGGACTGTCTTGATCCTCCTCATAAGTGCCTTGGCTATCACCTTGTATGTCTCCTTGAGGGCTGCCTTGTTCGCTTCTATCCCTATTTTCTTCATGACTATTAGGCTCTGTATCCTTACTATTTTGTGCCTCATCATCATCATGCTCACTGTTGTGTGGGCTGCCAATAGTTTCCTCTTTGTGACTATTGTGTTCTTCATCCACTTGTTCCAGCTCTTCATCATTTTCCTCTTTATGCTCACTGTCATGTTTGGATTCTTCATTTTGTCCCTCCTCATCACTTGTTTGGCTCCTTTCACTTTGCTCTTCTTCACTGTTTTTCCCTTTCTCACTTTGTTCTTCTTCACTTTCAATCATAGGAGATTTTTGCTTCTTAGGAGTGGATTTGCTGGAAGAATGATAGACATCATGAATGGATGGTGAGGAAGGCGCATGAGATGAAGGAGCAGTGGTGAAATCGGGATGTGAAATGAAGGAGTCCCAATAAACTCCCTTTTTCTCAATTTGATGGAGGATGATGATCTTCATAAGGGAATGATGAAAAAGACAAGCTTGCTGTTGAGGGGAAGGCTTTTTTTGAATAGTGGAAGCCATCTTGTCAATGCTTCTATAGAGGAAAAAGGGCAGGCTTAGCAATTGAGTTCTTGTGAAGTGCATGAGTAGCTTGATATGATAAGCATAAACCCAGGAAAACCTCTCTTCGCATGTGAAATACTTCATAATGATTTTCATGAGAGGAGCATAGCTAGTCAACAAATAGGAAAAAGGAAAAATAGCTGGGCATGCATCCCGATGTTCTGGTTTCAAGAAGGGTTTGTATTGATCTGAATCTAGGTAGGTTTTCTTAAACCATTTTTCTCTTATATATGGAATTTTGGTAGCTCTGGAGATAGTTCTAGGAGAGATTTTGATGTCTAAACCTGCTAGATGAACATGCTTCCCTTGTAGCCTTAAAGCAAACAAATGTGTCAAGGGAAGATAAATTTTCACTTCTTGAACCTTTTGAAAAAATTCAAAACATCCTACTTCATGAAAGTTAAAGAGACCTGAAGTAGATGCATTCACTTCCTGAGTTGAAAAAGGCTCATACCTTTTGTGAGGACCACTCCTGTTATCTGGCTTAGGAGGCATTTTTGTTCTGAGATCCTTGGTTGATTTACCCAGGAAAACTTGTTCAAGTGTTTTTGAAACAGGCTCTTAATCAAACACTGTTACTCTTTGAAAAACTAAGTCTTTCCTTAGTTAGCCAACAAACTTGTTTAAACAGAATCAACTCTCTTTGACCTTGACAATATGAACTCTTCACTCTTAATTCACTGTCTCCTGTGGTTGTCAATATTTTTAAGGGATTGATTTACAACAAAGATTATATCCCTTGGAAAAACATTGTGTTCTGATTTTGAATAAAACTGCCCTTATGTGATGGTTATTGTTTCTCCAAAACAAAAGACAGCCCCCTTGTCACTGAATAATTAACCTTCTAACAGACTCTCTCTCCCATTAAATGATCACTGTTTTTCTTCTGTGTTTAGAAAACAAGTGTTATCTGAATGAAGACAAATTCACCTCTTCAGTACTGTGTGAGAGAAATGAGGTTTTTGACAAGGCTTGTTTGTGGATTTTGGAGGCAAATGTCTCTTGGTTTTGGCACACAGTTTCTTCACCCTGAATCTCTGTTTTTTATCCTTTGCAACCCACAGCAAGAAAAACTCTTTAATCTTGACAGTAACCCTATCCTTTAAAAATTGTCCTTCTTTGAAATCACAGTAAGAAAACCTTCTCTAAACTAACACAAAACCTTCACTATTTCACAGCACAAGAAAACCTCCCTTTATTTGATAATTATGACTTAAACCCTCTTTGAACTCAAACTTCAACTAGGAAATGAGAAATACCTTTGGATCAATGAATTTTTGGTTCCCTTTGAGCATTGTTTTAACAAGCAAGGGCATGTTCTGACCGGGTTGATTGGGTGGGCGTTGAATGCAGAACACGCCGCGCAGAAGTGATGTCAGGCCAGCCTGGGCGCCGGGCACAGGTGCGTCATGCAACGCTATAGGCGTGCCGCGTGCTTTGTAAAAATGCACTGAGTCTTCCTACAGGTGCGTCGCGCTAAAAATTAAGCTTGAAATTTCTTCACAGTCGCTCAAAAATGCCTCTTTCCTTGGTGAGAATGCTAATGCATGTTTGGTTTGTGCCTTTTAGGTTTATAAGGTTTTTTTTTTAAAAGAAAACAAATTATTTTCCCCCCTTTCCAAATTTGATAACTTTTTAACGTTTATCACTTTGTGTTTTTTGAAGAGAAAACTTGAATTTATGTTCAAGTTTTTCCTGACCTTTTTCCTTTTGCATGAACTGCTTCACTGTGTAACTCCTTGGGGAGCTAAATTTTTGATTCTCTGTGAAGGAAACCACTTTCATATTTTTTCTCACAAAAGGTAGCATTTTTGAAAGAAGAACTTTATTTGTCAACAACCTTACCATTAGGGCGATAATCTTGTGGATATATAGGATCTTTCCATTTGATATAAGCAGTAGGATACCTAAACTGAAGTGAAATATCTGAAACAGTCAAAGGGGGCCAGCCCCCATACTCCACGTGACCAGAACTCAGTGCCCAGGAGCTAACAGACGACAGTTACAGTGGCGGTTAGAGCCATACAATGTGACCACTTCAAATTTAATACGGAGCTTGAGTGTGGTCACGCTTATCCGCGCGGTTAAGCCGGCGGGTCCGACGGAGTTGCACATGTGACCAGTGTAACTGAAAATTAATGCCAATGTTGACAGCTCTGCCCGATTTGGAGTGTGCCACCATTTTTGGTGGGAAATCCTATTTTGAAGAAGCTAACTGGAGTTCCTCCAGTTTTGGAGGAGGTTTTCTAGGGACATTGGGAAAATTTTTGTTTTGGTCATAACTTTCTCAATTTTCGGTCAAACAAGATGAAATTTTAGTCAATTTTGGGTTTCTTGAGCATTTTGAGTAGTTTGGAATAGGTTTCAGGTCGAACAGAGGTGATCTACAACAATTTTTTCTTCTAGGAAGATGAAGGAGCCATCAGGGCCATCATGGAGAACACTTTGCACACTAAATTATATCAGAATGGATACTTTGCATAGATTTACAAATAGTTCCATTCAGATCAAGTTGGTATCATAGTGTAAAAAAGTGGAAATAGTATTTAATGGGAAAAGAAACAGTGTTTCATACCAAACATCAGGCTTTAGAGTACTTGCAGTTGCAAAGTAAATTGCAGCAGTCATGACATTTTAGATGGATGGGTTTCCTACAACAATTTCACTTGGTAATACGGTACAAGAAAGGTATTTTCAATAAAGTTGCTGACATTCTTTCAAGGCCTATTATTAGTGCTACTACTTTACTTAAGAATGATTTTATTGTACATGAGAGTTGCATAGAACCGTATGCATTAGATGTTGATTTTAAGGATGTGTATGCTAGCTTGAGTGAAGGGAATCATGTTCAGGAGAATGATTATCACTTGCATAATAATTTTTGTTTCATATGGGAAAGTTATGTATACCATATGGAGAGAGACTAAGTATCATGAGAGAAGCTCATTCTTCTCTTATTGCTTGACATTTCAGGGTAAGCAAAATGGTGGCACATTTACAGAGGTATTGTTATTCACCTCTCATGGTAGATAGTGTTTCATGTTTAATTAGAGGTTGTTCATTATGTGATACAAGCAAGCCTAGCAATAGGAATCTTTTTTTATTTACGCCATTACCGGTAACTTCTAGACCATGGGAAAGTGTTTCTATGGATTTTGTTGGAGGTCTACCATTGTCTAGAAAGCGTCGTGATTATCTTTATGTAGTAGTTGATAGATTCAGCAAGATGTGTATTCTTGTGCCATGTAAGAAATCTATAAATACTAAACAAAATGCTGATTTATATTTTCAACATGTATGGGTTCATTATGGCTTGCCTACTTCTATTTTTAGTGACAGGGATTCCATATTTGTTGGGAAGTTTTGGTCCAATTTATGGAAGATGAAGGACACCAAGTTGAAGAAGAGTACTACTTTCCATCCGCAAACATATGGCAAAACAAAGGTAGTGAATAGAACCATTGTACATATTTTGAGAGGTTATTGCAGCAATCATCCCAAGCTTTGGGATGAGCACTTGCATTACATTCAGCGTGCTCACAACCAGGCCAAGCACTCTTCTACAAATACTTCACCTTTTGAAGCTTGTTTTGGATATTTGCCTAAGTCACCTTTAGATTTCATTCTTGAGAAGGATGTTGCCATTGATGGGCATAGTGAAATTAACAAAGCTCACATGTTCATTGAAATAATTCAGCTCATACATCAACAACTTCAATAACAGCTTGAAAAAAGTCAAGGAAAGTACAAGGAGAGGCATGAAAAACACAGAGTTGATCATAAGTTTCAAGAAGGAGATGAAGTATGGCTGCATATTAGTAAGGAAAGAATGCAAGGAGAAGGTAAAAAGCTGAAGCCTATTCGTTATGGTCCATTCAAGATTCTTAAACAAGTTGGAAATAATTCTTTTCAACTATATTTTCCTTCATATATGAAAATGTATTCTGTTGTGAATGTGGAAAATTTACATTTGTATGAACCTCCTTTAATTTTTGATCATGAAAGTGACATTTAGCTGCCATCCATAGAGGATTTCTCGCAAAATATTTGGATGAGCTAAAAGAGGATGCCATCCTTGACAGGAGGACACACACTTCGAAGAGGGGAAGTGTCGATTATCTTCGGATTGGTCTTAAAGGCATCAAACCAATTAAGGAAAAATAGATGGAGGTGGAAAAGGTAAGGGGTTTGTATCTGCATCTTCTGAATAGGTAATTGAAGGCTTTTTGGGTTCAAAATCTTCCTAATAAGGAGGTGTGATCAAGAGATCATGTCCAAGTTAAGAAAATGCTCAAAAATGGAAGTGCTCAGAAATGGTTGCAATATGAACGAATGGAAAGGTCATGTCACTGCGATTCTGGTGCCATGAACAGTTCTTAAAACTGAGGTCATATGTGAATGTTTGTAATATCCCAAAATAGGGATTTTCTACAACAAATAGAATATCTTAAGATATTCTAAAGTTGAAGCTTCAACAAATCATGAGCATGGAAATGTAGATCAGCTCATTAGATGTAAAATAACATCTCACCAGTAGATGAAAGAACTTCAGCAAGCATATGGCCTATATCCTCCTTCCCAAATGGGGAAATGCAACAATATAGGGCATAAAACAGATGTCTTCAAAAAATAACGCAATAACAGTGGGGACTAGGACTGGGATCCCTTATTTTAGACAATATACAACCCCCATACAAAAATAGAGTTGAAACAAATAACTCTAGCCACCTTAAACAGATCTCCCCAAGTCAAATCACCTCAATTAAGCCCAAACCCCATGACTTGCATCAATAGAAAAGACTGAAGAATATGAAAAAAATAATTTGAAATAACAAATATGGAATCTAAAATTATCCAATGGCTGAGAAAATGGAGATCCCTCCCTCTTTATACAAAAATAAAATCAACCCAGCAAGGGTTTCATGAGAGATAAATGTACAAAAGAGAAAATCTGCAGATCTGGATATGAAAAACATAGTTGGACTACAACACTGAATAAATATGGCTGAAATATACAAATTATAGAAGAATAATGAATTATAGAGCTTTCCAGGAGAAGGGTTGGCCCTTCCTCCAAGGAACAAGCTCATGAGAAAGGGATCAAACCCTGCTACTGCAACACCCTAGAAAATGACGTAGTTTCTGAAGCTAACTGCATTGTGGTGGATGGGAACTAATTTGGAAACATGCCAAGATGTAAAATATGCCTTGGAATCTCCTGTACAGATCTTACAAAGCAACGAGAGCTCCCTCCTCTGAAAGATAAGCTCAGGAGCTGGTGTTGTGAGTCTCCCACTGCAACACCCTGCAACACAACATCCCCTGCTACAGAAATAACGTTATGGCTGAAGGAGGATGCTTAACCACAAGCCAGATGTGGGAAAATGAAGAAAATAACTCCTCCAAGAGATTACTCAATGAAGGAGAAGGAATCCTTAAGAAGGAATGCCTTGTGTTGAACAATACTGCATACTCAACTCAACAGCTGAAGAATGCTCAAGAGTCTAAGCAGACCAAAATAAATAATACATAAGATAACCCCAAAATTATTCTATCTTCCTCCTTATAAGGTTTGTGAGCCTCCTTACCTTGGGTCCCACCTATTAGGGTTTCCAACACCATGTGAATCCTTTCCCTCCAAAGTTGTGTTGTAGCTCTATCAAGACTTCTCCTCCATGCTGCATTTTTTACTTGGTCAAATTGACTTAATCAACATGATTCTTTTCCTGTTCACACATGGGAAGTGAAAAATCTAGCCACTAAGTTATCCCCTTTTCACACCAAAGGGATTTTATGCTATCACAAGACAAGTATTGGTCTCTTTCAACCATTTATTCACCTACTAAGTGTAAGAATCAAAATTTAATATTCCCATTAGCTGTAGGATAATTTTTGGAATATTACAGTCCTCCCCTCCCAAATTTTGCTTGTCCTCAAGAAACTGCAAGGATAGAATTGGAAAGTATCCTCTTCTTCTCCTGTAGCATCCTCATATGATGAGCTCCCCCAAAGAATAAGATGATGTCTCAACAATGAAACTCCATAATGCCTCTCCCAAGCAAACAAATCAGCATTTGGTGCACATCCCAAATGGATTTCATCATGCAAAAGTAACATACTCAAGGAGACAACCATGTGATCTCTGGAGGTCCTCTCAAGGCATGGAGTCTGAAATGCATGGGAAATCCCTCCACCCCAAGTTATCATCCATATGAAATGAGTCACCCTCCAACATGGCAACTCATGAAGAATCTCCTCCACCTTTGGCTCCTGAAGTGTTGGTGGGCTGAATAAATGAACATGATATTCAAGAAGGTCTATCCCACGCTTTCCTCCTCTCCACTTATGATGAGTGTAGAGGGCATGCTGATCTTGGCTTGCAACATGATTGCCCTCCAATGTCAAGAAGAATACTGAGTCTCCAAGGACCCTTTCTCCAAATTCATGAGCCATGCCAACCCAAACCATTCCATACAAGATGAATGGCACATCATCACCATATGGCATCCAAATCAGAAAAATGCTGAAGGTTGTATGAAAGTTTGGATGGTACAAATGATTCTCCAAGTGGATGATGCACAGTCTTCCCAACTTCTGTTTGAGAATATCATGTGGCAAGTGGTTTCTCAATGAGTTACAAGCTGTGCATGTTTTCTCCTCCACCATGGGGTAGAAAGCAACAATGAATATCATCTGTACATAATCACAATAACAATGTACTTGCATAGATTCATGTATAGATGGGCTACTATCATTACAAATATTGGCCCTAAAGTGACCATGAAACCCAAAAATACTCTTGCTCTCTTGTGGAGAAATGCACTGTTCATACATGGAGAGAAGATACAGATACTCAATGGAGTAATCAATAAGTACAGAAATGAATTTCTTACCATACATAGTGAGTAGGATGAAAGTGAGGCCCATGAATCAGCCCTCCCATGAGGATCTCCTCATAAGAATCTGCAAGAAGAAGGGATACATACTCTCCTTGGAACACTCTATCAATAAGAACATACTCCCATGTGATAGTGCTATCGGCCTTAGTGATAAGGCTCCATGACTCCTCCCCTTGACATTCCACATTCCAAAGCCATCCACCATCATGCTTCTATGTGAGAATATCTTCTCCCTACGTGGAAGTCTCTCATAATCCTCCAATGCTAAAGGGTAGCCTCCTTGCACCTTGAACATGCCTCCCTTCTCTCTGGAAATATCATGAAAAGTATGGGAAAATTTCTGCCCATACTCTCCCAAGTGAAACCATAGCAACAACAACTATTGTCGCTCCCTCATCTCTCCCTCATACAAGCCATAGAGTAAGAGCATGATTGTTTTCTTGTATGATGCCCCATACAAACAAGTTTTTTGATGTTCTATCATATGGGTGCCATGCCATGCCTTCCTCCACCACATACCTTTTGTCAATGGGTATGATTCAATATGGCCAAACTCTCTCAAGAGTGGCCAATGTAGCTTTGCTTCTTGCTGCCTTGTGTCATAAATCTACAAGTGTCTCACAAGCCTCTTGCTCTCCATCCACCTACCTTCATCCAAATGTGGATGCCCCCAATCATTCTATCCTTTGGTATCTTTCCAATGAAGACTACCAATCTCCCAAAATAGATTTCTCCCCTTACACCTCATGGGAATTTGAGATGTAACCCCTTGTAGATCCCCTAGAGAAGACTTCTCCTCAATCAACCTCTTGAATCCAAAAGAATCCAAGTGTTCTAAAGGTAAAACATCAACAGAAAGTGAAACAAAATTCATTATGCCTTCCACAATCTTGCACCCTAACCCCTCATGCTGCATGCAACTCAATAAAGGTGCAAAGGGATGAATTTTCACCCCCTCTTGGATCAATCCCAAGTTGCACAGTGCTGTGCAAGATTGCTGCTCCACATTAGTACTGTGTTTTGATCCTTGACCATGTGGAAACAATTCCCCAAGATTTTCCATAAGATTTCTTTAAAGGATAACAAATGGAAATCCATGCATACCTTGGTGAGTCCCGAGAACATATTGTGTGGCAGCAAGATTTCCTTCCTTCATTGTGTTGGCTGATCCAACTACTGCTACATATGGTTGCCCCTCCATGATTGTGACAGCACTGGTACAAGGCTCCTCAAGTGGAGAAGAGGACTCCTCCTTCTCAGATCTTCTACTGCAAAATATTCTGATTACCTCATGAGTGAAATTTTCAGAAGTGTACACTCTTGCATGATTCACATGGCTGAACCACCAGGTGCTTTCCTTTCCCTCCAAGTGCAGCGCTGAGATCTCCACAACCTCTTTTTCCACTATCATATGTAGCAGGAAAAATTCATCTAACTTCATCACCCAAGATTCTGATGTACATAAGGGGGATCCATCAAAGGTATAAAATAGGAATCTATTTCCCCTTATCATCCTTTTGCTACATGGCCTTCTTCCTTCTCTCAGTTTGATAAACTGAGGAAGATCTAGGGTCTCTTTGGAAGCCCTAGGTTGGCATGTGTACTCTGCCAAATACCCACTCAGGATCTCATGTTCTAAGTGGTGTTCTTGCTCTCCACTTCCTCTATGAGAACAGGAAGTGCATAGATCTTCTTCTTCTTCTTAAAACCTGCTAGAGGTCTCATTGCAGCTTCCTTCTTCTTGAAACCCTCTTGGAGTTTCATGGCATTTTTATTCTTTCCTCTTAGATCTGAAAATTGATGAGAGTAATCTCATCCTCTCCATAATTTTTTTCTCCTATTATTCTTATCTTCTGATTGGATCTAGAATCCACAGGCTGAGCCAAGATGGCAGCTTTGATACCACTGTAATATCCCAAAACAGAGATTTTCTACAACAAATAGAATATCTTAAGATATTCCAAAGTTGGAGCTTCAGCAAATCACGAGCATGGAAATTTAGAGCAGCTCATTAGATATAAAATAACATCTCACCAGCAGATGAAATAACTTCAACAAGCATATGTCCTATATCCTCCTTCCCAAATGGGGAAATGCAGCAATATAGGGCATAAAACAGTTGTCTTCAGAAAATAACGCAATAACAGTGGGGAATGGGACTGGGATCCCTTATTTTAGACAATATAAAACCCCCATATAGAAACAGAGCTGAAAAAAATAACTCTAGCCACCTTAAACAGATCTCCCCAAGTCAAATCACCTTAATTAAGCCCAAACCCCATGACTTACATCAACAAAAAATACTGAAGCATATGAAACCATTAATTTAATGGAGGTTTATGCAGAAAATAATGTGACATAATAGATCTGGAATCTACAAGTATCCAATGGCTAATAAAATGGAGATCCCTCCCTCTTTATACAAAAATAAGATCAATCCGGCAAGGGTTTCATGCGAGACAAATGTACAAAAGAGAAGATCTGCAGATCTGGATCTGAAAAACGTAGTTGGAATGTAGCACTGAATAAATATGGCTGAAATATACAAATGACAGAAGAAGAATGAAGTGCAGAGCTTTCCGAGAGAAGGGTTGCCCCTTCCTCCAAGGAACAAGCTCACAAGCAAGGGATCAAACCCTGCTACTGCAGCACCCTAGAAAATGACGCAGTTTCTGAAGCTAACTGCACTGTGGTGGATGGGAACTGATTTGGCCACATGCCAAGATGTGAAATATGCCCTAGAATCTCCTGTATAGATCTTGAAAAGCAAGGGGAGCTCCCTCCTCTGAAAGATAAGCTCAGGATCTAGTGTTGTGAGTCTCCCACTGCAACACCCTGCAACACAATGTCCCCTGCTAGAGGAATAATTCTGTGGCTGAAGGAGGATTCTTGGCCACAAGCTGAATGTGGGAAAATGAAGAACAAAACTCCTCCAAGAGATCACTCAATGAAGGAGAAGGAATCCCTAAGCAGGAATGCCTTGTGCTAAACAACACTGCATACTCAACTCAATAGCTGAAGAATGCTCAAGAGTCTAAGCAGACCAAAATCAATAATCCATAAGATAACCCCAAAATTTTGCTATCTTCCTCCTTATAAGTTTTGTGAGCCTCCTCACCTTGGGTCCCACCAATTAGGGTTTCCAACACCATGTGAATCCTTTCCCTCCAAAACTGCATTGTAGCTCTATCAAAACTGCTCCTCCATGCTTCACTATTGACTTGGTCAACTTGACTGAATCAACATGATTCTTTTCCTGTTCACACATGGGAAGTGAAAAATCCAACCACTAAGTTATCCCCTTTTCACACCAAGAGGGATTTTATGCTATCACAAGACAAGTATGGTTCTCTTTCACCCATTTATTCACCTACTAAGTGCAAGAAACACAATTTAATATTCCCATTAGTTGCAAGCTAATTTTAGGAATATTACAAGGTTATTGAGGTTTTAAATCGTCTAATAACCTCCAAAAACTGACCTTTGACTCAATTTGACCTTATGAAAGATTTTATAAAAAAGTATATATTATGCAAACATTATTTTTTATTAAGGTTTGGTGGGCCTTACAGTGGGTGCCACGTGGCCTGCCCGGAGGCTGCCACGTGGCCCCAGGCCAGAGTCAAGTGGGTGGCAAAATTTTTATGAGTCCATGGGTTTCGAACCTGGACCTCACCGTCGCGGGCAGAAGCGCTCACCAACTTGCCTACACAGTATCACTTAACAACTATAGTCGACATATCATATTTGAAGTTTAATGTAAGTTTGATTGGGTGGAAAAGGGGGCCAGCCCCCATGCTCCACGCGATCAAAACTCGGTGCCCAAGAGCTAATGGACGGTGGTTATGGTGGCGGTTAGAGCCATACAATGTGACTACTTAAAATTTAATGCGGAGGTTGAATTTGATCAGGCTTATCCGCTCGGTTAAGCCGGCGGGTCTGACGTAGATGCACATGTGACCAGCGCAACTCACAGTTAATGCCAATGTTGATAGTTCCACCTGATTTGGAGTGCGCCACCATTTTTGGTAGGAAATCCTATTTTTAAGGAGCTAACTGGAGTTCCTCCAGTTTTGGAGGAGGTTTTCTAGTGACACTGGGAAAAAATTTGTTTTGGTCATAACTTTCTCAATTTTCGACCAAACAAGATGAAATTTTAGTCAATTTTGGGTATCTTGAGCATTTTGAGTAGTTTGGAATAGGTTTCAGGTCAAACAAAGGTGATCTATAGCATATTTTTCTTCTAGGAAGATGAAGGAGCCATTAGGTCCATCATGGAGAACACTTTGCACACTAAATTATACCAGAATGGATAATTTGCATAGAATTACAAATAGTTCCATTCAGATCATTTGTGGGGAGTACCCAAGTATCTAAATTTGAGAGTCTGGGGTATATTTCAGGGCTAGAGGGTATCATTATTGATTGATAGTGGGGCTACCCATAATTTTGTTAATGCTCAATTAGTGTAGAGGCGAACAATACCCACCGATGATTTTGATGGATTCTCGGTTTTTCTTCTAGGAGCTAGAACCATGTAGAGTATGAAGTATGTTTCGGCATTGTCTGTAACCTTCGGGAAATACAATATGACAGATCACTTCTTTGTGGTCGACATTCCTAAAACCAATGTGATATTGGGTGTGCAATGGTTTATTACATTAGGGAAGGTCACCACAGATTGGGAGACCTTATATATGGAATGGATATATAAGAAGAGGAGTAAGCATAAGATGATTTGGGGCAGTCTTTGCACATAAAATGGAGAGTGATTTGTGCAGTAGAAGCAAGGAAAAATCAGTCCATTCAAATATGCTGCCTACTCTAGACCATGATGCTATGTTATTTGGAGGCATTCCACCAGGAAGACCCCCAGATTGGAAGTTGGTCAAAGTGTTCTCACAACAAGTGGCACCACTCACATATCTAGCTAAAAGGAGATCCTTGGATGGGACCAAAACAACGCAGAGGACCTTTTATTGGCTCAAGGAGGAGATGGATATTTTTTCGGTATCGGTATTGCCAACTTTCACCAAGCCTATTGCACTAAGGAGTGGTGTTTCTAGAGTGGGTGATGGCACAATTATGGTGCAAAAGGGATACTCCAGAGCCTTTGAGAGTTAGAAGATACTTCCACATAGGAAGGAGTCTTCCATATATGGGAAGGGGTTGTTGGAATTCATGCATGCATTGGCAAAACTTAGGAAGTTTTGGATGGGAAATAGCTTCCAAGTGAAGATTGACCACCATAAAATTCAATATTTTCTTGAGAAAAAGCAACAACAACGAAGGTAGCTATAGTGAGATAGCAATATTCTAGCATGTGGCTTTAGCATTGAGCATGTCAAAGATGGGAGCAATGAGGTGATCGGTGCCTTATCATAGAGGCCAACAATGTTGTCATTGATGAGTATAGACCCATACTGGGAGTCTCAACTGTTGGTGGAGTATTCCAAGAACCACTTCACATGTGAAGTGCTTGATGGGGAGGTGACTGATGAGAGGTATAGAGTGAAGGGTGGAGTCATATATTACTAGGATCAAGTCTTCTTGACTAGAGATTCTAAGCTCAAGGAGAATGTTATACATGCAGCACATGCTTCACTCCTTTTCAGTCACCAAGATTTCATTGGGACATATTAGCCCATTAGGGAGAGATTTTCATGGGAGGGTCTCAAGGAGGATGTGCTTTAGCATATCAAGAAGTGTGTAATTTTCCTGAAGAATGAGGAAGAAAACAACCATTCTACAAGGTTGGTACAACCGCTTACTTTTCCAGGAGGGAGAAGGGAGAGATAATCTATGGATCTCATCACCAGCTTGATCACAGTACATGGTAAGGATTGTGTCTTTGTAATCATTGGTCAACCAACAAATAATTTTCATTCCTTTGCCATTCATTTAGAGTGCATTTCTTCGCAAGCCTCTCCTTGGAATTCATGGTCTACTTAAGACCACAGTCAATGACAGAGATAGCCATTTCTTATATGGATTTGGGCAGGCGTTATTCTGTTTGGGGTGTACCTAGTTGACACTGAATATCAGTCACTATCCCTAGGAATATAAGAATATAGAGGCAGAAATCAAGTGGTTGGGAAGCCACTTACCACATTATGTTCTGAGGCAGCAAAGGGCATAGCAGCACTAGTTCAACTTGGAGAACTATTGTCACCATCCGACATTTCATATAGCAATTAGTGTATCTCTATTTTTTGTTCCATTTGGAGATGATATTATATTCATTCTTGATAAAATGGTTGGGGCAAGCAAGGTTCCTAGGACCGAATAATTTTTCCTGCAGAGTCAAGAAGTGTTCCGGTGTCTTGAGGAAAACATTGCCAACCCAAGATTAGCGAAAATTATACACAGAGCATGGATGGGGAGAGAGATAGCGTGGGGTGGAAAATTGGGTCTATTTCCATTGTCAGCCATACAGACCATCTACATTGTAGAAGAAGGGGATTGGAAATCCTTTTTATGGGCCACACAGAGTGTTCTATATTTTTAGAGGAGTAGTATATGAGTTGGGGCTTCCCATTGGGAGTAATATCCCTAACATTATTCATGTTTCATGCCTCCAGAAGGCCATTAGACAGCAGGCAGTTTCCACCATGGATCTCCCACTTCTTTATGGTGTGAGCCATTTGGTTTTATCACTAAAGGCTAACTTGGACACTTGAGAGGAGTATTTAAGGGGAAGGTTGATTAGAGAACATATGATTCTGTGGAGGAATCCATCAGATGAGGATGATACCAAAGAAGGAGAGGAGATTTTGCAGTATCCATCCTTGCAGTTGCTTGAGGACAAGCAACATTTGGGAGGGGAGGACTGTAATATTCTTAATGATCTTTCAGCTTGTTGGAATATTAATTTTGTTTTTGTCAATAAAATATATGATTAAGAGGTTAAATAGACCCATAAATCTCTTTAGTAGGAGTAAAACCACTTGTAATGTGAATGTGGATCATTGTATCAGTTGAATAAATTACTCTTAGGCGTGAAAATGGGTTAAATCATGTGGATGGGGTCAAGGTTGACCAAATCAATAGCGTTGTCATGGAGGTAATGGAGAGTTCTTAGAGGGCAGCGCAGTTATGATGGAGGAGTGTATGCATGAGAGTAGCATATTTAATGAGTGAGACCAAGGGTGAGGAAGCTCACCAAGCATGTAAGGAAGGTGATGGAAACGATAGAAGGAATTTTGAATATTGTTTATGTCTTGGTATTTTATGGCTTTCTGCACACTTCAACTATTTAGCGGAGTCTGATGTGTTGTTTAGCACAAGGGTATTTCCAAGCAAAAATCCCACCCTCATCCTCGAGGGACTTCGAGTGCCCACTCAGGAGAGGTTCATTTAAGCTTCATTCCACCTTCTAGAATCAAGCTAGTCTTCAGCCATCTTCTACAGCACAATCTCCCTTAGGAATTGCGTTATATTGTAGGGAAGTTGTAGTGGAGGTTTGACAAACCCAGTTTGTGAGCTTGTTTTCCAGTGGGGGGAGCATCCCTTCATCCAGGAAGCTATCAAGGAGGTTCCTTTGAGCATTATTCCACCATCTGAAATCAAACCAAGCTTCATCTATCTTCTACATCATAGTCTCATTCAGAAACTATGTTACTTTGCAGGGTAGTTGCAGTGGGGGGTCAAGTAGCCAGGTTCTTGAGCTTATTTTCCAGTGAGGGGAGCAGCGCTTCATCTAGAAAGCCAGTGGGGAGGATTATCAACCATTTTCACATTATATCATCCACCTCCCAGCAGTTATCCAACTACAGAGTGTTATTCAGACCTAGGGCTTCATTTTTCATTTTGTATATTTCTGGAAGCCCTTTCCGGGTTGTCTTCGAATGGTGCTAGAAAGCCTAGATCTCTTATCCTGACATTTTCTGAGCACTATATCGGCAGATCCATATACTCTCATTTGTAGAAGCAGTTATTCCTAGACAAAACTATGTTCTCATAGCCTTCGACATTTTATATAACAGTTGTTTCTCATATTTCATGTATTGGGTCCTTAGAGGCTTGTTTTGCCTAGCTTGAGTGTCTTTTTCCTCAAGATCTTGTAATCATTTTATGCTATAATGTCTAATAAAATGGCTCTATGATCTGCTCATATTGATGTATTGATATTTTAATGCATTTCCCAGATTTATGTTCAATATTCCTGTTCTTCCTAATTTGGAATATTACACTCTCTCAGGGTGTTTAAAACCTGGTTCCAGCACTCCCCCATACTACTTCGAGTGAGACTTTGACCTGCGCAACTAGGTCACTACCGAAAGGGCTAGTAATAAGAGGGTTTTGTTGGTTAACCTTAACTCTGAACCTGGGTCAAGACCCCTCAAGACAACAAATGGTTCCATTGTTTGGACCAAGATAATTTTGAAAGATAAATTGGGTGATGTGGCGGCCCTCAAAACCTAAGTTAGAATATTGGTTTGAGAAGAAAATTCAGGAATTTTCCATTAAGGAGAATAGAATTAAGAATTTTTCTACTGAAGATTGGAAACAAAAATATATTTTTACAGAGGTTCATGAGATTTTCTTTGTGACCTTTGCAGAAGAATTGCATGAGTGGTTATCAAGGTTGGATGAGTTCCAAGCCTACTGGAAGGACGATAAGGTCACTCAATGGATACCTGAGTTGATCTGAAAGTTAAAGTAGACTGACAAATCTATCACCCGTATTGTAGATCATTGGATTGACAACATCTTGGGAGGATTTGTAACATAGTTTGTAGTAGATCAGTGTGTGTTATACTCTGAGGCTGACAGCAGGTTCTTCAAGGGACTGAGAGGTAAATTCATATAATCTCTGCCTTTTCTGATTAATATTTTATTGTGTGAAAAGGTTTTTTTGTGTAGTCACACTGAGTGAATGACCCCAAGAAAGTTGGAAAGCACTACGTGCAATAGAAAATATTATCGGGTTAACCAGAGAGGATACCGATCTGTATACAGGTCTCTGAGGAATTCACCTGATAGTGACACAGAGAGTGGCGAGGATATGCACACTAAAGGTAGTGATATGTATTTATGCAGAAATGAAATAAAATATAGAAATATACATAGATACATAGATGCAGTGGAAATATTACTTCATTTCATTAATATCAAATAATAGAAATATGCGTACAGACATAATGGAAATAAACTAGCTAGCACGTTGGTAGCTTATCTCTAAGAAGAGATGTGACGGCTACATGCCTCTGAACTATGTTACAATGAGGTTTGAGGGCCTATTTATTATTGAGAAAAAATGGAAAACCCTTAACATCCAAAAACATAATTGTAAGAGATGAAGCGCCAAAACTATGGGCCTTGTTTAGTTAAATTGGTGTTTCAACTTTCTGTGGACATAAATTTGGCATACGATCTTTGTTTGACGCGTACCATACCTCATTAGAAAAATCTCTTTGATTACTAAAAATTTTGATGTGAGAAAAATTAATTCATGGATCCATGTTTCTCCCACTTTTCCCAAAAAACTTCGTTTAGGGCCTCAAAACAACTCCAGAAGTTTAGGACCCAAAAAACTGCTAAAAATAGTAAGTTGTGCTGAAACTAAAAAAATGAAAGAACTGATGGTGGGGGTTCAAATGGAGTAGGTGGGTGGCCACCAATATCCACCTAGATCATTGGGGCCTCCAAATGGCTTTGGAAGTTCAAGACCCGAAAAATTGCTAAAAATAGTAAGTTGTACTGAAACTAAAAAATTGAAAGAACTGATGGTGTAGGTCCAAATGGAATAGGTGGGTGGCCACCAATATCACCTGGATCATTCCTCCTTCCTTAGGAAGCAATGGTCACCATTGCATTAAGTTCCTCCACGAGAGGAAAATTCTAGTGATCTTGGTTGTAATATCCCAAAAGGGAAAGTGCAGTAATACTTAAATCCAATATAAGAACTGCAACTAAGTAAAAAATAAATCTCAATAAAACATAAGAATATATAGAGAAGCTGAGCCATTTTATTATATGAATATGATTCATTTACACAATGTACAGAAAATGAGTAGATCTAGCTCGGGAGTTGGCCTAGAATCACCCTACAATGTTGCTGCAACTAGCACTGCATAATTGCTAAGCTTACAGAAGAAATACTGCGTTGTCCCTTCTGTTGAAGGTATGCATGAAATGATGAAAAAGGAAATGAAGATCTAGGGAGCTCAAGAGCTCTGATGATGCCAATATTCAAGATCTGGCCAATGTGATGGGAACCAAAGATAACCTAGAAATGATTTTGCACATCTACAACTTTGGAAAATCACCCTCCTAGGGTTTGATCCTTTATCTTCTGGGTTTATAGATCTAAAGCTAGATCTGATCTAAATATGGTTGTAATATGATCTACAAACAGATTTGAGCTTTGAGGGTTGATCCCTCCTTCATATCTACAAGCTAGGAGCTTCAGATCTTGCCTTCTCTTCCTCCTCCTTCAAGTTGTAGCAACTAATTATGCAGCTGCTACAAAAATTGTGTTGTAAAAGAGAGAGAGGATTTATGCCTACTGAAATATGCTACAATAGACTCCAGGCTGATGGAAATAGTGATGGCAAGGTGAGGGGATGATCCCTCATAGGATTACTAGCTGAAATGCTAGCAACTTCCTTCGTCCTTTGGATCTGTAATAATGGACAGCGTAATTCTCGAGGGAATTACTACTGCTAGGAGGTCAATAAATTTTTTCTTGATGTTATATCTGAAATGAAGCCCTGGGAATTTTTATCTTCAAGCCCAAGGTGATAGGAATAAAACTTCACTGGTTCTCCAGCTGAAATACTGAAGACAACCTCCACCTTCCAACTGATCTTCAAAAATTGTGTAATTCCTGAATATGAATGTTCTGCAGATGATGGGAATAATAAGTGGAACCAATTCCTGATGTAGAATGAAGTACAACCCTCTTCTAAGATATCACTCAATGAAAGAGGAGGGATTCCCGACTAGGAAAACCCTGTGCTAAACAACACTTGCAATCTCTGCTAAACAACCCAAGAAAGCAATGGAATGTCACATGACAATTCTAGATCTAAACAAACCTCAAAATCTATAATCAATAGCCTCCCTTCATTGTTGCCTTCATCTCCTTTATATATTTTATGAGCCTTCCCATGCCTTGGCCCTCATCTAAACTTCGTTGTACATGTGGACATGATCCTCCATGTTTGAATGCGCTATATCTCCAACTCATCCATCATGTCTAGGTGCAATGTACACCCTCTCCATCATGTGTGCATTAATTACACAACTTCCTCCATCATCTCATCATGAATGCTCCGTGATATTCTGTTTTTTTCCTTCCGATATCTTACTTGATTGTATCAACCTCCATGATCTATCTCATTAATGAGACATGATTGCCAATCCATTCACATTAGTAGTTGCTGAACTAATTCCTTTATGTAGATATAGGCTTAATTAATCCACATTCACACACAAAAAGTGGATATTTATTCATCTTGAGGATTATGGGTCCCTCCACCCTTTTATTTACTTAATTCATTAACAAATTTAAGAACTCTAATATCCCAAATATCAAATGAAAATTTGGGAATATTACAGTCCTTCCCAGAAAAATGTTGCTTGTCCTCAAGCAACTGCAAAAGTGGATGCTACAGTAAACATCCTACTTCCAAATGGCATCCTCATGTGGAAGGCCTTCCCATCTATCACAATGTGTCATGCATGTCTAGCTCCAAAGCTGCCTCTCTAGAATGTCTAGAATGGCCTCCAACTAAAAATTTAGATACCCATTCTCATCAATGAATCTCCAAGTGGCAACCATATGATGACCAAAGTTCTCCTCTATACATGAGATACATAAGATGAAGTGGTTCATTCCAAAAGTGGAAATTCCCAACTTATGAACTATCTCTCCAACCCATGATACATAGAGTATATTACATATATCAATTCCCTCATCATTAGCCCTGATGGCTATGTAGGAATCAAACATCACATCATCATAGTGAAAAATAATAAGTAGAGACATATGGGAAAACATGAACAATGCCAAACCATATTCTCCTAATAACAACCAATGCAGCAATGCCTTCTACTGCCATGCTAGATCATCATGAAAACAAACAAGAGAGTCATACTCACTCAAAATAAGCCACCGCAGCAATGCTTCTTGTTGCCATACCAAATATGCATCAATATAAATGTGAGAGCCATACTCTCTCAACAGAAGCTAGCGCAAAAATGCCTCTTGTTGTCATACCATATCATCATTAACCAAATGTAGTGTCCATATTCTCTCAAGAGAAGCCAACTTAACAAGGAATCTTGCTGCCCCATTACATCATCATCATACCATGTACAATGACCATAATCACCCTGTTAGGGTCATGTGATTTGGTAGATTGGCAGATCAAATGACAGGGTAACATGGAGCCAGTCTTTGGAGTCTGAGGACCTAGCCTTCCTGGACTCATAGAGGGATCTCTCTATTGGGTGCGATGGATGTGTTCTTTTTTCTCTAAGGTTTTGATTTTAGGCTAGTTGTTAAGTGTAGGGTTTGTTGATTTTTTTGATTGGGTAAGATGGTAAAATGGAATAGGTGGAGTGATAGGTTGTCAAAGCCATTGGGCTATGCAGTGAAGTGAAAGTCAAGAGTGTCTATGTGATGAAACAAATTTTGTTGCAGGGCCGATTTAGCAAGGTTAATGGATCCTTAAGGTGATGTATGAGGTGTAGTGAACATTAATTTTGGGAAATACGAAGAGGTCTTAAACATACATAGTTTAAAATTTACAATTCATGAGGTAGGGAAAACCATTAAGCTCAATAAACAATACTCTAAACTAATAAAAATCTAAGAGAAACATTCCAATGAAACATAGAAAGCATAAGAGCTTCTATCTTTAGAAATTCACCTTCAGATTTTGAGAAAACACATAAGAAAATAAAAATGACTCAATTTATGGAGAGGGAACTCCTAAATAATATATATCAAGTTATTGGGAACTCTGAAACAAGTTTGTAAGCATGGACAAAGGGCAAGATCGAATGAGACCTCTTTGACTTAACCTAACAATCAATATTTCACAGAAAGGCTTCAAGATAGGGTTTTGAAAACTTCAAATAAACAGGGCATACCATGAATCATACTTGTAAGCTATCATACTAACCATACATGAAACAAAAACAATTTTTGGTGGACCTAAGGAGCAATCAAGAGTTCCTTAAGATGGCCAAAAGAGAAAACATAAAATCTATAACAAACAGGAGGACTGAGGTGCCTCAAAGAACATGTCTCAACCTATACTTTTCTGTTTTATAGCAGCCAAGAAGCATGAAACATACTGATACAAAGGAAACAATAGAAAAATTAGGAATACATCACCATTCACCAAACTATGGAATCCTGCAAACAAGCTTCTCCATCATCAAGCCGAGCAAGCCATTCATCCACTTCACAAAACCAATTTCTTCTCCAAGCTCATGAAACCATGTATATTGCTCTTCAAGCTCAACAAATGCCAAAAAAATACATAGGGGCCTCATGCTCTATGTATGGAGCAAATGAGGACTAAAACCATAAATGTGGTAGGAAAATGTCAAATATAGTCATAAATATCATTTATGGCCAAGAGACCAGCAAGGCCCAAGGCACATAACATCATAAGAAATAAATGCCAAAATAACTATTTGCACCTAATTCTAGCTTAATTTGCCTCAAAAAACTCAAAAATATCTATTTGCAATAAAATGAGTGTGTTTTGTTGACTTTTGGTCCAAAACACACTAGGCAGCCTCTATGCGTAGCGCCACTTCAGCAGAAAAATAGGGTCTCTTGCAGCTGAGGTTTGGACCCCTTCCTGACACCGGATTTGGCTCCGTGATGGCTCATTGGAAATAATGATGAGTCTACCTTCCAGAAATTCTTGATTTGTGCCGATTGGATTCCATTTACCTATTCAAAAATAAATTTCCCCAACACTGCTCTGTGCGCAGCGCCTAGCCTGAAAATGAGGCAGAAAGGTCAAAGTTTTGATGTTGTTTGACCTTTTGAGGGGGTAAAAATGGTAAAAATGATCTGAAAATTGGTGAGAAAACTACTAGTGATGTGAGAAATCCAAAAATGCAAACTTTTAGAGCTTATGATGCACCATTTTTGTGCATAGTGCCTAGGGTGTTGCGCACAGAGGGGTCAAAATTTGGAAAAAACAAAATTTTGTTCAATTTGCCTCAAAAATTGTGGAGAGGTCCCTCAAGAGGTCTTGGACACCTATGGAGAAGCCTCAGCCAAAATTCCAAGGATTTCATGCACTGTTTCTCTTTTTAGGTCTTCTAGCTCCATGAGGGCCTTCTTCAATTTGGCACAAGCAAACATGTTTTTCCTTGCATAATGCTTGGTCATTTTCTTTTGTAGGGAAAGGTCCGTTTTCACCTTCTTGGAATGATTGTGCTCCTCCTTGTAATACTAAATCACACCTTGTGCCATGTCAAAGTCTCTTTCCCACTCCTGAAGCTGTGCATCTTTCTCCAAGAGAAGCAATCTAGTTTTCATCTCCTTGTCCTCATTGTCACTGTCTAGATCAATGAATTGAGGCCCTTGAGAAGCCTTCTTGATCCTTTTGCTTCTCCTTACCTTTACCTATTTCTCACCTTTGTCCATATTTTTCTTGCCTTTGTCTTTGTGCTTGATAGCTGGAGGAGAGATGGCCCTTTGCCTTTTTAACATAGCAAACACATCTCTTTTGCCTCCATGGCAGGTGCATGTGAGAGGAGTGATGAGCGTGCCTTGATCTTTGGTGAAGTCACAAGCCTTTTCGCCTTTGTCATGGCTTTCATGAGTCACTTCATGCTCCATTAGGACACTGATTTCTTGAATTTGAGCTTCATTATCATCTTCATTTCCCTCACTGTTTTCCATACTATCTTTTTGGCGTTCAAACTGATCACTACTCTCCTTACTTGCCTCATTTTGTCTCTGTCCTTCACTGAGGTCCTCTTCTCTGTCACTTCCTACATTATCACTTTGAGTTTCTTGGTCATTCAGAGACTAATTTGTGTCATGACTGTCATGATTATTTCCTTGCTCATCACTGACTGTCTCATTTGTGCCATTGCCTTCTTCTTCAAACTCTGTTTCAGCCTCATAATCTACCTACTCTTGGTCTTCAATTTCTTCATCATCTCCCTCTGTTTCTTCATTTTCATTGTCTTCATTATTTTTAGCACTTTTTTCACTATCATTGGGCTCACTGTCATGCTCAAACACATCTTCTTCTTGGATGTTTTGTGCACTCTCTTGCTGACTGTCCTCTTCATTATTTTCTTCATAATCCTCTTGGTTTTCATCATCATCACCCTTTTCTGCACTTGATATTGATTTATTGGTGTCATCATTATCACTATTTTGTTCCAATTGCTCACCGTCTTCATCTTTTTGACTGCCATATTCATAACTCTGATTCATGTCATCATCTCTTCTTGTTCGTCCTCACTAGATTCTATCTTTGCCTCACTGTATTCTCTACCTCCACTGCTATTTGTTTTTTCTTTGTGGCTACTGCCATCATCTTCTTCCTCAACACTGTTGTCCTCTTCTTTTTCTTCATCTAGCTCTGTTTCTACCTCACTGTCCTTTTCATATCCATTGTCATCAATTTTCTCCTCATTAGAGCTATTGTCATCTCCTTGTTCATCATTACCATCATTATCCTCTTCATTTGATGCATCAGGAGGAGAAACGGGAGGTAAGTTTCCTTATGGAGAAGGCATAGGTGGAGATGATGGAGGAGTGGAGGTAGGTGGGTCTGAAGTGGAAGGAAAATTTTTCTGAATGAATGCTTGGGGATTTGCAAACACATCTATTATCGCTATAAAAATTTTCCAAACTTGGACAGTTTGCATTTATTCCTAAGTCATGGTCTTAGATATGGGTTAAGTCATTTTTATGTTTTTAGAGTCTAAGTCATAGGATTAGAGTCTCATTTCCACCATCAAATAAAGTCTAACAACCTTGTTTCACACTATTAGGGGTCCCATATTATGTTTCGAAAGTCATGTGTTTAGTCATTTTGAAAAAAAAATCGAATAATCCACGAAACCACGTTTTCGTAGCGCATACAGTGTTAAAAATTTCTTTTGTGCTATGAAAACGTTGGGTTTTTCGTAGCGCAAAACCCTGAAATTACATTACATGCACTAAGAAATCGGGGATTCGTAACCAATCTTGTCAAGCTGTAAAATCTATCAAATTTCGTTAAATTTTCATGATTAGGTGTCAATCCATGAATCCTTTCTCACACATACAACCATTCATAACCATCATGAGATTCTTTATGGGTCATTTATCATTAGTCATTTTAAATTTGAAAGTGGATGGTTGTTCTTGGTTATATTCTCTCATGCAAAAAACACTTGGTGCATGTCTTCCTACGAATGATAATCTTATGGTAAGTAGAAATTAGAGTTTCTCTCAATTTTCAAGAAAGGTTGAACCAGTTGTCAAGCGAGGCTAAACCCTTGATCAAGCGAGCTAGTTTCTCTGAAATCAAGCGAGGCAATTTATTACAGGTTTTCTGAAGCCACAGGGATTTGGAGGGAAAGATGACAGAGGAAAAAAGAAACCACAAGCCACTATTTGAGAACGGAACCTAAAGGCATAGAGGCTCTCACCAAGGATAAATCAGTTGAAGAAGCCTTAAAGAAGGCAGGATGCTGGAGATTCTGTGAAAAGCAACAGAGAGGTCATAATCAAGTCACACAATAATTTGCCATTAATTTCACAGGTTCAAATACAAAGGTTGGATTTTTAAACTTGCCAATTTCTCCTGAAATTATATCATTAGTGACAGAGATTCCAAGGGGAGAAGAAAGGTGGTTCAAGAACTTCAGGTTTGAAATGGAACCTTGTAAAATATTTTTGAAGCCAGAGTTTTTGGACATAGATTTAACCAAAGCAGTGCCAAGAAGTTATGTCAAGAATACATATGCTAACTTGCTTTCCAAAATTCAAAGGTACTTCACTTGTGAAGGAAGATACCATAAGGTGTATTCTTATAATTTCAAACTCTTATTGCATTTCACTGGAATAATTTCTCTAGATTTACCTTTCTTCCTGTTTCAAAGTTTAGCCAAGATGGAAGATAAGGTGCAGGTGAAAACTCAGGCATGTGAAACTTCATTATTCCATCATGGTCTAGTTAAATTAATAGTTTTGCATGAACTTCAGAGGGTGAATAGAGAATGGTCTGCATTTCTATTTTTGTGTGGATTTGGGGTGGAAACACATGGAACAGGTGTTAGCCATAGGGCCAAAGGAAAAACATCATCAGAAACCAGTGACCCTGCAAAATCAAGATCAAAGAGATTTGTCAAGTTAAAGCCTAGAAAACAAGTGAAAGAGCCAAAAATTAAAACACCAGTGATTATTCAAGAAACTCCTCAACCTGCACAAAAGAAGACAACCAAAGGTAAGGAAACACTACAGGAATAGTCAACCAGCAAATTAGCCCAGAAAATATTGACTAGAAGTGAAATAGTAAGGGAAAAGGGAAAAACAGTGGTTTCAGAAGAAGATCCAGGTTTAAAGGGTAGTTTGAATGATATTTTGCAAGCTATTTATATTGAATAATATCCTTTAGTTCAGACAGAGTTTATAAGTTTGGATGAAGGGAAATATAAGAAGATCAAGTCTTCCAAAAAGCTGGATTTTAATGATGAAATTTCAGAGTTTGTGTTCAAGCCCAGAAGGCCTCTAACTAGGAATTCAAAAAGGTTGCAAGGACTAAATGTGGAGTTAGATAAAGCTAGAGAAGTTTCAAATGTTTATGAGGAACCTATAGACCTTTCATCACCTATGCCTGAAGATGACAGAAATAGAGTTTTCAATACTCAAAGAGAAAAGAGCAGTTATGAAGGAATTAAAGAAAAATTAAGACTAGATAATCTTGAAATTGCTAAGCTTAAGAAGAAAGAAAGAAAACATGTTGTTGGGAAGATAAAATTTGACAGAATTAATGCTCTGTGGGAGCTTTAAAGAGTCTCAAAACCTGAAACAGTCAGCAGTGAAGCTCAATATTTTACCTAGACCCTTCCTGCAATCAAAGAGGCTAAATTTGTGAGAAGGATTAATGTCAATTTAAGGGCTACTAACAGAAGTTTGAAGAGGCATATTGAAGATCTTGAAATTCAATTGAAAAACTCTGAAGGTCAGTTATAGCAGAATTAGAGCAGTAAGTGAAAAATCCCTAATACAGTTTTGTTTTGGGAAGAACACCATTTTTTGAAAACATTACAAAGTTAACTTATGTTGTTTATTAAGGTCTATTAACATCAAGGAAATTATTAAAAAGCTATAAATATTCTTAAGATCTGAAGATGATGAAAGAACTTTGTAATAAGGAGATACACAACAGTTTGGTAGCGCGCTATGAAACTGCTGTAGATGACATACACAGCAGTTTCGTAGCGCGCTACGAAACTACTGTAGGTGAAGTTTTAAGCATTTTGTTGAGGTTTCAAAGGGTAAAACATCTGGTTTTTGAAGTGTTGATGCTGCTAGAGGATGGAAAGGGTTCACAAATGAAGTTCTAGGTGTTAAAGAAGAAGAAATTTGATGTTAAGAGATGTTTACAAAGACATAGTTACTACGCTACGAAAACAACTGATATTTTTGTAGCTCAGACACATCAGCTCTCTTTACACTCTTTCAAGGAATCAATTTTGCACAAGTGGAAGGGCATGGTTTTATGGAAGTGATAACACATGTCACTTTTCTTAAAAGGTCAATTTTGGTCAGCAAAAGGATTCGAGGAGCATAAATGAAGGATAAAGCTATATTGCAGGAAACATGTTCCTAGTTTTCATGACAGATAAGGGATAAGATAACTGAATATAACAAAAAGGTTATGGAAACCATCAAGGTCGAATATTAGGAGGAGGAGCTATCAAAAAATAATATTTAATTCCTAGATAAGGTTGTTTCAGTCATAATAAGGAGTTTTACTCCTAATTGTATTAGGACTCTAGAACAACTAGTTAACTGTCACATGTAATTAATAGTCAGTTTTAGAGTAAATAGGTGTAAATTTAAGATAGAATTCGAATTTCTCTGAAGAGGGATAATAGAATACAAGGTTATAATGACTCTATAAGAGACATGAGGTCGAATTCCTCAAGGTTGGAAAATTTTTATGAACAAGCAAACTATGTCATTGTAGAAAACTGTGTGTTTTTATGATAATACTGATATTGGCTTACTACTCAGGATTCAGAAAGAGTTTTTTGATGCTTGATCTTCCTATGGATTTCTTTATCTACTTATTAGCAGTGGTATGAACATATGATACTTATAATTCATTGGAAAATGCTCTAAATTCCTGCATATGTTTGTAAACTATGTTTTTTTCACTTTGTTACTATTTTGTTTGAATATCTAAAAACTCTGAAATTCCCTGACTTCCATGATAAGCTTATATTGATGTTTTTTGGAAACATACATTGACTCCATAGCACAATAGATGTTTGTTGATCAATGATTCAACCATTCATACAATTTTATCCAATTTATTCCTAGAGTTAGCCATCTAATCCTGAATTCAAAATCTTAAACCTAGTGAGAGAGCCCTCTCAGGTTGAGGAGGCTAAGCCTCAACTAAAAGTCTGGTTTGAAATAGTTATACTGAGGTAGCCTGACCAGTAGCCTATCAGGTCCTATTTTGGTGATAACACATCATGTGAGATAAAAACTTCCCAAGGGATTCCTTGCTCCTCCAATTGGTGTAAAACAATCATCTTAACTAAGGAGTGGTGAAAAAGGCTCTGCATTTGGTGGGCATAACTCCTCTTCTTGACCACTGAAGCCATTTTTTCAATGCTCCGATAGAGATAGCAAGGTAGGTTTAGAAATTTAACCCTGGTGAAGTGCATTACAAGCCTTATGTGATAATAATAAACCCTGGAGTACCTCCCCTCACAGGTGAAGTATTTGATAATCTGCCTCACCAGTAGGGCATACCTCTCTAGCAAGTGGGAGAATGGGAAAACAGCCTTGCAGCCTTGTTGACAGCTAGGTTTGAGGTAGTGCTCATAATAGCTCAAGTCCAATTTCTTCTCTTTAAAACATGTCTCACCAATATCTAGTATTACTGTGGCTTTAGCAATGGATTCAAATGAGAGTTCAAAATTCACTTGATGGCGGTTTACCCTGCCAAACCCACAATCTCAACTCTCAAAGCTGCATATAAAATGCATTCAAATTCATGTTCCAATTAAATCTCAGGTTGGCAAAATTCAACAATTTAATGTGGAATTTTTTTTATATCTCAAATCATAGATTTGAGATATTGAAATAATATTCCTTATGGTTATAAAACCTAACCTCCAAATTTCAAGGTTTCATATCCTACGCGGAAGCTACCTTTCATTTCTCCTCTGAGTAAATCCTTATTATAAAGCCAACAATGCGAATTTAAGTTGGAGGCTTCACTCTGTTAAAACCATTTCTACAACCCATCTCATGCAATGGGAATCAAAGCATATAACTTTGCTTTGAGACCAAAATAAATATTTGGCTCTCACTTCATGGCGTTCGAATGGACTTTATCATAAAACCCATTATATAATATGGCCCCCACATACATTTATATCTATATATGGCAATGCTCTCTTTATAACTTTCAAACAAGATTTAACTTACCATCCACTGATTTAAACCATATCATATGGCCCACACTTGACTCACCAGACTTCCTCTATTTTCGCATTAGACTTTATCCCAAGGTTCGATCTTGGTTTTAATACCCAACCACCACATATTTTAAATGGACTTTGGTTCCACGGCATATGTGAGTTACCCCTCCATCCAACGATGGACGCCTCATCATGCTCAGCTTCAACGATCCCACAGTAGTCTCATAATAGACTTGCTCAAGTTTTAATCCATCAATGTCGCGCGATAAAAACGGTTTTACAAAACTACTTAACAACACATGTCGAGCAAGGACCAATATCGCATTCCAAAATGTATTACATCTTACTGGTTGAGAAAGTGCATGATACTGCTGGTTTAGAGTTTCTCCAAACTGCCCTCATGGTTCCAGTTACTCTGCTCAACGTTCCATTGTTTCCACGATATCTTCAAAATATCTCTTCCAAAGGAAATCGACCGGTTTTCCTTATTCGTTCCAAATCAAATACGCTCAATTGCAAATCTGATTTCTATTAAGAAACAAATTAATTCAAATATCCTCCCGTGCGTTTCTATGGAGCGTTGTTCCTTCTTCAATTCATCATAAGACTCCATGATTTCTGGTATTAGGACCTTAACACAGAAATTGATATCGATTTATGTAATCGATTCCTTTCTTCTGCGTGTGCAATTTAATAACATGGATCAAATGTTAACTCGATCTTCAAAATTCATCTATGCCATGAAATTTAATATGGGATCTTCGCCCATTTCCCATAGAATCCAATTCATCAGCACTTCTTCATCGAAATCAACCATTCTTACTCATTATCTATGGTTCAGACCCATCGATTTCAACACAATAAAGACCTAAATGCTAATTCAAAACCTCTTTCTGTTTATAAAGAGAATTTATCTTTGCCCTCATACATGGAATTCTTATGAAAGTTCCACCCTTTTTCAATAGATTCATTCAACTATCAATAAAACACATGGGATTCGATTCAAAATTCTATGCACATTCAATTCCATCGACATGAATGTCGATTTCTTCAATGACACACAAAAAACATTTAACCCCAAATTACAGAGATTGTATCCCGCATTGTTCCTATAATTGTTTATTAAAATTCAAGCCCATTCACACAGAATTTAAATCGAATAATGCTCATGAGATGCTAAAACAATTTTTTTCATAATATATAAATGAAATTGCTTACAAAACTTCGTCCCGTCTTCGGCCAGATCTTCAAAATCAATGGCCCTTCCACTGCCCGTGGGCTTACAGGAACAAATTCCTGTTCTTCAAATGACTAAATTCACACACTCTGCAGCTCTGATGATCTAGCTTCTTAGTGCCTTTGAGGTTTATTTATACAAATTAATAATAGATCAATTCAGCTCCCTTAACGCTCAACCAAACTCTTGAAATTATAGATTTCCTAAATCTAGACTAAATCCCTAAATTTGCTGAAACTAATTATCTCTTCATATTCCCAGCTAATTAGATTCCCTCGTGTTCTCCAATCATTTTGGAACATTTACAATTTTCTCCCAATATTTATTTAAAATCACTCAAATTATTTAAGGATTACATAAGAAATTAGAAACATAAGACCCCCCTATGTCTACAAAAATACAAAGTATTTTCTTGAGCCTAACGCCCTTGCATCAGACTCCCAAGGTTAAAATTTGATCATGATCTCCTGATCATGTTCCTTCAGTCCTTGCCTTCCTGGATCCCACACTTTGTTCTGCAGCTGATCATTCACTGCAATATTCTTCTTCTGCACTTCTCCAAGCTTCCATATCTTATTTTGTCTTGCTCCACTAGCTGCACTTTTACTTCTCTTTCTGTCTTTATTTTGCTGCTGCTTCTGCTTCTCTGCTTTCTTGCTGTTGTTTTCTTCTCAGACACTTGCACCATTAGCCTCCTTATCAATTCAATTTCTTTATCTAATATGTCTTCTGACTGTTGGATACTGCTCCATCTTGATTGCTGAACTCTTATTTCTGCTTGCTGAGTTCTTATTTGCTGAACTCTTGCTTTCACTTGCTGAACTCTTACACTAGCTTTTAATTGCTCAGTTCTTACTGCCACTTTTTCTTCCACCCTATTATCCATACTCTCTTGTTCTCTGCAACATAAAAACTCTTCCTGATTGTCACTCATGACAAATTCTTCATTCTCTGACTTCAGCAATTTCTGGGACTGGTATTTAAATTTCTAATCACTATCATCATCCCTTTTCTTCTCCTGGACCAAAAATCCTTTAGTCCTTCCATCAGTACCTACAATCAATAAACAAATATCAAAGTTATAAAATCTTTGTGTCTCTTCCTCTTCCGGAAACACTGCAAATTGTTGCTTTAACATTTCCTCTGGAAACACTTCAATCTGATGCTCTGTTATTTCTTCCAGAAACACTTCAATCTGCTGCTTTGTCATCAGCACATTAGTATGTTGATTCCAATCCTTCAAACAACTCTTGAGACTGTTAGCTAGTCTCTCTTCTGCATCATCCTTCTCAAGGATGTCTCTCTACTCTGGTTCATAAAAATGAACTTTCTCATTCTCATTCAACTCTGCCTTTACAATCTGAACACTCTTTCTCTGTGTTTCTATCCTTTTCTCCAGAACACTTAACTCATGCCACAAATCTGTCATCTCGTCTGAGAAAATATCTGTACAATCTTCACTGTCTTCACAAGTCAAGTTTCCTGTTGTCACTATCCCTTCACCTTCCATCAAAATAGATTTCTGATCTTCCATCTTTGCAATAATTCCAGTTATCTGTCCATCACTTTTCACTTGGCCATTCAACAAAATCAATCTGTCATTATCATCATTAATAACAAATTTATTATCATCAGTCATAACTGTCATATCTTCATTGAAACAATCTCTTTCACAAAATAAGGAATTTATGAATTCCTTTTGTTGCAGTAATTCAATCTGATCTTCTTCTGAAAGATAATCATCATCATACTTTACTTGGAAACATTCAGCTTCACTGAATACAGTTTCATCACATGAACTATCTTCTTCAATTCCTGCATTCACACACAACTTGTCAGTTTCAAAACCATAAGACCCCATGGTCTCATTTGATGATTTGATCATCAAATATTCCTATTGTTCCAAGTCTGCTATACATTTCAGAAATTATTCAATGGTCTTCTCTTCAGTTTCTTCAAGCTGTCCAATTGTTTTCTCTATTTCCATCTTTTGGCCACCATCATAAGTTAAATTTCCTCTGCTTCCAATATATTGAAAAGTAAAACTTTTCTCCAACTGTGTATGGACATTTACAACATATGTGGCTGTATCATTTTCTTCCTTTGTGACAACATTAGTAGTTTGTCCTTCTCCACATGTTCTTCCTACAAACATACAAAATTTGTCAGATGTAAAGTCATTTGACCCCTTGGTCTCACTTGAAGTTTCAGTCTTCAAGTCCTCCAAATACTCAATCATTCTGAGTAATCTCTCTTTTTGCTGAGCATTTATCATTTGCTCTTTCTTCCTCTGTAGCCTCTACCACTTCACTCTCTTCTTCATGAGCCAACCAACTCTCTGGATCTCCTCTATCATCATCTTTAATTTGTTGAACTGCTCCCTGATCTCAGCTACCTCTTTCTCATACTCTTCCTTCTTCCACTGTCTCTATATGCCAGCTATCTTGGAATCCTCTTTCCTCATCTTCATGTTGTTGTGGCCTCTCTCAGAACCTCTAAAACCTCTGCCATGACTATCAGTAGCCATATTCACCTTCATGAGTTTTCACTCATTCATCACGGGCTGCACTGAAACCTCTGCAATAACAAGTCCTCCTTGTCACAACTTACCTCATCAATCCTCTCTCTGGATCCGGTCTTTTGGAAAGTACAGGTCCACTATGTCTGGAAACTCTTGAGCATTCTCTCTACTCCTTCAGGCTTCACTCCTCGCACCCTTTCCAGAACACATCTGTTCTCCTTTCATCCAACCTCTGTTGGAAATTCTCAAGGTTCTGCCACACTCTCTTTATTTCTCTTCAGAGACCTTCATCGGCTTTCTTCATCACTGATTTTCAAAGTTGTGATCTTCTTGCTGATATGCTCCTCAATTGTCTGCAATCTGCATTCTGGAAACAATATCTTCAAACATAATAAAAAATACCTCACCTTCAAGGTTTTTTCAACATCCATTTTCAATTGCTTCTGCAATTTCTCCCAATGCTCTGCTGCACTGCACGTTGTCCTGTCAGATTTAAATCTGATCTCTTTGCCATCACCATCATTATCCCTATGTTCACATCACCTTGAAATATCCAAAGCACATTGCCTTCAAATTCAGATTCTGAAAATCTGAATACCTTCCCTGTACACCTCTTCAAATCTGCAATCACTCTTAAACAGATTTAAAACTTCAAATTTTCCTCACTGCTTCAATACACATGCATTCAGAAAAAATTAATTTTCAAAGAGCTTATCCAGCTCTGATACCACTTGATGGTGGGTTACCCTGCCAAACCCACAATATCAACTCTCAAAGCTGCATATAAAATGCAGTCAAATTCATGTTCCAATTAAATCTCAGGTTGGGAAAATTCAACAATTTAATGTGGAAGTTTTTTTATATCTCAAATCACAGATTTGAGATATTGAAATAATATTCCTTATGGTTATAAAACCACACCTCTAGATTTCAAGGTTTCATATCCTACGCGGAAGCTACCTTTCATTTCTCCTCTGAGTAAATCCTTATTATAAAGCCAACAATGTGAATTTAAGTTGGAGGCTTCGCTCAGTTAAAACCATATCTACAACCCATCTCATGCAATGGGAATCAAAGCATATAACTTTTCTTTGAGACCAAAATAAATCTTTGGCTCTCACTTCATGGCGTTCGAATGGACTTGATCATAAAACCCATTATATAATATGGCCCCCACATACATTTATATCTATATATGGAAATTCTCTCTTGATAACGTTCAAACAAGATTTAACTTACCATCCATCGATTTAAACCATATCATATGGCCCACACTCGGCTCACCAGACTTCCTCTATTTACGCATTAGACTTTATGCCAAGGTTCGATCTTGGTTTTAATACCCAACCACCTCATATTTGAAATGGACTTCAGTTCCATGGCATATGTGAGTTACCCCTCCATCCAACGATGGACACCTCATCACGCTCAGCTTCAACGATCCCACGGTAGTCGCGTAATAGACTTTCTCAAGTTTTAATCCATCAACCTCACGCGATAAAAACGGTTTTACAAAACTACTTAACAACAGATGTCGAGCAAGGACCAATATTGCGTTCCAAAATGTATTACAGCTTACCGGTTGAGAAAGTGCGCTATACTGCTGGATTAGAGTTTCTCCAAACTGCCCTCACGGTTCCAGTTACTCTGCTCAACGTTCCACTGTTTCCATGGTATCTTCAAACTATCTCTTCCAAAGGAAATCAACCATTTTTCCTTATTCGTTCCAAATCAAATACACTCAATTTCAAATCTGAATTCTATTAAGAAACAAATTAATTCAAATATCCTCCCGTGCATTTATATGGAGCAATGTTCCTTCTTCAATTCATCATAAGACTCCATGATTTCTGGTATTAAGATCTTAACACAGAAATTGATATCTATTTATGTAATAGATTCCTTTCTTCTGCGTGTGAAATTTAATAACATGGATCAAATGTTAACTTGATCTTCAAAATTCATCTAGGCCATGAACTTTAATATGGGATATTTGCCCATTTCCCATCGAATCCAATTCATCAGCACTTCTTCATCGAAATCAACCATTCTTACTTATTATCTATGGTTCAGACCCATCGATTTCAACACAATAAAGACTTGAATGCTAATTCAAAACCTCACTCTGTTTATACAAATAATTTCTCTTTGCCCTCATACATGGAATTCTTATGAAAGTTCTTCCCTTTTTCAATAGATTCATTCATCTATCAATAAAACACATGGGATTCGGTTCATAATTCTATGCACATTCAATTCCATCGACATGAATGTCGATTTCTTCAACGACACACAGAAAACATTTAACCCCAAATTATAGAGATTGTATCCTGCATTGTTCCTATAATTTTTTATTGAAATTTAAGCCCATTCACACAAAATATAAATCAAATAATGCTCATGAAATGCTGAAACAATTTTTTTTCATAATATATAAATGAAATTTCTTACAAAAATTCCTCCCGTCTTTGGCCAGATCTTCAAAATCAATGGCCCTTCTACTGCCCGTGGGCTTACAGGAACAAACTCTTGTTCTTCAAAAGACTGAATTCACACACTCTGCAACTTTGATGATCTATCTTCTCAGTGCCTTTTAGTTTTATTTATACAAATTAATAATAGATCAATTCAGCTCCCTTAACGCTCAACCAAACTCTTGAAATTCTATATTTCCTAAATATAGACTAAATCCCTAAATTTGCTGAAACTAATTATCTTTCATATTCCCAGCTAATTAGATACCTCATGTTCTTCAATCATTTGCAAACATTTACAATTTTCTCCCAATATTTATTTAAAATCACTCAAATTATTTAAGGATTACATAAGAAATTAAAGACATAAGACCCCCCTATGTCTACAAAAATACAAAGTATTTTCTTGAGCCTAATGCCCCTGCATCATCACTCCTGCTAGGTTGACTTGGTGATTTTTTAGGCTAAGAATGAACAACCTAGTCAAGTCTGAGTGGCTTTGGACTTGTTTAACCTTCTCACAAAACTGATAACATCCAACATCTTGAAAACATACAAGTATTATGGGAGAAGAAGTGATTTGGATGGTGTCTAAGGGCTCAAACCTATTAACCCTTCCTCCCTTGTGATTTGGCTTGATGGGCCTTTGGTATTCATCACTGCTGGTATGGATTTATTCTTTAGACATGGTGACTAGCCTAGAACAAAGGTTTTAGCTTGTTTGAGAGCCTTTAGGTCTAGAGAGGGTAATGAGTGATGTGAGGGCAAATTTTGGAAAATGAAGGAAATATGACGTAGGTCTTAGGAAAAATTCAGAGTTTAAGGGGGAGGTTTGATTGCAATGAGTATCTTTACCCCTATGGAAACCTTTCAAATTTGCAAACCCTTCTCTAGATGGTCAAATTTGATTTTTATGGAGACTAGGGTTTGGTCACATTAGGCCTTTAAATACTTTCTTGCTTATGAAAAAGACTGATTAGAAGGTAAGGAAAAGAGCCACCAACCTTTCTTAACTAATTGCAAGAGATTTGAAGGCAAAAAACTTGAATTTTTGGCCCATTTGAGCAATTTGGACCAAAGGTTGTCTATGTGTTGCGCCTGCCCAGGTATGTAGCGCCACTCGACTACACATTCAGGTCGGGTCGGGCTGGCAGGTTTGTGCACAGCGCCTGAGGCCTTCAGTGGGAGATTTGGGCTGGTAAATGGGCCTATTGGTCCCATAGGAGCGTAGCACCGATGTGGAAAGGCTGGTAGTCGGGCTGTTCTGTGCCTGTGTGTAGCGCCCGCTCAGGTGCGTAGCGCCGCCCTCCTGGTGCGCAGTGCAGTGTTAATTTACATTGCCGCTACCTCGTCTATGCGCAGCGCTGATAGCCAGGCGTGTAGCGCCTGTGTTGGAGCACAACGCCTACAATTTTTTACCAAATTCGCACAAAACCCTAAAAGATGGCTTTCAACAACTTTCTCTGTAATATCCCCAAATTGGGACTATTAACAATGCATGTCTGAAAAACGCATTTTTTAGAAATGGATGTTACATAAATCCAAATCAGCCCTTGGATCCCTTATATCTGACAATATAAGACCCAATTCGAAGAGGAGATAAAAAAAAAATCAAACTAGGTGAGTTAAACAGACCTCCCACACCTAGTATGGCTTGAAAATTGCTCAAGGAAGGGACTGCAGCAATATGCAACAATACTGCTTCAGAAATAACGCATTTTGGTTAAGTAGTAGCAGGAGGCCAATATGGAGCCTCAATATGATCATTTATAACAACAAAATAGATTTATATTGAAGCCCTTTCATTATAGAACATAAAGAAGAGGACATTACATGAAGAAATGCCCAAAATAGGAGGCTGCAACCAGATGATATGACTGTAGAAACTTAACAACGTTATTTTATTAGCTGAAAATAGTTATAGATTACACTTAATATCTAGAGAAAATCTGTGTATAAAAATATAGATCTATATCAGATCTGTACACTATAGATTCTCCTCTTCAAATGCCCCTTGGGGTTTTCAGCAAAACGTGAAGTACATGGAGTAGATCTGAGATCTAATGCAACAGATCTGCAGAATGATTCAGAGTTTTTGAAGTGAATATATCATTATTTAGATTATATCTGAATGGAACATGGATTATATCTTTAATCCACGGATCACCACAGTGAAGGGAAGATTCCCAACACTAGAGATCTCTCCTCCTTGAAGTGCCAAAAGACCCTGCATATTTCTCCTTGAAAATAACACAATTATGGAATATGGACTACGTTTTGGGCTCTGGAACATGATGTGGCCTCAAACCAAGATCTAAAAATGATCTCTCCTCATCCAATACTCTCTTTCCAAGGGGATAGAAGGCTTTCCCATTGAAAAGAGGCACTAGAGTGGCTTAGATCAGAACAGATCTAGCCTCCACTTATTGCAACTTAAAAATACAACCAAACCCTCAACAAGATCTGCATTGTAGTTGGAAGAAAAGCTTGGCCAAATTCTTGATGGTGGACAATAAATGAAAGACTCCCTCAAGAGCTACCCAAAGAAGGAGGTGGGATTCCCGATTAGGAACACCCAGTGCTAAACAACACTATTCTCTTCTAAACATCCAAGAGAATGAGAAATGTCTAAACAAACATGTTCTTCCAAAAAAATATGTTCAACAACCTTCTTCTGCTATTCTCCTCTTCCTTTTATAGGATAAGAGTTTTGCAAAACCCTAAACCATCTCAATGATTTAGCTCCTTTCACATGTGTAGCCTCCATCTAAAACTGCGCTATGTGTCTAGGAGGTTCACTGCATCTAGAAAACGTTGTTTATTTGGTCATGGTTGACCCAGTCAAACAGCTCAATCCCTTCCACACATGAGGGTGTTTTATTAGAATAGCCCAGATTTAACCTTGTTCACATTGGGAATTGATTTATTTACTATTTTCAGGAGTTTTTATTGTCCTCCTTTATGTTGGTCGCTTTAATTGTTTTAACAATTCAAGCTCCACATAAATTGTCAACCCGAGGAAGTCTATTTATTCCAAAGACAATCACGCACTGGATATGCTCAATTCCAAAAGCAAAAATAATGTTGTAGTAAAAAGTCACACAATTATTAATCATACAAATCTAATTATTCACAACCTGTTCAATCAAAGCTGAAGTTACTTATGTTATAGCAGGAGCAATTCCTCTATTGCAGTTAAGAATCCAAATAAAGGGAAATCAATCTGCAGGAAAGGAAACCAATCAACCATAACAGGGAACAGGACCCTATTCCTTTAAATAGGAACTTCAGCACCTGCTGCCTGACACTAATCACTCTGTAGAAAAGATAAACTCAAGAGAACAGGACCCTATTCCCATGAACAGGAACCTTCAGCACCTGTCTCCTGTTTCTAATCACACTGCAAGAAAAAGAAAGGCAATCAATGGGAACAGGACCCTATTCCTTTGTACAGGAATCTTCAGCACCTGCTTCCCAGCATCAATCATACATTCAAACAAATAACAGAAATAGATCCTTTAACTTCTTAAGATTGAATGTACTAAACACATGCAGCGTTAAAGGAAACAGAGTGCTCAATAAACTACAGAACTATGTAACTGGTGTTTCAACAAACAAGATTAAAGTAAAGTGCGAATATCATAAAGAAATCTAACAAACTACAGGAACAGTTGGGCGAATCTTGTGAGGAAGGCAGGCTCTTTCCTTCTCACAAGATTCCCCAGGGAAAGGATTAAATTGAAGCACTCAAAAGGAACTTTTATTCATCTGTCAAAAGAAATGATACATTACAAATGGAGTCTAGCTCCTGTCCTCTCAAACACAATGTTCTCCTGTAGTTTTCGAACTCCCTTCTAATGATGATGTCTCCTCTTTTTAAAGAGGAGACATCTCTTACAATTACATTAGAGAAAATCTATGTTTATCCCAAATCTGTTCTTCTTTCTTAAAACAGGGCTATTCTATTCTTCCATAAAACGATATTGTTACAACAGATACAAAAAGAGTACTACCTTCAGAATAATCCGTGTAACCACGTCCTTGCTCGTCTTCATGTTGTTTCCATTGTTCCAAAAAATACTCTTCCAGAATCGCAAATTACAAGTAGTGCCAGAATTTGCGTGCCTGCTGACTATTTCAGCAACGGAGTCGACTATTTCAGCAACGGAGTCGACTGTTTCAGCAACGGAGTTTGACTATTTCAGCAACGGCCGATTGTTCCAACACAGCACATAAATTAGCTGCGATCTTTTAGACTTATGTTAGCAACAATCTACCTTCGATTAATGATGAAATATAAGAGTAATATGGAATTATATGTAAACAGATTAAATATATAGTAAAGAAGAGGATTTTATATACCTTTGGATAAAGTGAATGAAAATGATGATGGAATCCTTTTTAAACATGGTTATAAAGGTAAGGTGGTGTCAAAATATATAGTTAAAAATGGTACATAGTGAGGTCCTAACATCCCCCCCAGCTGAAAGGGTTGCATGTCCTCAGGCAACTCCTAGTCTGAGTTAGAGTCTGAGTACTGACTCTGTGCATGCAAGTTGCTCAAGCAGTAGCTGGAGAAGGTGGCATCTGTCGAAGCTCAGAATCCTTGATTGTTCTGCAATTGCTGCCATGCTACAGCCTCATCCCTGTCAGCCAATTGGTAGTGACACTGGTATTTTTCTGCAGGCATCCTAGAATTGGAAAATGAAAATGGTAACCAATCCAGTTTTCTCCACAATGCCGAATGCATCTGATGTAGTTAGGTACCCTGGAGAGTGCAGCTTGAAGATTATCAGGGCTGAAAGGGTGATACTCTTGTCTTTCCTTGCATGACTGTTGCCAAAACATAGTGTTGGCATTCAATGTAGCAGTCTCCTTTACTCTGATTAGCTGTAGACACTTTAAAAGTGTTGAAGCCTGCAGTTGTTGTATGTACTTGTGCATTCCTGGCTTCTGCAAGAATCGGTGATATTGTGCTACAAACATAGTTGGATTTGAAGGTTCTGGTCTAATCCAAAGGAGCTGCCTACTTGCAATAAACACAGTTTTCCAGGTGATCTGATTGGTCAGGAATGAAACGAATGCCCTAATTTTTACATCACCTACAATTGGAGTGAGATTGACTTTTCTATTCTCAGGCATGGCCTCGTTATGGAGATAAAGTTCACACAACAAATGTTGGTCACTTTCAGGGGCCTCAGAAAAAGTCTTAACAAATTGTTCCGCAGTAAGCAATTCATGAGGTCTGCCATCCTTTATTGCCTTCAATTGAAAATAAACCAGACGTTTAGAGAGGAAGAGAGAATAATTCAAGGAGGGTTTTCGGGTAGCCATAAATTTTTGCACTAATGAAAACATCAAAACCAGCTTTTCCTTTAATTCCTTGACTTCTTTCTTAGAATCCCTGAGCTGTTGCAATGTCTGTTCCCAAATATCCCAGTTGGCATACATGTGATTCTGCCATGCTAACTTATGCTGCTGTAATATTTTATCTTGATCCACTGCATATTGTTTCTTCCAGTTATTCATTATTTCTAATTGTTTCCATGGCAGGGTCTGTGTCCCAGCATTATAAGTACTGGGTTGGGGCATTGTCTGAGTGGCTGAGCTGACTAACACAGGGCGAGATATCTGTGGTTGGGGCATTGTCTGAGTGGCTGAGCTGACTAACACAGGGCGAGATATCTGTGGTTTAGTTTCTTTTTCCAGAGTTTTTGAGGGCCCTACTGGTTCTTGTGTGGCAGTAGGGCATTCTTCTTTAATTGCAGTTGATGTAGATACCTCAGATACCTAAATTTTGACTACTTTGTATCCTGCCTGTTGGTAAATGTTACCACACTCATGGCACATGTATTCTCTGCATGGATCCTTCTTTTGTGCTGATGCTGTGTGTGCCAGCATGTAGAGATTCAATTCTCTATCAAAGGCTTCTCGTGCCATGATCAATTCGTTCTTATAGGCCTCTAGTTCTGACTTCAAAAACTCATTTTCCTCCAATAAAGATACCATAGTGTGTGAACCCTGTGTGCTGGTTGATTCTGCTGGGGTTGCCTGCTGATCCACAGCTATAGCTGGTTCTTGTGGAGCAGCTACAGCTGGTTTCCCTGTATTATCATGCTTGGTGTATGATTCTTGTACCACAGTGGCTGGTTCTTGTGTTTCAGCCTCTGGGTAAGTGACTGGTTCTTGTGTGGCAGTCATTGTTTGAGCAATAAACGATGTCATGTTATCCCGGGGCACTGGTTCTTGTGTGACAGCGCCATAGGACGAGACGGGTTGGGGAATTTGGAATGGTGGTGAGGATTGAAGTTTTAACAGGATAGTGGCGGGGTCAGGGGAAATGGGAGTAACTCCAGTTTCAACAGTCATTTTCATTTTCCTTTTTGGTAGGAAAGAAAAGAAGTCAGTGTCTTTCCTTTTCTTTGTAGGAGAAGATTCTTTTCTAGGGGAAGGGCTTTCGGAAGAAGTGAAAATTTGGGATGTGGCCCTTGTTTGTCGTTTTGAGACAGAGACTGTTGGGGTTCGTCTCTTTCTTTTATGAGTAGGTGGAGATGGGGGTGTTGGAGAGTCATTGCTAGAGACATGAATAATGGGAAGGGGTGACTCTACTAAGTGGGACGAACTTGGGGGTAGGTCAATTGGTTCTAAGGATGGAATTACTGGGGGGTCTGGGATATCGTCCAGTTGCCTTTCATAAGAACTCTCAGGAGTTTCTTGGGAACTTCCGGCTTGTTGGGGAATTTCGGCTTGCTGGGGAAATTTGGCTTGCTGGGGAATGAGGGGTGGATTATTCAGAGGGGGGTTTTGCTGAGCAAAACCCCTCTGAATTAATAATTGACATAAACGATGATGGGTAAGGGATAACAATGGGAATTTAACCCGTCTGCAATAATATGACATGTTTTTGATACAACCAAGAAAATAATAGGGAATATTGACTAATCGACCATGCCTCAAATGATTCATTAAAACGAAGTCGTGTTGATAGACTACCTGGTAACGCCCTTCGCATGTCAAATAGTGCTTGATGAATTCAGCTACTGTTGGCCATGGTCGAGGTAATGAATGCAGACTTATACCACGACCTTTAAGTTCAACCGGTTCTTCTGGAAGAAGAAAATCTTGCTGTGCATTTAAAATAACTTGTTTCCTACTGAACCAGCGAGCACCTATAACCGGAAATCCTGAAACTTGTGCTATATCTTCCTCTGTGACTGAAATTCGGACCCCTTGAACCACTGAATAATTCCCTTGAAGATTCTGTGCGAACTCTAAAACTTGCTGCTGATCAAATTCTCCTAACCTTTCGAAGTATGTTGTCCATCCTGCTTGTTGAAAAATTTGGTAGGCCTCTGGGAACAATTCGAGAAGAGTTATCAAACCAGGCTCGTGTCTGATAGCCGACCCTCCCATAGCTACTAGCTTGAGTCACATGCAGAGGTGCAGAGAACAGAAACATAGGCTTTGGTCAAGCTAATTGTTGCAACAGAGGATATGGAGTCTCAATGACAGCGGAAATAATAGATATGAAAAGTGACGGAGGATTGGATGGTTTGGAATGATGATTCAGTTTTCGAAATTCCCCCCCTTACGTATGGTGCAATGATGTTTAAGCATGCGGAGATTGTACATAAAAACCACATACCTTATATTTTTACCTTTTTCTTTAAAAATTCGAAGTATAGAGTGCTTCATAATGGCTTGATATTAATGAAAGAATCTATAGATTTCTCTGAAATGTAGAACAGGAGCATATCAGGATCTGCTCAATACTGAATAATATTCACCCGAGGGATCTGAAGAGTAAAAGTGGAGAATTGAAAAGCTTGTATAATAGAGGAAAGAAATGATGTTTTAATGATGAAAAGATAAATGACAGGTTGTTGAAACTGGTGTTTCAGCAACGGAAAAATGAATGACATGTTACTGAAACTGGTGTTTCAGCAAAGGGGAAAATCAGGAAAATGGGATATAATGATTTGGGTTTAAGACAAGTGGGGGAAGTATTTGATAAGGGATAATTTCAACAGTGAGGAACTGGAAATACTAGCTGAAGGATGATATTTCAGGAATGGTAGAAGTGGGAAAAATGGAAAAAGGGAAATAATGTAGAAATGGGATAAAAGGGATATTGCTAGGAAATGGGTTGAAATGAAGGGAACAAGCTTATGTGATTGAAGCTTCAGATCTTCTTGTGATGAATCTGTCCTCCTTAATGAGTTGTTCCAGAATCTGCAAAATTCAATTGTAATATGCCAACCCTTGACAGGGATTATTAGTTTTAAATCTGATCTAATACTAAAAATACAGTGCAGAAAATTAAATGCTGTGAGGAGCAGAAGACTCCCCTAGAAAAAGATAATGTGTATCAGTCATGCAAGCAGTCTTGAAATCCTCTTTAGAAATAGGACGCTGGTACAAACGAAGCTTATGACCATTGACTAATAGAGGTGTTTTAGAATCATCAATTGTTAGAAGTCTTACTATTCCATTAGAAAAAACAGCATCTACTTCATATGGTCCAAGCCAACGTGTACGTAGCTTACCCTGAAAATTTTCAAACCAAGAGTCATACAATAAGGCCCAATTACCTTTTTGGAACTGCTTGTGTTTGATAATTTTATCATGCCACTTCATTCTTTGTTGTTGAATCATGGTTGTTTGGTGAATGGCATCTAATCTCTTTTCATCCAATTCCAGAAGCTGCTGCAACCTAGCTGTCTGCACATCAGTCAAATCAAGGTTAACAGCTAAAGCAGTTCTTAAAGTTTTAATTTCAAATTCCACAGGAAAAAAAACATTTTTACCATAAACCAATTCATAGGGAGAGAATCATGTAGTATTTCCCCAGGTAGTTCTGTAAGCCCATAGTGCTTCAGGGAGCCTTTGAGACCAATCCTTTCAGTTATCCTTCACTGTTTTAGTTAGAATGGCTTCTAATACTTTATTTGTGCTTTCCACCTGCCCATTGGCCTGGGGGTGGTATGGTGTAGTCATTCTATGATGAATATGATATTTTTGAAGGGTAGATTTAAAACCATGAGAATTGAATGGAGGTCCTCCATCTGTAACTAGCTCTCTAGGAATTCCAAATCTAGTGAAGATCTCTTCAAATAAGAAAGCTAGGATAGCTTCTTCATTGGCTCTAATAAGTGCTTTGGCCTCCACCCATTTAGTCATATAGTCTGTAGAGACTAATATATAAGTTCTTTGATTGGATGGAGGATTAATGGGTCCTATGAAATCCAAGGCCCATCTTTCAAATGGTTCAGAAACTACCTGGGGTTTAATGGCATTTGATCTCTATGATTGGGTTGACCCATTCTCTGGCAGCTGTCACAAGCCCTCACATATTTCTTTGCATCCTTAAATAATGAGGGCCAATAGTAACCCATCCTCAAAATTTTGTGTGTTGTTCTTTTATCAGCAAAATGCCCTCCACAAGGGCCATCATGACAAGCTTTTAGTATGTCATACACTTCATCTTCCCTAATGCATCTTCGGATTTCCTGATCAAGCCTTGTGTAGAAAAGACACCCACTTATCCAGCTATACCTGGCACTTTGTTGAACAATTCTTCTCTTTTCTCTGTATGACAGGTGTGATTGTAATTTTCCTGCAACCAAATAATTGGCAATATCTGCATACCATGGAGAGTGAGCAGAAACTGCAAACAAATACTCATCAGGAAAAGAATCATCTACTGGAATATTATTATCAGTTTTTAACCGTGAAAGGAAATCAACCACCACATTTTCTTTACCAGGCAGATCTACAATTGTAATATCAAATTCCTGCAGTAATAATAGCCATCTGGTAACTCTAGCATTTGTGACAGATTTGTTCATTAAATACTTAATAGCCGAGTGGTCAGTGTGCACAAAAGTAGAATAACCAGTGATATAGTGTCGAAATTTATTAATGGCATAAATTACTGCAAGAAACTCCTTTTCGGTAACTGTATAATTAAGCTCAGCAGGGGTCATATTCTTACTGATAAAATAGATAGCATAAGGAAGATGATTCTCCTCTTGTCCCAAGACAGCTCCAATTGCAGTTTTTGAAGCATCAGAAGATATATGAAAAGGGAGGCCCCAATCAGGTCCCCTCAAAATAGGAGCAGTAGATAACTGATGCTTGAGTTCTTCAAAGGCTTTCTGACAAGAATTAGTCCACTTAAATTCAACATTTTTCATAAGCAACACAAATAATGGAGAAGCTATCTTAGAAAAATCTTTAATAAATCTTCTGTAATATCCAACATGTCCTAGAAAACTTCTCACATCAGTTTGTGTTTTAGGAACAGGAAGATTCTGAATGACCAGTATTTTAGATGGGTCTACCTGAATACCTTGAGATGAAATAAAATGTCCAAGCACTACTCCTTCACTCATCATCATATGAAATTTTTCAGTACTTAGGGAGAGGTGAGCTTGTATACATCGTTTAAGTACCTTCTCAAGATTTTGTAATGCATCTTCAAAAGACACACCATAAGGAGTGAAATCATCCATAAATATTTCCATAGAGTCATTCAGCATATCAGAAAAGATTCCTATAACAGCCCTCTGAAAAGTTGCTGGTGCATTACATAGCCCAAATGGAAGAACTCTATAAGCAAAAGTTCCCCAAGGGCTAGTGAAAGTGGTCTTGTCCTGGTCTTGGGGTGCAATTCTAATTTGATTATACCCACTGAATCCATCTAGAAAAGAAAAGAATTTCTTCCCTGCCAGACTATCCAACACCTGATCAATGAAAGGTAAAGGAAAGTGATCCTTTTGAGTAGCTTTGTTCAAGGCTCTGTAATCAACACATACTCTCCATTTCCTGTTTTTCTTAGGGAAAATTACCAATGGGGAAACCCATTCATTGTCAGATATGGGGTATATAAATCCTGCATTAAGCAATTTCTGAAGTTCTTCTTTAACAATTTCTCGTAAATTAGGGTTCATTCGTCTTTGGGGTTGACAGACTGGTCGGCATCCCTCTTTAATGTAAATTCGGTGAGTACATAGTTCAGAAGAGATTCCTTTCATATCTGTGTAATCCCATGCAAATGCTTCCTTATTTTCACGTAATAACTTCATTAACTGCTGTGTTTCAGCAACTGTTAGATCAGGATTTATGTTTAATGTCTTGCCAGGTTCAATTTCAACTGTTATGCTTTTAGATGAGATGGTGGTTAATGTCTGAGATAAGTCTTTAGATTCAATCTTTTCTTGGGTATCTGTTTCAAAAATTGCAGTCAATTGATTGTGTGTTTCAACAATTATAGAGGAAGGTTCACAAATAAAATTATTAATTATTTCATCTTCTGTATTGTCTTTAAGAGTTAAGGCTTGTCCAATAGTTAGAATGGGCTAAATAGCATTATCATCATAATCCATCCACATAGAATCTTCATTATTAATTATGGGTGTAGCATGAGGATAAAGAGTAAGCTGTTTGGTTTCATAACCATTAGAAATTGTCATTGAACCAGATCTGCAACTAATAAAGGCATCAGCTATGGCCAGCCATGGCCTCCCCAGAATTAAAGGATGTCCCCCCAGCTTTGTTTTAGTTTGCAATACAACAAAATCAGCTGGGTAATTCCAGGATTCAACTGAGATAAGTATATCTTCAACAACTCCTTCAGGTTTAATTGTAGAACGGTCAGCCAACTCTAGAATGGTAGGTGTATCTCTGATTGTGTTATTCAGCTGTAACAATTATGAAGTTTCAAGAGTCATTATGTTTATTGCAGCACCTAAATCTACCAGAACTTGAGGAATCATTGTTTTACCAATTTGAACTGTCACGGTAGGATGGCCGGGGTCACCATATTTCACAGGAGGGGTTTTTCTGGACATTAATGCAGATAAATCACCCATCACATGCACTGTAAGGGAATCTTTAGTTTTCCTACCAGGTTTCTTAACACAAATATCCCTTATTGTTCTGGCATAAATTGGTACATCTCTTAGTGCTTGTAAAAGTGGAATTTTAACATACAAGTTTTGCAATTCCCCTAAAAGATTAAAAGCAGGTGTTTCAGGCGTTCTAGTTAAAACTAAACGCTCGGGGAATGGTGGTTCTGTTATTTCAATACCCTTGTTAGAGGGTGGTTGTCCTTTCTTATGTTTCTTAGTTTCCTCTTTATCAGAATCAGAAGAAGTTATGTCATCAATAATAGGCTCTACTATTTTCCCGGATCTTAAATGAATATCATTACATTGCATAGTAGGAAATATAGACTGATTCTGAATATCAATGACTTGCACAAATTTATTATTGGGGTTAGGATTTGGTTGCACAGGTAGCTGGGGTCTCATTTGGTTATTTGGCGGAGCATTTGATGGCAGAGGAATTGGTTGTTGAAATTGAGGAAATTGATTTGGATACGGGAGTTGTTGGCTTCTCCAATTTGAATTCCAAGGGTTAAAAGAAGATGGCTGCTGTGGGGGCCAAGGAGTCCACATTGTAGGATCAACAAAGGGAGGGTTTGATTGTTGCATGGGTGGGAAATTCATTTGATTAAAGGGTGGGTATTGCATTTGATTATAGGGAGGGTAATTTGTTTGACCGAAAGCAGAATAATTATTCCAACGATTAAATGGCATACTAGAGTTCATACCTTGTCCTTTTGGTTGCCATTGTCTTCTTTGAGTTAGCAAGTAAACTGCTTCAGCTTCTTCTTCCGTTGGCTGCAATGCTGCCTTTATTCCTGGTAGAGATGGACATTGCTGTGTTTCATGATCTTTCTCACAAAGGGTGCAGATTGGTATTTTGTCCAATGGGCACTCCCTTAGTGGATGTTTGTCTCTGCACTTCGGGAAAAAGATAGCCAGAGTTGCTTCTGCTTCAGCCTGCTTCTTCTTAACCTGCAAAGTGTCAATTTGTGAAGCAAAAGAACTTAACATCTTAGTTTTAAATTATTCAAGTAAATTACCTATTTTAGCTCTTGTTGCTCCCCCACTGGCTGATTTCTGCACTCTTGAATAGGTGGGATCTCTATTACTTACTCTGTTCCTTGCAGCTCCCCTTGAACACCTCTTACAAAGTTCAACAATCTCATCATATGATTCTTTAGATATATCTCCCTTGCCAAGCATGTTTAACATGTCTAAACAATCATCCCTTAATCCTCTAAGTAATATTGTTTTGCGAATTTCCTTACTTATATTCGGATGATCAGATCTCTGTATATTTTACTGCAGCCTTTCTACGTAGTCCTCCAGATTCTCGTCCGGCTTTTGTGCCATATTGAATAGTTCGTCTTTCTTTTCTCTCGTCCGACAGTAATCTTGATATTTAAGCAGAAATTTGTGTTTCATCTGTTCCCATGTTGTGATTACCTGACTCCCAAGTCTCATGAACCATCTTAAAGCATTTCCTTTTAATGTTGCTGGAAACAGTTTCAACTTTTGAGCATTAGTAACATAATCATAACTTATGCATAATATATCAAATTCAAAAATAAATTTATCCCGATCTTTAGAGGATAAACCATGGAAGTTAGGTAAAGCTGACAATGGAATGTTCTTCATAGGGGTTGTTCCTCTAGGGAGATCACTGATAGGAAATCCCAAGGTAGAGAGAGAATTTTCATCCTTTCCTTCTCCTTCAGGATCTACATGTCCTCCACCAAAGAAGTCTTCGTTTTTTCCTTCCATTGGCTGTTCTCCTACTGCACTTGCTCGATCGTCAAGATATTCTACTGGCTCCTCAATGTTTTCCACTGGTCGTCCAATACTCTTTATTATTTCCTCAACGTGCTTTGCTGATTTGCTAGTACTTTCTTCTGACTCTCCAGCACTAACTGCTGGTTCTTTAATCACCAGCTCCTCTATATTTTCAGGACCCACAACTTCCTCTGTTTTGTAATCTGATTGAGGGGAGTGCTGAAGTTTTGGTCTTCGAGAACTTAATCTCTGTGATGATTCAGCCTTTGATACAATCTCGTCAATGAAAGTCTTTCTTCCTCCCCTTCCTTTGCCTTTGCCACCTGTGGGGTTAGTTTTCTTTTGGGTTCCGCGTCCTCTCATACAATCTGCACATCTAGAAAGAAAATATTAATGCTTTTGAAATCTATAATTGCCTTCCCCGGCAACGGCGCCAAAATGTTGGTCGCTTTAATTGTTTTAACAATTCAAGCTCCACATAAATTGTCAACCCGAGGAAGTCTGTTTATTCCAAAGACAATCACGCACTGGATATGCTCAATTCCAAAAGCAAAAATAATGTTGTAGTAAAAAGTCACACAATTATTAATCATACAAATCTAATTATTCACACCCTGTTTAATCAAATCTGAAGTTACTTATGTTATAGTGGAAGAAATTCCTCTATTGCAGTTTTTAAGAATCCAAATAAAAGGAAATCATTCTGTAGGAAAGGAAACCAATCAACCATAACAGGGAACAGAACCCTCTTCCTTTAAATAGGAACTTCAACACCTGCTACCTGACACTAATCACTCTGTAGAAAAGATAAACTCAAGAGAACAGGACCCTATTACCATGAACAGGAACCTTCAGCACCTGTCTCCTGTTTCTAATCACACTACAGGAAAAAGAAAGGCAATCAATGGGAACAGGACCCTATTCCTTTGTACAGGGATCTTCAGCACCTGCTTCCCAGCATCACTCATACATTCAAACAAATAACAGAAATAGATCTTTTAACTTCTTAAGATTGAATGTACTAAACACATGCAGCGTTAAAGGAAACAGAATGCTCAATAAACTACAGAACTGTGTAACTGGTGTTTCAGCAAACAAGATTAAAGTAAAGTGCGAATATCATAAATAAATCTAACAAACTACAGGAACAGTCGGGCGAATCTTGTGAGGAAGGCAGGCCCTTTCCTTCTCACAAGATTCCCCAGGGAAAGGATTAAATTGAAGCACTCAAAAGGAAGTTTTATTCATCTGTCAAAAGAAATGATACATTACAAATGGAGTCTAGCTCCTGTCCTCTCAAACACAATGTTCTCCTGTAGTTTTCGAACTCCCTTCTAATGATGATGTCTCCTCTTTTTAAAGAGGAGACATCTCTTACAATTACATTAGAGCAAATCTATGTTTATCCCAAATCTGTTCTTCTTTCTTAAAACAGGGCTATTTTATTCTTCCATAAAAAGATATTGTTACAACAGATACAAAAAGAGTATTATCTTTAGAATAATCCGTGTAACCACTTCCTTGCTCGTCTTCATGTTATTGCCATTGTTCCAAAAAATACTCTTCCAGAATCGCAAATTACGAGTAGTGCCGGAATTTGCGTGCCTGCTGACTGTTTCAGCAATGGAGTCGACTGTTTCAGCAACGGATTTTGACTGTTTCAGCAACAGCCGATTGTTCCAGCACAGCACATAAATTATCTGCGATCTTTTAGACTTATGTTAGCAACAATCTACCTTCGATTAATAATGAAATATAAGAGTAATATGGAATTATATGTAAACAGATTAAATATATAGTAAAGAAGAGGATTTTATATACCTTTGGATAATGTGAATGAAAATGATGATGGAATCCTTTTTAAACATGGTTATAAAGGTAAGGTGGTGTCAAAATATATAGTAAAAATGGTACATAGTGAGGTCCTAACACTTTACACATTTATTCTTGAAATAAGAAAATGAAACAAAATTGTATATTCCCATTAGCTTGGGCTAATTGAGAATATTACATTCCTCCCCTCCAAAATGTTGCTTGTCCTCAAGAAACTGATAGAGTTATTGTTACAACTCCTTTCCTCTTCCATTGGTGACACCATCAAGTGATAAGCCTCCTCCATGAGCTGAGGGTTCACCAAACCATCCTTCCATGAATTTTTTCTTCAATGTTTTTATGAGAGGTAAATGACCCATCCCATAAGGAGTTAAGAACTCAATTGAAACAACCATGGCTGAACCAAAAATCTCCATGAAAAATGTAGCATAAGGTACATGGAGAGTGTCCATTCCATGAGGTACATACATGCTCCCCATCCTACCTTCATACAAGCCCATAAATAGTACAAGTATATCATCAATGTATGGAAGTAAACCTATGTACATGCTGTTATCACTCAGGTTTTCCTTGAAGTTGTAAGAAAAGGAAAGTATACCCGAGGTAACCACAAACCAACCTTCAGATGCAGAATCTAGCCAATCTGCATCCAGAGAGGGCTCTCTCTTTATAATTTATCTTTGTTCTTAGAAAGTTTTAGGCTAGTTATAAATCCAAGAGTTTTGATTTTGTTTAAATGGTGGAATCCGCCAACTAAGGGTAAGGTTAGAGATTTTCAGTCCATTGGGCTATGGAGTCAAAGGATGGCTTTACTGGATTAATCTTCTACACACAAGATGGCTTTGCAGGGCAAGATAGCCAAACATAGAACAATTTTTAGGAATTAAAGTGGATGGAATGGGTTTTGAAGGGATGAAAGGCACTCAAGAATATTTCAACATGTTCAAAAGAAAGAAATGGAATGATTACAAATAAAGAGCAGTGAAGAATTATTTACTATAGTAATCAATATGCTTAAATTAGCGAAGCAAGAGCAATTAAGAATTCGTTGCTTATAACTAATTTAGAGGAAAACATTTAGAATAATCACAATTGAAATCAGAGTACAATTAAGTAAATTATGATTTATTCTTTTATGTCAATTATTCAGAAATGGACACAATGATATTATAAACAGATATAAAACTTAAGACATAAGATAGAAAGACTTATTGAACTGCAGTCCGACACATGAATCCTGCAAAAAGTCCTGAGCTTCAAATTGTCATCCAGCAAGCCACAAATAAATTTCTCCAAAACACTTTTATTCCAAAAACATCAATGTCACAGCAAAGTAGTATAATCCACCCAAAATACTTCCAAGAGTGAAGTATTTATACAAATTCTAAACTAAAATATCTTGAAAAAATATCAAGATTAGTTCACAAATCTCTCCAACTATTTTACATAAATAGAACTTAAGTAAAGGACACTCAAACGAATTCATCTATTTGGCACTATTTTGTATGGATAGGTGATGAAAAAGAGGATAATTCGAATTTGATCCAACTCTTAGTTGATGATGAGGCATCCAAGTCACTAACTGCTTCCTTTCTTTGTGCAATTCTGCTCCAACAATTCTGCAAATTTGGGGTCCAATGATACCTTTATATTTCTCAATCCGTAATATATATGTAAAAAGTGAAAGAGGTTATTGTAGATAAATATGTTGGTGAGATAAACCTCTTTCACTTTCCTAAAATTCCTCTCCAGCTGTGCACAATAGGCTCTGCAAAAAGATGTGTAAAACAGAGTTTTACAGAGTCTGAAAAATAGCCTCTAAAGATGTGCATGTATCTCTCAGCCTGAAATCACTGTGGAAAAAATGAGATAGGTTTTTGTAGATAGTTCTCTTAGGAACAAAAAAATCCTTCATTTTTGTAAAATGTATTTCTAATTGGCCACAATATTCTCTGCAAAATGATGACTTAACAGGATTTTTCTGCAAAAAGTGCTTTCCAACATTGTTTAATATTTCCAAAACCATAATGGCTGTTAGAAAAGTGAGAGAGGTTTTTGTAGATGGCCATCTTAAGAACATAAAAATCCTTAAGTTTTGTAAAATTAATCTTGGATTGATCACAATAGTTTCTGCAAAACTATGACTAAAATATGCAATTTCTGCAAAAATGTTCCTTCTTGTTATGTTTTTTCATCTTTTTACTTTCTTGCTCTTTTGACTGTTTTACTTTCACTTTAGACAAACCTTACTATTGGTGAAAGTATTCTCATCTCTTTTTACCATTTTACTGCCTTCTGTATTTACTTTTACTGTTTACCTTTGACTGCTCTGTAACTTCATTTTAACTTTCACTAACTTTTACTTGATACACTTTAACCACTGATACTCTTTAGCTGTTATGCTTTCTAACCTCTGTTTGAATAGATTGGATAACAATATTGGAGTAAACAAATCTTATGACTAGTATTAAGACTGTTTATCCAAGGATGTGATCTTCTGATCACCTCTTCAGGGGACAACCGAGTAGATTTTTCAAGCAATTCCCCAATGGACAATGGAGTGAGGTTTTGACCAGGTTCAAAATGGAGCATCATTCAAGGCTACAGGAACTCCCATTTTGGTTCTTGTGGAAAAATGGAAATTTGGCTAATGGTGAGGAATTGAGTAAATTCACGGGAAAAACAGGTCCATTTGCAGATTTAGTAATTCAATTACAGTTTTCGGGGTCACAGAATGAACTAGTAATTAATTCTAACTCTGTTTCAGTGAAGGAAAAAGGGAAAGCCGAGATTTCAACAGAGTTCAGTTTGAATTTAGGGTAAATACCTTTTTTTGGAGAAAACAACATTTGGATAGGTGCCGGCTAAGGTAGATAATCTTCTGAGAGGCTTGTCTGCAATCTTCTTCGAAAGGATAAGGTAAGTGGACTTCACAAATTCGAATTTTGAATTTTTCTGCGTGGAAGGCGCTTTGTTTCACTAGCGTACAAAATGATGAAAAAGACGTGAATGTTTGTTTTATCGGCAAAGTCAAACGGGGGGGAATTTTTATTACTTTTATGGGATGACGTCACTGATGTACGATGGATGCGTCACCGGGGTCGGGCGGTAAGCGGTAAATTCCGCACCGCTTTCAGGAGCAGGCGGTTTTCCGCGGGGAGGCAGCGATTCCATTCGGAGATCAACACGTGGTGGGTGCACTGTTTCGAAACCATCGTGATCTCGCGCGTTAACGATCGGACGATGGATGGCTGGCGGAATTACAGCGGGCCATTGATCCGGGAATGGGCGATCAGACGGGTGATATGACGTGAAGAAGGTAGTGGATTTAACACGCGGGCCCAAAGTAATTAATGTTAATTTAACTATTCCGGGCGACGTCTTATTGACTGAGGGATTGGTTATTAATTAATCTGGGTGATTAATTAATCCCGTGGTTTAATGAGAGTTGGGGTTGCGGCGGGGCTTTGGTTTTATTTGTTTTTTCCGTTTAAAACATAAAACATATGTTTAAAACCTTTTAAATATTGTTATTATATGGTAATAAATCAATGTAATTTATTATCCATAGGGGCGGGGAGAGATTATAAAGATATATTTCTAACCAAAGGGCACATAATGTGAGTCTTTTATGAATAATTGGAAAATAAATACTTTGGTTGAAATTTTATAATAAGATGGGCTTTTGGGATATTTATGTAGAAGGAGTTATCCATATAGGAAAAGGTAAGTTATATAAGGATTTAATATTTAAAGTTAAATGTTAATATGACAATGGGACAAGGGAAACTCAAAATACTTTACACAACTAGGAAAGTGGAGATTTTTGAAGTAAATTGTATCATTTCAATTTCAACACTTAAACATAGAATAGTAAGTAATTTTGAGGGATTATTATGGAAATTTGCATGATTTTCCTAAGTAAAATAAAATTTTACTTAGGAAAAGATTAAAAGGGAATGTTTATAATAATAAATAACTTCAAATACTTAGGTCTTTTTGATCATCGGGCCGAGGGTCCGGTCCCTCCAAAAGTCAAGGAAATGCTTTGAGCCCCTTTAATCTTCAAATATCTTAGCACTTTGGGGAAATTAGTAAAACTCTTAGGGAGAAAGTGATGTGGGAAGTTAATGATTTTGACTTTGCTTTCTGTAAATTTTCCAATGTATATTCTGCTTCAGTACTTGTGATGAAAGTTAAAGATCAAACACATTTAACACCATCATTCATCATATGAAACTTTGCAACACCATCTACCTACCCTATCTACTTTACACTACCATTTTCTCTTCTTTATTAGGGTGCACTTAGACTGGAAAACCCTTATCAATCTTCCTTTCTTTTACAAGGAAAATCTATCTAATTCTACCCTTATTACATCCAAGGGCTCAGATTAAACTGTTGAGCACCTTTTATTAACTCTACCTATCTGCTTATCTGCCAAGATTAAACTGTTTGGTCAGATATTTATTCTCTATTCTACAACATGAAATTGAAACATGAATGAGTCAAGTTTAAACAGTTTGACTCTTCATAAATTGTGGCAAAAGTTTTACAAGCTGCACACAATTGCTTTATTACAAAAATGAAATAGTAGTGGCATTTGGATTTGCACACTTTCCTTGGTCTATTTTTTGCTTGGGGTTCATTTCTTTCATTTTCTTGACCAATTTATTTTTCTTACCCTTTGATTTTTCTTTTAGGGTATACCCTCTTTATATTTTTTAAATTTTTTGATTTTTTGGTTTTTCAAGAATATGGAACACCTTTGCTCAAGAAAAAGGTTTGAACATATTCCATAGTTCAATCAAGACAATCATGAAAAATGACACCTATTGGTATAGGAGTCTAACACCGGCTCCACTTGGGGATGGCTTTTCCTTGTGAAAAGTCAAGAACAGCAGGTCAGTTGCCTCAAAATGTCTTCAAACTAAACCATGTAATCTCCTTCTTCTAGTAGCTTTATTGTATATATGATAATAAAACTTCTGAAGCTTAGGGCCTTCACTTCGGGCTTCAACTCCAGTAAGTTACTATCCACTCAAAACTTAAAACTTTGTTGCCCAGTTAGGAATTTTCTGCCTTGTTCCAATCCCAAACATGAATTTGTTGTGGTTGAAAATATTGAATTGAATATATTCCTTTTTCTGCAACCTGAAATCTGATCTAAAACTAAAACAACACACAAAAATTTTCAAACCAACTTAATGAAAAACTAGCTGAAAATTGAAAAACTAAAAAAAATGCTCAAAATTCTGAGCTTATTAGCACTCATCTACCTACTAAATCTACTGTTCAACTGCTAGTTAGGTAAAATGAAATAGCCAATGCAACCATTCAAGCATTATGTACTTTGATAGATTTTGTTGCATTTTCTTGTTGATTATCAAAATTGTACTTCTGCAACCTATTAGAAACTTGTCAACAAATGAGAGGATAAGGAAACACTTGATTTCTTTTGTTGACTCTAGAAATTGTACAAAAGGATCTTCCAAAATATATACACTGATGTTTAACTGATCTAAACAACTGTACATCTGTTCTGGATGGCCTCCATACCATGAATATGAAATGCTATTTTCATCTTTATCTCCCTGTAAACTTTCAGATAAGATTTGTGATGATATTCCTACTGATTGTAATGTTTGAGTGTTGAATCCTTTATCATCTTGATTCTGAAAATCATAGTTAGTTAATAGAGGAATGCTTTGAATGCCTTCAATATTCAACATATCTGCTATTGGATCCTGAAAATCTTGGGAAAATTGCCGGAACCTATGACATATAAAATTCCATGGGACTTCATAAACTTCAACAAGTTTCCCATTCTTTTCTTTAAATATGTTATACCACATTTCCTTTAAAAGTTGAAATGGTTCAAAAAATAGTGGTATGGAACTTTCTTGTGTCATTTGATCATTTATTTCAATGGGAACTGATAACTGCAATTGTGAAACTGAAAAATCTTGATCAATAGTTTCATTATCTTCTTTGTTGTCAATCACAATTCCTAAAGATTGCTGATTATTGATGGCATGATAGTTTTTTCTAATGAACTGAAATGAAGCAAAACAAAGAGGTAAAGAATCTTCACTTATTTCCACATTTTCTTCTCTTCCTTCCTCACTCTCATGGCTGATCTGTATTGGCTGATCACTGTCTTCAATCTGCTGAAACTGCATTTCTTCATCCTCCAAACTAGCTTCTGATATCTCTGTAAAGTTAGCTTGACTTTGGAGAACATAACTATCATCATAATGATCATACTTAGGCAAATCATCAAAATAAGGAATGTCATCAAACATACACATTAGAACAACAGATTCCTCCTCCTCATATTGATTTGTAAATTCATTTTCTGATTTATGATAATTTGAATTAAGAGGAATTTGTTCATGGCTATCAACCTCTTCTATTTCTTCATGGTGATTTTGAATAAAAAATTCTTCTTTCATAGTGATCTCCTGTGTTAATTCATCTAGTTTTCTTACCAAAAGGCTGAGTTTTACCTCTGCAATGTTTTTCCTTTCCTCTTCTTCTACTTTCAACTTTTCCTGTTTGATTTGGAGATTAACTTCCACATCAACTACAATATTTTGCATCTGTACAAGTGTTTTTGGATCTCTTTCTCTTAACCGAAATTCTATTTCTGAATCAAAGGCACTTGGATAATGCAAGAGAGCTGAATCATGAGGAGGTCTAATATTTTCTTGCATTGAATAATAAACTTGATTAAATCTGTCAGAAAATTGTTGTATCGTTTCATTTGAATGTCTTTTTAATTGATTATATTCTTCCATGATCACAAAATGATTAACTTTTATTATCCATCTATCAAGAAAAAGTTTGATAAACTGTTGGAAATTTGAGATGTTAGCATTAGGCAGATTTTTGAACCAACTCTTTATTCTATTTTGCAAAGAAAGAGCAAAAAGTTTGATTTTAACATCATCTTCATCAATCTCAAATACATCCAAATAATTCTCAAAACCTTGAATATGTTTTTGGGCAATGATACCATTCTCTCCATCAAATCTAGGAAGATACTTGTAGTATTTTTTAGAAAAATCATGGAGTATAGGAGGTAAAATAAGGGGCTTATATCTATCTGGAACTTTATATGGCACAGGGATATGTACAGGGATTGCAAGATCAGTCTTGATTATTTGAGGCTTCTTAATTGGAAAATGATCATCATTAGATTCATAAGATAGCTGCTCAAAGAGATTAGGAGAATTATTACTTACAAAGTTCAAAGGAAAATAACTAAAAACTAATCTAAGATCTTCTATAAAATACAATATACATTGAAAAATTTTCTTAATGAGAAAGAACATAATGTCTTGGATTAAGATCCAAGTTGAAAGCCTGATCTTTCCATATTGTCCTTTGAGGTTCATTCCTCCAGTGGAGTCTTGATTTTGAAATTGATTTGGAGTCGCCAGGTGGATGATTTTAACCTTTGTGTGTCTGATCCCTGTCCACCATCATAGATCAGATCTAAACCTGTAAAACAATTCTGAAGAAAAAGTTAGTTCTTCAGGAAACCAAATTTTGAATATTTTATGATTATTTTATTTTTTATGAATTTTCAAAACAACTTCTATGATTTCTTTAAGAAATTTAAGATTTTCAATTAAATTTTTCTTAAAGATTTATTGAACTAGAGAGTCTGATTGAATGTTTTGAATCCAAAGTTCAGTTTATAAGCTAAACCAGAGATAGACTGAAGCAGCATTTTTTTACTATGCAGTTGTAGAGCAAAAGCATTTCAAAGGCTACCTGGCTGATCTTCAGACTCTGTCTATAGCTTATAAATCAAACAATAGTATCAATAAAATGATTCAGATCCCCAGCGGAGTCGCCACTATGTTATCACTCAGGTTTTCCTTGAAGTTGTAAGAAAAGGAAAGTATACCCAAGGTAACCACAAACCAACCTTCAGATGCAAAATCTAGCCAATCTGCATCCAGAGAGGGCTCTCTCTTTATAATTTATCTTTGTTCTTAGAAAGTTTTAGGCTAGTTATAAATACAAGAGTTTTGATTTTGTTTAAATGGTGGAATCCGCCAACTAAGGGTAAGGTTGAAGATTTTCAGTCCATTGGGCTATGGAGTCAAAGGATGGCTTTACTGGATTAATCTTCTACACACGAGATGGCTTTGCAGGGCAAGATAGCCAAACATAGAACAATTTTTAGGAATTAAAGTGGATGGAATGGGTTTTGAAGGGATGAAAGGCACTCAAGAATCTTTCAACATGTTCAAAAGAAAGAAATTGAATGATTACAAATAAAGAGCAGTGAAGAATTCTTTACTATAGTAATCAATATGCTTAAATTAGAGAAGCAAGAGCAATTAAGAATTCGTTGCTTATAACTAATTTAGAGGAAAACATTTAGAATAATCACAATTGAAATCAGAGTACAATTAAGTAAATTCTAATTTATTCTTTTATGTCAATTATTGATAAATGGACACGATGATAATATAAACAAATATAAAACTTAAGACATAAGATAGAAAGACTTATTGAACTGCAGTCCGACACATGAATCCTGCAAAAAGTCCTGAGCTTCAAATTGTCATCCAGAAAGCCACAAATAAATTTCTCCAAAACACTTTTATTCCAAAAACATCAATGTCACAGCAAAGTAGTAGAATCCACCCAAAATACTTCCAAGAGTGAAGTATTTATACAAATTCTAAACTAAAATATCTTGAAAAAAATATCAAAATTGGTTCACAAATCTCTCCAACTATTTTACATAAATAGAACTTAAGTAAAGGACACTCAAACTAATTCATCTATTTGGCACTATTTTTTATGGATAGGTGATGACAAAGAGGAGAATTCGAATTTGATCCAACTCTTAGTTGATGATGAGGCATCCAAGTCACTAACTTCTTCCTTTCTTTGTGCAATTCTGCAAATTTGGGGTCCAATGATACCTTTATATTTCTCAATCCGTAATATATATGTAAATTTGAAAGAGGTTATTGTAAATAAATATGTTGGTGAGATAAACCTCTTTCACTTTCCTAAAATTCCTCTCCAACTGTGCACAATAGGCTCTGTAAAACGATGTGTAAAACAGAGTTTTACAGAGTCTGAAAAATAGCCTCTACATATGTGCATGTATCTCTCAGTCTGAAATTAATGTGAAAAAACTGAGATAGGTTTTTGTATATGGTTCTATTAGGAACACAAACCTCCTTCATTTTTGTAATATTTATTTCTGATTGGCCACAAGATTCTCTGCAAAATGATGACTTAACAGGAATTTTCTGCAAAACGTGCTTTCCAACATTGTTTAATATTTCCCAATCCATAATGGCTGTTAGAAAAGTGAGAGAGGTTTTTGTAGATGGACATCTTAATAACATAAACCTCCTTCATTTTTTCAAAATTCATCTTGGATTCGTCACAATAGGTTCTACAAAACAATGACTAAAACATGCAATTTCTGCAAAAAATGTTCTTTCTTGTTATGTTTTTTCATCTTTTTACTTTCTTGCTCTTTTGACTGTTTTACTTTCACTTTAGACAAACCTCACTATTGGTGAAATTATTCTCATCTCTTTTTACCATTTTACTGCCTTCTGTATTTACTTTTATTGTTTACCTTTGACTGCTCTGTAACTTCATTTTAACTTTCACTAACTTTTACCTGATACACTTTAACCACTGATACTCTTTAGCTGTTATGCTTTCTAACCTCTGTTTGAATAGATTGGATAACAATCTTGGAGTAAACAAATCTTATGACTAGTATTAAGACTCTTTATCCAAGGATGTGATCTTCTGATCACCTCTTCAGGGGACAACCGAGTAGATTTTTCAAGCAATTCCCCAATGGACAAGGGAGTGAGGTTTTGACCAGGTTCAAAATGGAGCATCATTCAAGGCTACAGGAACTCCCATTTTGGTTCTTGTGGAAAAATGAAAATTTGGCTAATGGTGAGGAATTGAGTAAATTCACGGGAAAAACAGGTCCATTTGCAGATTTAGTAATTCAATTACAGTTTTCGGGGTCACGGAATGAACTAGTAATTAATTCTAACTCTGTTTCAGTGAAGGAAAAAAAGAAAGCCGAGATTTCAACAGAGTTCAGTTTGAATTTAGGGTAAATACCTGTTTTTTGGAGAAAAAAGCGTTTGGATAGGTGCCGGCTAAGGTAGATAATCTTCTGAGAGGCTTGTCTGCAATCTTCTTCGAAAGGATAAGGTAAGTGGACTTCACAAATTCGAATTTTGAATTTTTCTGCGTGGAAGGCGTTTTGTTTCACTAGCGTACAAAATGATGAAAAAGACGTGAATGTTTTGTTTTATCGGCAAAGTCAAACGTGGGGGGAATTTTTATTACTTTTATGGGATGACATCATTGATGTACGATGGATGTGTCACCGGGGTCAGGCGGTAAGCGGTAAATTCCGCACCGCTTTCGGGAGCAGGCGATTTTTCGCGGGGAGGCAGCGATTCCATTCGGAGATCAACACGTGGCGGGTGCACTTTTTCGAAACGACCGTGATCCCGCGCGTTAACGATCGGACGATGGATGGCTGGCAGAATTACAGCGGGCCGTTGATCAGGGAATGGGCGATCAGACGGGTGATATGACGTGAAGAAGGTAGTGGATTTAACACGCGGGCCCAAAGTAATTAATGTTAATTTAACTATTCCGGGCGGCGTATTATTGACTGAGGGATTGGTTATTAATTAATCCAGGTGATTAATTAATCCCGTGGTTTAATGAGAGTTGGGGTTGCGGCGGGGCTTTGGTTTTATTTGTTTTTTCCGTTTAAAACATAAAACATATGTTTAAAACCTTTTAAATATTGTTATTATATGGTAATAAATCAATGTAATTTATTATCCATAGGGGCGGGGATAGATTATAAAGATATATTTCTAACCAAAGGGCACATAATGTGGGTCTTTTATGAATAATTGGAAAATAAATACTTTGGTTGAAATTTTATAATAAGATGGGCTTTTGGGATATTTATGTAGAAGGAGTTATACATATAGGAAAATGTAAGTTATATAAGGATTTAATATTTAAAGTTAAATGTTAATATGACAATGGGACAAGGGAAACTCAAAATACTTTACACAACTAGGAAAGTGGAGATTTCTGAAGTAAATTGTATCATTTCAATTTCAACACTTAAACATAGAATAGTAAGTAATTTTGAGGGATTATTATGGAAATTTGCATAATTTTTCTAAGTAAAATAAAATTTTACTTAGGAAAAGATTAAAAGGGAATGTTTATAATAATAAATAACTTCAAATACTTAGGTCTTTTTGATCATCAGGCTAAGGGTCCGGTCCCTCCAAAAGTCAAGGAAATGCCTTGAGCCCCTTTAATCTTCAAAAACCTTAGCACTTTGGGGAAATTAGTAAAACTCTTAGGGAGAAAGTGATGTGGGAAGTTAATGATTTTGACTTTGCTTTCTGTAAATTTTCCAATGTATGTTCTGCTTCAGTACTTGTGATGAAAGTTAAAGATCAAACACATTTAACACCATCATTCATCATATGAAACTTTGCAACACCATCTACCTACCCTATCTACTTTACACTACCATTTTCTCTTCTTTATTAGGGTGCATTTAGACTGGAAAACCCTTATCAATCTTCTTTTCTTTTACAAGGCAAATCTATTTAATTCTACCATTATTACATCCAAGGGCTCAGATTAAACTGTTGAGCACCTTTTATTAACTCTACCTATCTGCTTATCTGCCAAGATTAAACTGTTTGGTCAGATATTTATTCTCTATTCTACAACATGAAATTGAAACATGAATGAGTCAAGTTTAAACAGTTTGACTCTTCATAAATTGTGGCAAAAGTTTGACAAGCTGCACACAATTTCTTTATTACAAAACTGAAATAGTAGTGGCATTTGGATTTGCACACTTTCCTTGGTCTATTTTTTGTTTGGGGTTCATTTCTTTCATTTTCTTGACCAATTTATTTTTCTTACCCTTTGATTTTTATTTTAGGGTATACCCTCTTTACATTTTTTAAATTTTTTGATTTTTTGGTTTTTCAAGAATATGGAACACCTTTGCTCAAGAAAAAGGTTTGAACATATTCCATATTTCAATCAAGAGAATCATGAAAAATGACACCTATTGGTATAGGAGTCTAACACATGCAAATAGAAAATTGAGCATGAGGAGGTGGGTCATAATCCCACATATGATACCAACGCAGTGCATCTCCTTCCTACCTCAAGTCAATACATGGTAAGTGGTTTCCCACCACTTACTTTCTGCCCAAGTCATCTCACTATTGCAGTGTAATATCCCAAAATGTGATTGCACAACAGTGCCTACTGAAATAATGGACTTATGGGAAATATGTGCACAGAAATGAGTTTGCAACCCTTGGATCCCTTATATCAGTAGATCTAAGGTCTAGATCCAAAGGGGGGGAAAAAGAAAATCAAACTAGGTGGGTTAAACAGATCTCCCACAACCTAGTCTAGCTAGAAAACACCCAATGAGAGGGGTTGCAGCTATATGCAAAGGAATGGTTAAAAAATAACGCAGTTCCTCTATGTTAAATTATAATAAAAATATGGGGCTAAATAATTACATGTACATCATAAAAAAAGATCTATAATGTGGCCCATATAGTGTACAAGAGAGAAATAGAAGATTTACAAAAAAAATCCCTCCAGATTGAGGTGCTACAACAACATATTGAGAATGCAAAGCTTGAGAGTGTTATTTTATGGGCTGAAGAAATTGTATATTACATTTAATATCGAGAACAGATCTATGTACAAAAATATAGATCTATATCAAATCTGTACACTAGATGAGTTCCTCTACAAATTCCCCTTAGGGTTTTGACCATAACATGAATGTACAGGAGTAGATCTGAGATCTAGAATTACAATTCTGTAGCAATATTTAGGAATTATGCAGTAAATAAATACATAATTAAATCATATCTGAAACAAACATGGATTGGTTGGACAATCCATGGATCACCACAGTGAAAAGGAGAATCCTATCATCGGAGATCTCTCCTCCAAAAAGCAGTCAAAACACCCTGCAACTTTCCTTTTGCAGATAACGTAGTATGGAAGGGAAAACTGTGTTGTTAGCTTCAGTGGTGATTAGGCCTGATGCCTTGATCTAGAAATGTAGCTCTAATGATCCAATACACTCTTCCAAGAGGTTAAAAGACACGCTCACTCAAAAGAGGCACTAGATTTGCCTAGATCTGAGTAGATCTAGCTTCCACTGCTACAGCTTACAAAAAAATAAAACCCTCAATAGGATCTGAATTGTGGTTGGAAGATGAAGCTTGGACCAAAGCCTAATAGTGGACAAGATAGAACAAGTCTCCTCCAAGATATGCTCAAGGAAGGAGGTGGGATTCCCGACCAGGAACACCCAAGTGCTAAACAACACTATTCTAAGCTAAACAGATAGAGAATAAGGAATGTATAAACAGATAGCACCTTTTGAAATTTCAAATAATCAACCCTGTCCTCGGTGTCCTCATCCTCATTTTATAATTTGGAAATATTTTCAAACCCTAAACCACCTTGATGATTTAGCTTCATTCACATGAGTGACCTCCAACATGAACTGCACTGTGGATTTGGTCCTGTTGACCCAGTCAATTGGCCCAGCCTCTTTCACACTTAAGTGTGTTTATAAAATTAGCCCAGATTTAGGTTGTTTCACATTGAGCATTGATTAATTTTGATGTTTAGGAGTTATTATTGGTCCTCCTTTACAATTTTATTCATAAGCATGAAAAACAAAACAAAATTGAATATTCCTATTAGCTTGGGCTAATTAGGAACATTACAGTCCTCCCCTCCAAAATGTTTCTTGTCCTCAAGCAACTGATAAGGTGAGTGCTGAAAATCTTATTCTCCTCCATTGGTGACACAATCATATGATAAGCCCCTTCTATGAGCTGAGTGTTCACCAATGCAATATTCCATGAATTGTTTCTTCAAAATCATTATGAGGTGTACATATTCCATCCCATAAAGAGTCAAGAATCCCACTGAAACAAACATGGCTGAATCTATGCTCCCCCTGAAATATGTAGCAAGGTATACAAAGAAAGCCTCCATCCCATGTGGTACACACATGCCTCCTACTCTTCTTCCATACAAATTCAAAAATAGGACAAGTACATCATCCATGCATGGAAGCAAGATTACAATCATATGAATAGAAATTTGAACAAGAGGAGGTGGTTCATAGTCCCATATGTGATACCAATGCAGTGCATCTCTTGCCTGCCTCAAATCAATATATGGTAAGTGGTTTTCCCACCACTTACTTGCTGCCCAAGTCATCTCACTATGGATGAAAGTGTGAGATAAGTTTGGTGCCTTAGGGAAGCACCCATCATGATAAAGAATCTCCCTTTGTTCATCAAGGGAGTGACCAAATTTAGAAATTTGAGTTGCGCATTGTTTTCCATGAAATTTACATGATGTATCACTCCTCCTTGGAGCCATGGCCTACATAAAAATTATGAAAGAATATGTATGATCAGAAAATAAAACTTAACTTACATAATCAGATTCCTCACCATCAATACCTCTCATACACATGGAGTTGTGCATGGATCTACCTCCTCTTTCCAAAGAAGGATGAGATGGTTGAAATAACCCCTCTATGGAGTCATGTTGCTACCTAAACTCCACATACTTCATGCATATTTGAAAATGTTGATACAGTTCTTCTTTCAAACCTTTCCAATCAAAGCTTCTCATGATGATGTTGTAGATCTTCATGGAGTACATATGGCTAAAACATAACTCTTTGTAAGCTCTTTGTAGTATCTTATGCTTGAGCTTGGAGGCTCTAGACAAGAAGACTCTACCATGATGATAGATGACCTCTTCTTGGACTGAATAGACCTCTTCATGCAACTAGTCATCAAGTATCATACATGTATGCAGATCTTTGGAATACTCTACAAGCAGTTGAGATTTCCAATACAGATATACACTACTCAATAATGACAACACTGATGATACATCCACTGGAGTGTCTATCATATTGCTAATCTTCTCCTTGGAATTCCTCATGAAATAGGTGTGTGTTGGAAGGTTGATCCTCCCACAGCATAGATCCAGATAGGAGAGTGGATGGTGATGTTGAGGGCATAAGATCTCCCCTCTCCTTCAGCTCACCCAAGCCTCCTAGCGTTGTAGCTTTGTCTTCTAATGCTCCAATCCTCCCTGGACTCATGAGTGGAGCATCAAGATGTGGGACACCCTTCACCAGATCTAAATCAGGTGATCTCCCAGGTGGTTTTCCACAATACAATGAAGCCTCATGGTTCTCTCTCTCATGCTTATCAGATGGGATCAACATTCCCTTGCTTCCACAGTGCAAGTTCACCTCTGATTTTTGTGTGGAAGCCTTCTAAAACTTGGAGACCCCTCTTAGTGGTGTAAGAGTGCCTCTGATTGGAGCATTTGCCCCATTTTCTGATAATGAATCATCTAGGTTATCCCTCCTTCGTTCTGTCTCATTTTATCCCAGTAGAGACACATGCTGCTCATACCCTCCATATGGAAGATCCTTAGGAATTCCTTGCAAAGCTGCAAGAACTCTTCTAATGGAAGCCATTGCTTTATCTCCATCTCCAACTGAAAATAGATCTCCTCCTGCTGTCACAGCGCTGTAGAATCTTCTCTAATCTCCCTCTCCCTCCTCATCATGGTTGGAGAATGCTTCATCATCAAGAGATCCTTTTTCTTGATCTCTTAGTGAGGAAGAATCTCTCATGTCTTCTCTTTTAGAGAAAATATCTTGTTGTAGTGGGGCTTTTTCCTTTGTCAAATTGTGTAGCAACTCTTCAACCCCCTCAACAATGTTTAGGATTGGATTTGGCTCCATGGAATCTTCCAACTTATGCAAAAATGCAGATCCCTTGGGCTTGATTGGCTCTTCCCAAGAAGTCTCTAATTATTCCACATCAAATCTCTTCACTAGTCTCCTAGTGAACCTTGCATAGGAAGAGATGTTTATCCCCTTTAAGGAAGAGGATTCAAACAACCACCAAGCATAAGCTTTCCCTTGAAGATGCAGCGCTGCTACTCTCAAGGCTTCTCCTTCTGTCACTTGATGCAGCTGCAATTATGTGTCAAGCTTCTTTACCCAATACTTGGCTGAGTCTTTAGGTGATCCATCAAAAGTAGGTAGAGAAAATCTACCCAAAGTGTGCTGAAGGCACCCTTTCCTCCCACTGTAGGTGCTGGATCTTGCTTCTTGGAGTTGACATAACTCTGGGAAACTAAAATTATCTTTGAACCTCTTTGATTGAGATTCATATTCTTGGAGATAATCACCAAGAGACTCCTCCTCTGGTGCTCCTACTTCTCTTCTTTCTCTTAAAAAGAAGGTGGGCATGTCACAACATTGCAGGTCAGATTGTGTGGTTGAATGCTCACCCACAGCATAAGAAGTGTTGGGGCTTCCTTCATGATAAAAAATCCTTGAGGGATTTCCATGTCTCCCCCTTCTCATTCCCCTGATTTCTTCCTTCATTTCATACATGGCTTGAGAAAGGGTATTAGAAAACTCTTCCCTACCAATCCTTCCCTGTAAAGGGGTTTCACCCTTCTTCTCTTTGTCCTCTATGTAATATTTCTTCTGTCTTATTCTTCGGTACCTCTCCTCCCTGACAGTGAGAGGTTCCTCCTCTTCTAGAGACATATTATATCTGCAAGAAAGCACAGGCTATGCCAAGAAATATGCTCCGATACCACTGTAATATCCCAAAATGGGATTGCACAGCAGTGCCTATTGAAATAATGCACTTCTGGTAAATATTTGCACATAAATGAGTTTTCAGCCCTTGGATCCCTTAGATCAGTAGATCTAGGGTCTAGATCCAAAGGGGAAGCAAAAACAAATCAAACTAGGTGGGTTAAACAGATCTCCCACAACCTGGTCTAGATGGAAAACACCCAATGAGAGGGGCTGCAGCTATATGCAAAGGAATGCTTCAGAAATAACGCATTTCCTCTAAGTTAAAGAAGAATAACAATATGGGGCTGAATAATTACATGTACATCAGCAAAACAGATCTATAATTTGGCCCATATAGTGTACAAGAGAGAAATAGAAGATTTACAAAAATAATCCCTCAAGATTGAGGTGTTGCAACAACATCTCAAGACTGCAAAGCTTGACAACATTATTTTATGGGCTGAAGTAGCTGTATATTACGTTTTAGATCTAGAATAGATATTTGTACAAAAATATAGATATATATCAGATCTATACACTAGATGAGTTCCTCTACAAATTCCCCTTGGGGTTTTGACCATAACATGAATGTACAGGAGTAGATATGAGATCTAGAATTACAGTTCTATCGAAATATTTAGGAATTCTGCAGTAAATAAATACATAAGTAAATCAGATTTGAAACAAACATGGATTGGTTGGCCAATCTGTTAGCCACCTATAAATTTTGTTATACCAAGAGGTGGCTAATTTTGTTCTTCAAAACTCCAAGAGATAATTCCCCTTTGATAACCTATCATCCTTGAAGTTTTTATGAAGATAACTAATACTTTATTTAATCTTCACTGCTGTTTTCCTAAAGAAAAGACTGCTGAAAAACCCACTTTCCCTTCATTTTTCTCCTCCTTTCATTCATAATTAATCTCCATTTTTATCCCCTTTTTCCTCATGAAATTCCTCCATTTTCCTCATTTATTTTCTTCCATTCATAAAAACCCCTTTTGATAAGGTTTAAAACTCCTTTTTTACCTTATCGGAAGCTTTCAAAATCCTTTGAAACACTTGAAAAATCATAAAAAACAACCTTTTTGTGCTAGGGCCTTAAGCCCTTTTGGCCCTAGCACCCAAACCACTTCCCCACCATATAACTCGTGCTAAGGACCAAGAGTTAAGTCTTGAGCACTAATCGCAATATAAGGTTTATGATGGGCACATTTCTTTGTTTAAAGGGAAAATCCCAATGTGATTGGCCCCTTTTTCTTTTTAAAACCCCCAACTCCTCCGCTCTCCTTCACGTAACCCTGAGCCCACAATCGGGCGCTAAAACATAATAAAAACCTTTGCCGAACCTTTTCCTCCTTTATATTTCATAAAAAATCCAATTTCCCAAATTTTTCATTAAGTCCGATCGTTCATTGGTTAGGAGAATACCAACCGTTGATCTAAAACCGATCAACGGTCTTCGGGATCTCGCATCGGAGTTTTCCATTGGATGAGTTTAATATGTTTATTGCCCCCTCCTGATTGGTGACTTAGCGATGGTTTCCCAACCATTGATCTGCTCCGCTAGACCCAAATCTGATGGTCCACATCACTCCATTTCAAATCCCATCCCTCCGCCTTTCGACCTCCGTAGTTAAATCTCCATCATCAATCTGGTCCTAAGATCATCGGCCCTCGTCTAATCGCATTGGAAAAAAATCTATTGCACCTTTCTTCTCTCCCCCGCCGATCGCAATCTTCTGATTGCATCTGGGCCGTCCATACACCAAGATCCGACGATCCAGATCAATCCTCACTTCCCTTTGTTATTTCTCAAACCCCGCTGTATAAATTTTTCAGCGAATCTCCGCTGTTGATATCTGCAAATCAACAGCCCGCATTAACCCAAACTCCGCTTGACCCTCACCTCATATTTTATTCCATTAACCCCAAGATTAAATCTGAGCCGTTGATCTGTTTCATCCAATGTTCCATATTTAACCCAGTAGGCCCAACTCATTTGGGACCTACCACCTGTTATTCATCAGTATTTTTCACTTGTTGGTGATGACTAGTTGTAACAGCCAAGTTTCCTAGCAGTTGATCTAAAAATTTTCAAATTTTCCAGCTGGAAAACACCCATAAACATTTTTTTCCCTCCTACTTTTTCAATCCGCCATGACGAGATGAAACATCATTATCAAGCCCTATCTAGCCTTAGCCATACTAGCTTTTCCATCAGCCCCAAAGAAAACAGTCCAAATCTGTCTAAAAAGTCTCCCCTAAGTTAGGTAGTGGTGCTTTAGGCATTTCTCCCTTGGAAAACTATCCTAAAAACCAAAGAACCTCTATCTACTAACAAACTAGTCGCAACAGACCTTCCTATTCTACAAATAAATTTGGTTATACCCTTAAGTCGTGCCACTAATAAACCCTCAAGTCTCAGCAATACATGTACCATAGGTCAAACTGATATTAGGTGGTTTTACAGTGATTCAATGGATCTTTCAAGAGAATAAGTGTACCAACATCCCAGAAGACAATATTTTGCTCAACATGGGAAGACAGCTACTTCTCATGTGATTTTGAGCCTGGGATGTAGCTACAGGGTAGAGAGTTTTTTCATTAAGCTCTTGCAATCACAGTCAAAGCATGAAAAGGTAGTGAAAGGAAAAATAACACTGTTAAAAGCTGATGAAATGGCATCACTCAGAAAAACCTCCTTCATTTATAAGTAGAGGGTTAAGGAAAGAGAGCGCCTCCTTCATCTATAAGCAGAGGGCCAAGGATAAAGTTTGATTTTAAGAATTGCACTGACTATAAGGAAATGTTGATTGGACACAGTGAGACAACAACTAAAGGTTTCTGAAATAAAACTGATGATTAAAGGCAGAGGCAAAGTAGTGGGCTTTTAAAATTGGTTTGCATGAGCTCCATTGTTATTGAGTTACAATGTGAAGCTAATGGGCTGATCATCAATGAAGAAATATTATTAAGCAGATGGCCAAAAGAGCCAAACAGTCTTGGGCTCAAACTAACTTCTGCCATCATGTATAAGGGAAACCACTATCAGTATGTTCATCAAAAATTCTTCATTTGGTTGAGACAAAGGCTAAAAGGAAACTAGGAATTTTTCAAAGTAGGCCTCCTTCATCTATAAGTAGAGGGCCAGAGCAGTGATTGATTTTAGGATTTTCACTGACTGAGAGACAAATTGTAAGAACAGTAGGATACAGTTGAAGGCTTCTGAACAGAGCAATGATGTCAAAAACAAAGGGAAAGCATAAGTACTATAACCATCAAAGAAGTTGACTTATCTCCTATCATAGATTTCTTTCAAAGACAGGCTAGAGCCAAAAAAAAGTACAAACCTTGCTGAGGGGTGTAATTTCCTTAAAAAGTTACAAAGACCCATCTCCTTGATAAGCAGGCTTGAAATTTAGTCTTTGTTCCTTTAAACAAAACATAGTTGAAAAGTAGTTGAAATCAGCTGGGTTAGACACAGGCCAAAGAGTGATGATTGTTTTTCAAAAGGTATTTTTCTTCCTATTCATGAATAATTTTCTTTCAAACTACTCATCATAGTGGACATAAGGAAATATGAGTTTAGTTTTCCCAAAAAGGAATTTCAACTAAACACATAGGCTCATAAATATGTAAGAAGGATTATGGCGTGAGTTTCAAGTTCTGGAACAACATTCAAAGCCAATAATGCATGCCACAGTTACAAATGAAGGCATTTTCCTTATGAAAATAGGTCAAAGGTACCTTGTTGTTGCATTTTGAGTAGAGAAGAAATTTTTAGAAGAAGTGCCCTCTTGATGCACAGATGATAGTAAAGCTCAGGTGAGTACAACTGGTTTTCACCTCACAATCAAAGAAAAAGTCATTTGGAGAATACATCTACAGTCCCTATGTGGATTTGAGCCAGGTTCCCTCTAACAAGCAGATACAATCATAAGGAGCAGAACTGTCAATCAAGTTTTAAAGAGATAAGTCATCTCCTTGCAAAATGGAAAAATATGCTTCACCACTCATCGATATGTTTTTGAGCGGATTTTCCATTTTGAAATTGTTATTAAAAGGTCAGCAATGGTAGAGTTTCCTTTTTAATAAAGCATAGTGAAAATGCAGTAGAGGAGTTTTGCAATTCCTGAACAAAGCCTCTTCACTTAAACAAAAGTCATCACTATGTTACCTTTTCAAAAAATGGAAAAATATGCTTCACCACTCATCGATATGTTTTTGAGCGGATTTTCCATTTTGAAATTGTTATTAAAAGGTCAGCAATGGTAGAGTTTCCTTTTTAATAAAGCATAGTGAAAATGCAGTAGAGGAGTTTTGCAATTCCTGAACAAAGCCTCTTCACTTAAACAAAAGTCATCACTATGTTACCTTTTCAAAAGTCAAACTCCACTTTTTGTCGAAAGATTGGTGCAAAGAGTCTTTAAAATCCTTTCAAAGGTTTTCAAAACCTTCACCAAGCAAACGTGAAAGGAACTTGGAATTTTTTTCTTTCAAAGAAGTTAAAGGGACCGTTACAAACTCATTTGAAATTCTCAAAACACAAGCAACACTTCCCTTGTCTTTTCACTAGACCGAAGGAGGAATTTTCAAGCAAATTTGCAGAAGTTTTAAGCTTGGAGACCGCGCGGCACGTGTGGAAAAGCGCACGGCGCGTTCAGGAGCGATTTTACGAAGAGGTTACACTGCTGCGTGGCGTGCGGTGTGCGACAGTGTAACATCTTCGTAAAATTGCTCCTGGAAAAGCGCGCGGTGCATTCAAGAGCGATTTTACGAAGAGGTTACACTGTCACGCGGTGCCCTGCGCACCTGTAGGCGCTGGTCACGACTGCCCATCGTCGACCCGACACCTTTCTATTGCGCGGCGCCTTCCCTATTGAACATGTCGCACATGTTTCAAATGATCAAAGTGCCTCCAAACAAGTCATGAAGCTGCTCAATTCCTCAAGAAAAGCCCACCATCGATCTTCAAGGTATTTTGTTTGCCTCCTTGCTAAATTCAAGCTGTTAAGTGGTGTCGAAAATATGAAACTCATGGTTTTAATCAAAGTGATTTGTGAATATTTCGAAGAAAGTTGTTACAGTGGGAGAATGGTGGAAGGTTCATTTTAGCTTCAAAGAACCTAAACTGCCCTAAAAATTGCTAAAACCTCACACTCCCTAAAAGACACAATAAACACCATTTTAGTGGTTTTGTCAAGTATTGAGGATATCCTAATTGTTTTAGCAAAAAACCATAAACTCTGTCAGCTATATGTATTGGTGAAAATAGTGGTAAGGAGGGTTGAACTTTTGTTTAAGGTCCGAAATTGTTGTGGCTGTCATTGCCCGACATTGACATAGTAAAAGTGGTGGGTTTATGATGATGTCAAAAGGCCTAAAAGCTGCCCTCGATACAGAGCTAAAAGCATAAACCAGCAAGTCAAAATATACATAGTAGTGGAGGTTTGTAAAATTGTTGGAGGTGCCTAAACTGTGATAGGGCAAAACCATAAACTTTGTCAACTATAATGTAGTGGTGAAAGCAGTGGTAAGAAAGGTTGAACTTTTGTTAAAGTCCGAGTAACAACAATGATCATACATAAATGGCTTTGTTACTTTCAAAAGTCCTCTCTGTGTGGTGAAAAGAAAAATCAGTGCTACCTCTTTATCCATGAAACAGACTGTAGTGAGTGAAGTTGTTATTACAATTTGAAGGTGTTTTGTCAAACTCTGTGTGAGAAACAATGAAGTACAAAAGGCGTGTTTTTTATTGGGAAGATTGTTTTGCCTCTGTCTAAATACAAGGTTGTCTTGTTTTCATCAAAACATAAAGGATCTTTGTAAACATACCCAGCCATAGTAACATTTTCACTATGTTCTTGCTATTTTGATAACTTTGGTTGATTGGCATAAAAAGGGAGACAGACAATGTTTTGGAAGGAGCAGAGAGTTTTGTGTTAAAGAGTCATTTCACATAGCATTTGAAGAATTTTTCCTTGCTCAAACAGTGACTAACCAAGAAAACAGAGTTGTGTTTGAGAAAGAATTTTAAAAAACTATTTTGAGGCACCTTGGCGTTTCAGAGAGCATTCATAACAAGATGCCTTCTAGGCAGGATAGTAGGAGTGGATTGCATAAGAGATTCGAGCCTATTTCCACTGAAGAAGTGAATTCCAACCCATCAGTCTTTTTCAATTTCCATGAGGTTAGGTGTTTAGATTTTTGTCAAAGAGTGCAAGAGGTGAAGAGCTTTTCTCCTTTGACACACCTTTGTGCTTTGAGGTTTTAAGACAAGCATTTCCAGCTGGTGGACCTTGATTTCAAATTCTCTCCAAGGTCCATCTCGAAGGCCACTAAAATCCCCTATATTGGGGAGAAATGGTTTAAACAAATCCATTTGGACTCAGAATATTACAAGCCCTTTCTAAAGCCTGAGCACAGAGATTAATGTCCTTCTATTTTCCCTTTCTCATATCTTTTGGCTCGCTATGCCCCCCTCATGAAGATCATCATGAAATACTTCACTTGTGAGGGAAGATTTTCCTGAATTTATGCATATCACATTTGACTGCTCATGCATTTCACTAGGGCCAAATTTCTAAATCTTCCTTTCTTCTTACACAAGAGCATTGAGAAAATGGCCTCCAATGTTCAAAAGAAGCCTCCTTCACAGAAAATAGCTTGCCTCTTCCATCACTCTCTCATCAAAGTCATCATTCTTCATCAACTTGAAAAGAGGGAGGTCTCTTGGGATACTTTCATCACCCATCCGGATTTCTCCACTGTCCCTCCAGTTCATACATCCTCTACACCTTCTACTCATCATCCCTCGCCTTCTTCTAGCAGACCTATTCCCAAAAAGCTCAAGTTTACCATAGAACAAACAAAGGAGCCTGAAGAAGGAGAAGAGACTGACCATTAGGAGGAAGAAGGACATGAGAAGGAAGAGGAAAGTGATGATGAGAAGCAACAAGGGGATGAAGAAGAAAGTGTTGAACAACAGCATCTCAGTGAGGTAGAACAGGAGTAGCATGAAAGTGCTGAAAATGAGCAGCATGAAGATGTTAAACAAGGGTATGAGAGGGATGAACAGGGACATCCAAAGGGTGATGAACAGGGGTAGCCAAAAGGTGCTGAACAGGAGCAGCATGAAAGTGATGAATAGGGGCAGCGAAAAGATGACACACAGTAGCTACAACAGTATGAGCAGGGGCAACCTTAAGGTGAAGAACAACAGCCTCCTCAAGAGGAATAGCAAACTCAAAAAGAAGAGGGGAAGAAGGATAAAAAGTTGCAGCACAGTGAGGAGGAAAGCCCTCAAAGGGAGATGCAAAAATAAAGCCTAGGCATCCATGAAGAGAGCCAAGACATTGGAAAAAATGAAGGGCAAAGTGACAAGGGTAAAGAGCCCATGGAGCATGTGCTAGCTGCCTCTCCGAGGAAAGGGGCCATGCTCTCTTCTCCGAAAGTGGCCAAGCCCCGGACAACAAAGAAAAGAGTGCCTAGAGTCATAACTCCAAATATGACTAGGGCCCTCCGAAGCAAGGGAAAATTTCCAAAGAAGCCCATGGTTGAACTGCCTAAGAGGAAGAGTACTAGAAGAGCCACCCAAAGCAAAGGGAAGGGCAAGGAAGAGAGCAGTCATGAGCAGGAAAGGGAATTCAACATCATCCAAATCCAAAGTGATGATAGTGATAATGAAGCCCAGATCCTAGAAAATCTATTGATCCATAGAGAAAGCCAAATTGATGCCTTGAAGGCTGATCTTCATAAATCTAGGAATTTCAATCAATTTCTGCAAATTCAAAACAAGCAGATGAGTGTCCATATGGCTGTTTATGAGACACGGGAAATCAAATAGAAGAAGGAGGCCTCCAAAGCACAAGTGAGGTTGGAAGAACTCATGGGTGAGTTCGATGAAAGTGAAGGCGAAGATCAGCCTAGGCAAAAGAGGCCAAGAACCATGGGGCTAAAAAGGGCCCTTGAGAAACAAAAAGAAGAAGAAAATGCCCTTCTCCAATCTACCCCTCTCACTGCATTGTTCAAACAAGAGATAGAGAACAATTGGGATGAATGGATTGAGAGAGTTAATGATCACTTGGAGAGGAAATTGGAGAAGGAAAATAGGGACTGGGACCTTCAACGGAGTATGACGGGGCATTATAAAAAGCTAAATCAGTTTGCCCGACGGAAGTTGAAGGTTGTTCAAGAAAAACTCAAGGAGGCCAAAGGGAAGCGCTCAACACAAAAATTGAGGAAAGACACCTCGAGACTCCAAATCTTGGCATCTTCTTCACAACATGTTGCTGAAAACCCTTGAGGGTCATGCTCGCCAAGTTTGGGCAAAATTCGACATATTTTGGTTTTTTGTCATTTTTGGGTTTTTGGCCAAAACTCACGGGCATTTCCATTTCAGTTTGGGGCATCATCAGAGGATGAGAATGATAGCATTGGATGCCATAATTTCAGGAGCACATAATCAGTGATTTTCAAGACATTTGAAGATCTTTTGCTCCCCCGAAATGGCGAAAAATGCTCGTTTTTTCTTCACTATGCCCAGTTTATCAGCAAGGCTTATTTTTTGGGTTTTTACACACAGGCCTATTTTTGGAGGACTTCTAGTGGTCAGTTGGGATCAAACTAAACATTTTCAGAAATTAGACACTCAGAGCTTTCCAACGAGCTATCATGAACCTCATTTCAGCATCGGGAAGGCTTCCAAAAGTTGCCAACAAGTCAGGGGACCTTTTGCTGATGTATTTTTTGAGTATTTTTGTAAAAATTGAGCCTTTCAAAACTGCTTTTTCCTCATGTGCGTTTAGCTATTTTTGCACATGAGCAGTTATGAAAAGTCAATTTATTTCCCTCTTTTAACATTTTTTAGATATTTTATGAGATATTTTGTGCCTTGGGCTTTGCAAAGCCTCAAGGACAAAATAAGATATTTTGGATAGGCCAATGAGATTGCAAGTTGAACTAAGAGGTTTTCCTCACTTGGGCCTATATATTCCAAAGGCTTTCATTGTAAACAAGGCTGGAATTGATGAATAGAACCAATATATGGTCATATAATCTTTGGAAGAAATACTTGTCTCATGCTTTTGGATAGTCTCTTGGATGTTCTTGGATGATGAAAGAGGATTGTTGTTGGATTCCATGACTTGGTAGAATGGTATAGTGTCTCTCTCTTTGTTTTGTTTCCTAGTTTTCATTCATAAATCCATGTTCTTTCTTGCTATAGGACAGTAGAGAAAAAATTTGAGACATGCCCTTGGAGGAACCTCAAATTTCCTGTTTCTTCATAGCTTCCATGTTTTCTTCATTCTTAGTCACATTAAAGAATTCTTGATTGCTCTTTAATAACTTAAGGATGCTGTTTCTTGTTTCATTCATGGTTTTATGCATGCTAAGTATGATTTACGGTATGCCCTGCTTACTCATGGCTAGCCATAGCTCCATCTATGAAATTTCTCTTTGACCGATTAGATTGTCATTTGTTGAACCAAGGAGGTCTTGTTCTGATCTTTCCCTTTGCCTAAGACTATGCAATCTTGTTTTCAAAGTGCCCAATAACTTGAAGTACTGTGTTTAGGCATTCCGGCATAGTGATTTGAGTTGTTTGTCTATCTTAAGTGTATTTCCGTAAAGTATGATAGCCATTTCCCAAAGTTAGAGAGTTATATATCTCTATGCATGGCTTGAATGTTTATTTCTATGTATTGATTAGATTATAGTTACATTTCTCATGATTAATGGTTTGACCTACCATGTTTGTGTCAGCTATTAAACTAATTATGCTTGGAATCCTTTGTTATTCACAAACTTGATGTCCATCTTACTCCATTTTTCCCAAAGATCCATTTTACCTCGAATCAAATCGACCCTTCAACAACCTTGTATCACCATCTGATAGCTTTCTTGACCTCTTCGACCCCATAGCGCAGTTGATCTAACATCTTTGTACCTATCTTATTATCTTTGATCAGTTTCATCCCTCACAACCTAAAAACCCAAAACCAAAAAACCTACTTCATAACTAGCCTAAAATCAGAACACAATAAGCAAACACACAGATATCCCTTACACTAATAGAGAGAGCCCTCTCTGAGTCCAGGAAGGCTAGGTCCTTGGGCTCCAAAGATTGGTTTCATGTTACACTGTCATTTGGCTTGCCAATCAGCCAAATCATAGGACACTAACACCACCCCCATTGATCAATCCTAGCCGTTCATCCCCTGATCCGACGGTTAAGATTAAAATCGCCTTGACCCTGCCCCACCTTTTATCGCCCGTGCATCTATTCTCCATCGCGCTCTCCTCACGACTTTCCTATCTAAAGCCCCAGATCTGACGGCCAACGTGCGGTTTCGCGTAATTTTGAGTCCCGAGGTTAATGTTTTAACATTATGTGATGTGGGTGGTTTTAAAAATCCATGTGTCAATCTCTAACGCATATCGCGTTCAAAAAGGCAATATCGCCTTCCCTCCTTTTCTTCATGCGAAACCAGTGGTTTCTATGGCCGAAACCACTTTACCCCATTTATATTACATTCCATTGCATTTAATCTCCACCGTTGATCTTTGAGATCTAACGGTCCCAGTTTAATCCAACCATTACACTATCGCCCTCTGCCTTTCTTCCAAGGGACTTCATCGATTTACCTCTGTCGTCGATCTTTGTGGCTGATCTCATCCAACGACCCAGATTCTTTCTGAAACCCCGAATTTCATTTAACCCTTTTTCGCTATCGATAAAGGTTTTCTTCCATTTTCTTCACTTTTTCTTCCATTTTATCATAATATTACCCCCTTTGCATCATATTAACCCGATTAATCTCGGCCATTGATAAATCTGATCTAACGACCCGGACTTAATCCAATCACTGTTTATCCAACCGCCTCTCCTTTTGACCCCAACAAGCAATCTTGACTGTTGGTTCTGTTCATCCAACGGCCATGATCAAACCTAAACCTCCGAAGTAGTTTAAACCTTTTCCCCACAGGATTTTTATAACTTTTATATGTTTTTGCAGGTTTTAATGGTTTTCCAAATGTTTTAAAGGAAAATTGAAGGTCGGGGATGACGATCCCTCAGGCCATTATTCATCAAGAAGATCATTTTGTAGGGTTTTCCCATTATGTTTTATCAGTACCTCATGAGCACTGATGCCTTTATACAACCTCTGCACGTCTGCGACAACAATGGAAACACAACAAATACCATAGTCGAAGAGTATCAGTATCCAGGGATAAAATCAAAAGCAAAAAACCTGTTTGAATACTGTTAACACAGTTTTGGAAGGATTAAGGCATTAATTCGATTTAATCAAAGACCTGATCCACGATTGAAGACAATTTGAAGACCAGAAGACAGAAATTAAGCTTCATTAAGCCTAAAACACAGAACTCAAGTAAATTACAGGTGTTTTAGGTTAAAATGATAATATCTATCAGTCTGAGAAGCCTCCACTTCCACATCAGAGGCTAATTGAATCCTCACCTTTTACAAAAAGACACCTGCAGCCTCAAAGCAATCAAAGAAGGCCTACTTATTGCTTCAACAGAAGATATTTGCATAAAGACAACTGAACAGTTATTACCAAAGAAAGAATAAAATCTCAATCTGTCAGCAGAATTATTACAAAGATAAGAAATAGGCCTCGAAGTCAATATTTTTTCCCTTTGAGTTTAAAAAGGCAGAAACAGAGTAAATATACTGAATCATAATTCAATGCTCTCCTACCTTAGGCCTTCATGGTTTTCGAGGTTTGGAGCTGCATTTAGTGTAGAATTTATTGCATTTTAAACCTAAAGCTCCTCCACCTCCTCATTTCTTCTATAAATACTTCTGAAGAAGATGAGATATAGGTTGGTTGATCACTAGCTGTAATACTGAAGCTCTCTGAAATAATACATAGTATGTTGAAGTTGAAGAAGAAATTGAAGTCTTGGAAGCCCTGATGATGTTGTTGCATGCTTGTTCTTGAGAAGGCTCTATCATTGGATCCATGAGCTTGGTTGTTGGTGAAGTATTCTAAATTGTTTAATGTTTTCTCCTGTTTTCATTTGTTCCATAATTTCTTACTACAGTAAGATGAAAGTTTTAGGCTAAGAAATGACTCCTGGAAGCACCTTAGACCTGTTTATCCTTCACTGTTTTATGTTTTCTTCTACTGAGGCATTTTAGAGTCTTCAATCTCTCTCTTTAGTCCTCATGCTTGGTTATTTCTCTAATAGTTCGAATAGTTGGTTTCAGCATGATTTATGGTTCTCCCTGCTTGTCTGCTGCCACTTAAAAGCTGTTATTGAAGTCTCCTTTTGAAGTATCTTTGTTTATAATTGTTTCAGGGAATATCACCCTAGAGGTTCGTTGGGTTACAACCTCCACAGAGCAGGGGCATGCTACTTAAGAAGGACTCACACAACCATGCACATTCAGAAAAACCAAATAGAGTAGAATGAGAAAGTTACCCGTAGGTCCTACGGTTGAAGTAGATCCTGTGGGGTCCAAACCCCCCAGCCACCGTCCTTCCTTCTTAACCTGAAAGACAAGAAGAAACAAGTACGAAGAGCCGGTTGTACAGCATATATCTACTCTAAATGTTAGTGAAATCCATATAAAACATTAAATAGATCATAATGAATGCTTAAATAACAATATTCTCATACATATAAGCATACACTAACACGTATATTTCGGGAACAGCATGGTACTTCTGTATTATAAATAGCATGTACAAAAGTAACGAGTGGAGAGATCACCTGATTCTTCCACGGCCTTCGAGCAGACCGTCGTCCGGATCCGTCCAGCCCTTGCCTCGCTAAGACTCCTTCCAAACTGGTGCATATGATATGACATATAAAGGGATGTGCATCTCAAGGGAACAAGGGTTTCCTATAATGAACTGGGAAAGTGCAGGAGGCACGGGGAATCAGACTTGGATAGGGAATACCAATAGAGTATAATATCAATAAATTCTCTCTCTCCCTTAGGCCATACACATGAGGGGTTTTTATAGTCCCTCCAAGTAGTTTCAACAGTTGGAAACAGTTGGCCACGTGCTGGGGTGGTTGAACTACCTGAGTAACCATCAACCCAGCCCGAAAATAGGGAATAATTATATATTTTTTAATCATTTTAATGGCATACGTGGAAAATTCTAGTTGGACTCGCGTATACACGCGGAAAAGTACGGGCATAGTCGCGTATGGGGATTTTTACACTGTTTTTAAGTGAATTTGTCCAAGTCTGTAGGAATGGGTGCCCAAAGCCATATAAGCAATCATGAATCATATGAAGGTGAGAAATGATGCTATAACAATAATGAGCCAAGGAAGTCTATTCTGATCATGCCCTTTGTCCTTGCTTGAACATTTGTCTTAAAGGTTTTTATAGTTGTGATCATAGATGTATTTAGGTGTTCCCTCTTCTATGACCGTAATTATCAGTGAATCTTTTATGTTTTCTAAGTCATTTTAAATAAAATATTTGAGGAAATAGGGTGTTCCCCGAATCTTAAATTTCATTTTAAAAGTTGTTTTGAAGTCATTATTTTCTTAAAGTGTGGTTTGTAGAATTCATGGTTAGCCCTATCTATCAAATAACTCTTTATTGTTCAAGTTATGCTTTCAAATTCCCTTTGTTGAGAATTAAACTTCTCTTTTCTAAACCATTAATGTCCATCTCATTCATAAACTAAAGGATCCTGTGGCCAAGTTAGATTTTCCCTTTGATATCCCATATCCATTGATAAGTTTTTCATAACCTCTTTTTGGCTCCATTGCGCAACAAAACTGACATTTCCCCTTTCTATATATCTTTCCTAGACCTTTTATGTTTTGTTGTATCAATTCAACTAGAAAAACAAATAAACACTTGCACTTAATAACTAGTCTAAAACCAATACCCAAAGCACACAATATAAACCTTTGCAAAAAACAAATAATTTGAGAGATCCCTCTCTGAGAGCAGGAGGACTAGATCCTGTAACTCTAAAGATTTGTTCTGATGTTGCCTTGTCTTTTGATTTTCCAAACTATCAAAACATGGGAGACCAACATAATGGCGATTAAAGTGGGACCTACTGAGAATACAATTGCTTGAAAACAATTCTTAAAACTCTTTAGGCCCTTAACCTGACAAAGAACACCATTGTGCACATATCCCACCGCTCACACCAACATAATGGCTATCACGGTGGGACCTTGAGTGAAAATATTTAAAAAAAAACACTCACTGTCCATTATAACATAAGTAGCCTTCTTCAAGCACTACCTAACAAAATGGTATTCATGATAGGACTTATTTGAATCAGTGACAAACTAAGTAACCCTTAGGATTCTCATAGAACCTTATCAAACCTTGAAGGAATCAGTTACCAAGCCATAAGAGTGAAATATGTATGTTTAAACACCTTAGCTAAGTGTTAAATCATATCTAGGACACTCTCATAACCTATAAGACCGAAAAAAATCAGAAAAACCCAAAAACATTTCAGTTTGGCTTCATAATAGACATGGTGGTGGAACCATCCAATATTTTACCTTCCTAGAAGCTAAATAGTTTCCATCTGGCGACTCCACTAGCCCCAGTAGGCCTATTACTCATCTAGGTCTCCAGATCTCTTTAGGACTGTGTTAACCAGCCTTGAAGAAGCTTAGAAGCCTAGTCCCATACTAGATAAGACATTTTGAGAGGTAAAACTTCCAAAAGCAGTTTCTAAAAACTTTAACCTCTCTCATTTTTGAAAAACAGTCTGGCTTCACATAGGATCAACACTAGATCCCATCCAGACCCAAATCCTCCTTTGATAGTTGACAATCCAGAGAGAATTCTACGGCAGAATTCTAATTCTTGAAAATCAACTGCTAATAGGAGCCTCTTAAGAACAAAATTTGTCCCTAAAAACCTTGTTGTCTTAGAGGATTCACACTTTGATTTACATCATACAAAGAACATATTTAGAACTAGATGTCAAGGTGATTTAAACCGAACTGATATTAACATTGCAGATTTGCAACACAGCTTTAGTAGAGAAGCCTCACCTTCCACTCCTCCTGATTCCCAGCTTCTTCATCACTTTAGCCTTTTCCATAACAAATCTGCTCAAAACCAGTTTGCTGGTCCAAGTGTTTCTTCCATCCTATATACATGATGGTTTCGCCCAAATTTTAGGAGGAGATGTAAAGAAGTGGTTTAAAAATTTACCTGCTAACAGCATCAATGATCTCCCTGCTTTGTATCAAACATTCATACATAAATGGGAACTAAAAAAGAACCCTCTCCAAATACTAGCAGAGTATAGTAGCCTTAAAATAAATCAAGGAGAGAGCGTTCATGACTATTCCAATAGGTTTAATAGTGTTTACAATGCTCTTCCACCTCACATGAAAACTCCCTAAGGCATGGTCTTGGTAAGATACCCTGAAGGTTTTGATGTTGAAATGGATTATCAGGTAAGGGAGAGAGATTATTTAACTCTGGAAGACATGCAGAGAGGAGATGTGAGTGTAGAAGCAAACATAATTGAGAAAAGAAATAGTTTGAGATTGTTGAGATTGCAACAAGATGATGAGCTCAGTGGAAAGAAGTCGCCTTCACTAAGTGGGCCCGCATGCTATTTTTGGCGCAAAGTCTATTTTTAGACTATGTCTATTTTTAGACATATGGATCATGTTCTATGAGTTGCAGGATGCTATTTGTGGATGGTTGGTCAAGTCGAAAAAAATAGATGGACTTCTATTTTTAGACATATTGGGCGGAATCTATTTTTAGATTGCCAGTCTAAAAATAGATATGTCAAATATTATTAGCTCTAAATAATATTTGGACTCTAAACATTATCTGTTCCTCTTAGATATCCTGATTAAGTGCAAAAAGATGTGGCACAGAGTCGATGTATAATCATGCTGTCTCCTTTATAGGTTATAGAGCTATTTCATGGATACTGGCTTAGAAATCGGTTGTGCGTAGGTTTGGTGGAGTTGATTGAGGAAGTTAGTGGAGTTGTATTCAATTTAACTAATCTAAACATAGTTGAGCTATTTGTATTCAGTTTAACTAATTGATACAATTAGTGAGAGTGGTGTGAATTAATTATTAATTAATTCACTAATTATAAACTCATTAATTAACTAAAGAATGCATCAGTTAACTTCAGTGCATGGACAGTTTCAGTGGAGACCAGTGCAGAAATAGGTGAAAGAGCAGGTTAACTATCAGTTGTGACTATACAGTTGCTATTTGCAACACACAGATAATTGGAGAAGCCCATGAGGATTGCGCAGTACAGGCCAGGTGTTTTATGTTATTTAATGAGCCATCCCATAGCATTGATTACGCAATAGAGGCTAGCTATCAAGTGGCAAAATATTGGAGCATGTGTTTTGCTAGATCTAGCTTGATAGTGTGTAGCAATTGAGGGTAGTGCTGAGAGCTTGTGAGGAGCTTTGTACTATGATTGTTACATGATATCCATGACATATAATATACAGATTGGAGCTTTCCCATTAAATAATGTGTTCATATGTGTGATTTTTTGTGGTTTTAATGTGTGCATGAAATTGATTTTATTTCCGCATGTAATGATCAATGGTAGAAGAGATTCTTCATTGTGCATGAAGCTAAAATAGTGTGTGATCAGGAGAATCTCGGTGAATAATATATCTGTTATTCAAATTTATACATGGTATCAGAGTGATATTGATCATTGGAGCAATTGCAAAACATTGAAGCGGTTGAGTTTTGTGCTGGTGGAATTCGAATTTGCAGCAGCGTTTTCTTGGTGTCGAAGTTGAGATGTCTTTCAACGGATTGCGATTGGTGTATGCCCTTGAGGGAAGCTCGAATTATATTGCATGGAAGGACAAGATGGAGGCAGTGCTGGATGACAATGGGTGAAGGAGTTCATAGATGCAGAAGTTCCAAAACCTACTTCTAGTGATGCTGCCGTACTTGACGCATGGCAAAAGAAGACATCAAAGTGTCAAAGGATTCTGTTGGAAGGTGTGAAGGATCACATAGTGTCCAGCCTTCATGGTAAGGCTTCTCCATTCTTGATGTGGAAAGCTTTGACAGATTTATTCCAAAGCAAGAGCGACCAGAGGAAGTTGGCGCTCAAGGATAAAATCAGGAACATAAAAATGGAGAAAGGCGACAGTATGCCCAAGTACCTCACGAAGTTCGTCCAATGTAGGGATGAGCTGGGAAGTGTGGGGGTGAATGTTGATGATGAGGACTTGCTGAGCTTGGCTCTCCTTGGGCTTCTGAAGAGTTGGAATTCCCATTAGGACTCTGTCAATGGTCGGGAGAAATTGCTAGGATGGGAGCAACTTTGGTCGGATCTTGTGCAAGAGGAGATAAGGCGGAGTACCAGGAATGGATCTTCATCAAAGAACTATGATGAAGAGAATTTCTCTTTGGCTACCAAAGAAAAGAAGGGGAAGAGCAAGAAATCTTCTCATTCCGGTGTGAAAGGCAAGAAGCAGGAAATGTCCAAGGTGAAGTGCTTTCACTGTCACCAACACGGACATTACGCCACTAATTGTCCACAGAAGAAGAAAAATAAGCAGGCTACTGGGATTGCAGCTGGAGAGGCCTTAGCCTCGCAGTTTAAGATGGATTTTTCACTGATCGCATGCTTGGTCTCAAGTGTGATGGGTTCAGTGTGGTTTCTTGATAGTGGTGCATCTTTTCACATGACAAGAGATCGAGATTTTTTTACTGATCTGGATGAGAAAGATCTTGGAGTGCACATCAAGATGGGCGATGATGGTAGATACAGTGCGACCGGTATCGGTACAATTTCCTTTAAGAGGGAGTCTGGTAAACCCTTCTTATTGAAGGAAGTGATGCATGTTCCAGGATTGAAGAAGAATCTTATCTCTGTGGCGATGTTATAAGACAAGGAATATGATGTTTTCTTTAGCGAAGGAAAGGCTTTCCTGCACAGTAAGGCAACTGGTGAGACCCGAAGGATAGGGATTCGAGTTAAGAACCTTTATCAATTGCAGGTAGATGGCTGCGCAGCAATGGCAGGCAAGGCAGAAGGAGTGGTGAGCCAGGATGATGGCAAGTTGTGGCACCGGAGATTGGGCCACCTTCACCATGGAGCTTTGAAGATACTGCAACAGATTTCTACTGGGCTTCCTAAAGGCACTCTTGCACAGTCAGATCAGTGCAAGGGGTGTACCTTGGGAAAATTTTTGAAAGCCACCTTTCACGAGAAGGATAGTCATGCCACGACGATCCTTGAGAGAATTCACACAGACGTGTGTGGACCTTTCTCAGTAGCTTCGACAACAAAGCACAAGTACTATGTGATCTTTGTTGATGAACTTTCTATGTTGGATCTTCTTCATGCAAGAAGATGGTAGACATACCAAAGTTCTGAGTTTAAGCCACTGCTGAGAAAGAATCAGAATCAGGCAGGTTCTTAGGAGCTTATTAATGGTGTGAATTCATCTCTCGCGAATTCAAGGACTTTTGCAAAGGTAGAAGGAATTCGAAGAGAGCTCATAGCACCTCTCATAACCCACAAATGTAACGGGGCCTCGAGCTGGCTAAGAACAACGATCATGGGTGCCGTGATAGCTATGCTGCATGATCGTGGCCTACCCATTCACTATGGGGCAAAGAGGCATGCACATCGCAAAGATATGTGTTATAATCGTTGTCCTCACAGGATACTTGGCATGAGTACACCCGAGGAGGCGTTTTCTAGTAAGAGGCCCGATATTTCCCATTTGAGGATTTTTGGTTAACCTGTTTACATTCATGTGACGAAGGATGCCAGGAAGAAGCTGGAGCCGACCGCATAGGTTGGGATATTTGTGGGGTACACTGATACGCCCCACAACTATCGTGTGTATTTTCCAGACAATCGCAAGACTGTTGTGCGACGGGATATCAAATTTCAGGAGGAGAAAGCCATGAAGTGTTCGCTTGAGAGGGAGCCACACTTGCATGCAGATGAGGAGCTATTGGTTCCTAAGGATGAGTCTCAGGATGTGGATCAGCCACAAGATGAGGTTCATGGAGTGGAAGAGACCACTCAAGCAGCGCCAACCATCAGAGGGCGGAAGCGCACTACAGAAGCTGAGCGACTGGCTCAAGATGTAGAGAAGGTTGTAGGAGCACCTACATCACAGCACAGACAGAGACAGTCACCTGACCGGTATATTGGATACATGGCTCTTATGAGCAAGTGTATCGTGACAGAGCCATCCTCTTTCGAGGAAGCTGTGGAGGATCCCGCATGGGTAGATGCCATGGTGGAAGAGTATGATTCGATTGTCAGAAACAGTGCATGGGAGATTGTCCCGAGGTCGGAAGGGAAATCAGTGGTGGGTTCGAGATGGATCTACAAAGTGAAGCAGGCAGCTGACGGGAGTGTGGAGAAGTACAAGGCAAGATTTGTTGCTCGAGGCTTCTCACAGATAGAGGGGATCGATTATGAGGAGACCTTTGCACCTGTCGCAAGGTATTCTTCCATACGGACGATTCTTGCTCTCTCAGCGCAGATGGGGTGGCACATTCATCAGATGGATGTGAAGACTGTGTTCCTCAACGGAGTCATTAAGGAGGAGGTGTACATAGAGCAGCCCGAAGGTTTCGAGATCTTCAGCAGCGAGTCGCATGTGTGCAGGCTCAAGAGAGCGTTGTATGGGTTGAAACAAGCACCTCGTGCTTGGTACACACGGATAGACAGTTATTTCACCGGACTTGGATTCTCCAAGAGTGAGGCGAATCCTAACCTATACCAGATTGTGGTGGAGGGTAAGTTGCTGATCATTGTACTTTATGTAGATGATTTGATTTTGACAGGTGATGAACTGTTGATACACTCATGCAAGGATGATCTTGAAAAGGAGTTTGAGATGAAGGACTTGGGCCTCCTTCATTATTTCCTGGGATTGGAAATTTGGCAGCGCAGTGATGGACTGTTTGTGTCTCAAGGCAAGTATGCCCGGGAGATACTGGAGAAGTTCAACATGCATGGCTGCAAGCCTATCGACACTCCTCTTCCCGGTGGATGGAGGAAAGAGGATGCTACATTGGCAGAGGTAGTGGATGCCACTGTTTATCGACAGTTGGTGGGGTCGCTTATGTATCTGGTCAATACACGACCCGACATATGCTATGTTGTTAACCAGCTTTCACAAGCTATGGTTAAGCCTACCAAGCTCTACTGGAAGGCAGGCAAGCATGTATTGAGATATCTCAGAGGCACATCGGGATATGGATTATGGTATAGACAGTCGGATGAGGTGAGGCTATGTGGCTTCACGGATGCAGATTGGGTAGGGAGCCCAACAGACAGAAAGAGCACATCTAGAGGGATTTTCAGTATCAGGTCGACAACAGTTTCTTGGTAAAAGTAGTAGGAGGATGCACTCGCTTAGCAGAGGCCGAGACATGGCGCCTACTTGGTCGCATGCGAGGTTATATGGATGAGGAAGATCCTAGTCGGGTTGTTCGGTTCACACTTAGATCCTACTGTGATTTATTGCAATAATCAGAGTTGCATTAAACTCTCGGTTAATCTAGTATTTCATGATAGATCTCAACACATTGACATCCGGTATCATCATATCAAAGATTATGTGCAGCGAAAGATCATGTTACTTTCATATATTCCCACAGAGGGCCAGGATGCTGATATCTTGACGAAGGCGCTCACCAGGAGCAAATTCGAATACCACAGAGGTAGGATAGGGGTGGCAGATAATCCTTATCTTTTTGAGAGGGAGTGTTGAGATTGCAACAAGATGATGAGCTTAGTGGAAAGAAGTCGCCTTCACTAAGTGGGCCCGCAGGCTATTTTTGGCGCAAAGTCTATTTTTAGACTATGTCTATTTTTAGACATATGGATCATGTTCTATGAATTGCAGGATGCTATTTGTGGATGGTTGGTCAAGTCGGAAAAAATAGATGGACTTCTATTTTTAGACATATTGGGCGGAATCTATTTTTAGATTGCCAGTCTAAAAATAGATATGTCGAATATTATTAGCTCTTAATAATATTTGGACTATAAACATTATCTTATTCTCTTGGAGCACTTCAGTTAAGTGTACAGATGTGGCACAGGAGCTGACAGAAGGAATTATGCTATTCCTGAGGGTTATGTGGAGCTATTGCATGGATACTTCAGTTAGAACTCATGTGACAGAGTTTGGTGGAGTTGATTGAGGAAGTTAATGGAGTTGTGTTCAGTTTAACTAATCTAAACATAGTTGAGCTATTTGTATCTAGTTTAACTTATTGATACAATTAGTGAGAGTGGTGTGAATTAATTATTAATTAATTCACTAATTATAAACTCATTAATCAACTAAAGAATGCATCAGTTAACTTCAGTGCATGGACAGTTTCAGTGGAGACCATTTCAGAAATAGGTGAAAGAGAAGGTTAACTATCAGTTGTGACTATACAGTTGCTATTTTCAACACACAGATAATAGGAGAAGCCCATGAGGATTGTGCAGTACAATCCAGGTGGTTTATGTTATTTAATGAGCCATCCCATAGCATTGATTACGCAATAAAGGCTAGCTATCAAGTGGCAAAAGATTGGAGCATGTGTTTTGCTAGATCTAGCTTGATAGTGTGTAGCAATTGAGGGTAGTGTTGAGAGCTTGTGAGGAGCTTTGTACTATGATTGTTACATGATCTCCATGACATATATTATACAGATTAGAGCTTTCCCATTAAATATTTTTTTCATATGTTTGATTGTTTGTGGTTTTAATGTGTGCATGCAATTGATTTTATTTCCGCATGTAATGATCAATGGTAGAAGAGATTCTGTGTTGTGTATGAAGCTAAAATAGTGTGTGATCAGGAGAATCTCGGTGAATAACATATCTGTTATTCAAATTTCTACAGAGATCAGAGAAGAGGGTAACTTATAAATATGACATTGCACCCTCAACCTCAACTTCTGACACTAAAATTCATAACCTAGTGAAGGTAATGAAGAGGATGCTAGAAAAGATCAACTTGAATGATAGAGTGCCACCAAGAGAACCTCAAAACAACCAAAATAGAAATAGAAATCACAATTATAGAGGAAAAAACAATGAAGATAAGAAAAAAGAAAGTGACCAACAGATTAGACTTCCCTTCCAACAAAACTATGTAGATCAATATGAGGAAGATAGGGAGATGGAAAGGTTGGGAGAAGCTCATGTAAACTTGATAGGATCAGACAGTGGGGATGATGTTTTCCTCACTAAAGAAGAACAAGGTTTCTTCTCTGATCAAAATACAAATACCTATGAATATTTTGATGATTATAGATTGGGGTTTGAAAATGAAATCATGGAGGTACACAAATAATATGATCTTAGGAGAAAAGGGAACGTAGACAATTCAAAAGATAAGAACACTAGCACTGCTGTCAAGAAAAACGCAGAAATTTAGTCTAAGAAGACAGTAGACAAACCTATCATTTTGGCTAAAAAACATGATTTAAACAAAGAGAAGAGCAGCCAGCCAAATGTAGAACAGAGTACCCCTAGCACTTCAGCTAGTGGTCCTAACAAAACTATCCCAATTACCAATCCAAACAAGGTTCAACAAATCAAAATTTCTGAAAGGAATTCAATTGAAAAGACAGATGTAAATATGACCAAATCAACTGTTCCTTTCAGCCTTGAGGGAGAGCTTGAAAAGATAAAAATTACCATCCCTATAGCTAAACTAGTAACCCAAGAAGTGTACAAAAACCAAGTTTTGAAAGCTTTGAACTTAGGAAGTGACACTGATACGTTAAAATTGACAGATGACAAGCCTGAGTTGTTATTTGGTCCAAAAGTTGAAGGAAAATACCAAGAAGGAGTTGTTCCTCCCTTCTATGTTAGTTTGAATATACATGAGAAAATTTTACACAATGCCATGCTAGACTCTGGAGCTTCACACAATATAATGCCCAAGGTTGTAATGGAAATCTTAGGCTTAGAAATTACTAAACCATACAAATACTTGTATTCCTTTGACTCAAGCAGAGTCAAATGTTTGGGTTTAATCAAAGACTTATGTGTTAACTTATCTCAAATCCCTGCTAAGAGTCTAGTAATGGACATAGTTGTAGCTGACATTCCCCCTAAGTATGGCATGCTCTTATCAAGATCATGGGGAGCCAAACTTCAGGGAAGCCTTCAAATGGACATGTCTTATGCCACCATCCCTATTTTTAACCAAAACAAAATATTATACAGGGAATCCCACATGAATTACATGGTAAGCAACATAGATAAACCAAACAACTCTCCAATCTATTCTATTCAATCAAGTTTAGATTCCTTTATCTTGTACAACAAAGATGAAATCACTCAACAAGATAAGGAAAACTTAGACCCCATTAGTTTATCAGAACAATCAGAACTTCCCTCAAATCAGATTCAAAACTTTGAAAATCAACAGCAACAAGAGAATGAAAATAAGGCTAATATACTTTGGACAATAAACTTTGATGGATCTTGTAATAAAACAAGTGCAGGGGTAGTTGTGTGGATTCAAAATACAAATCAGAGTTTTTCATATAAATTGGATTTCCCATGCACCAACAATATTGCTGAGTATGAAGCACTTCTCCTAGGCTTACAATTGCTTAAACAATTAGAAGCCCAAAATATATCAATCTTAGGAGATTCTGAACTTATCATAAGACAAATCAAAGGAGAATACTCCGCTAGAAATCCAAGGCTTAGGGAATATCGGAATGCTGCGCTTGATTTATTGAAAACCTTTGAAAAGTATGAACTTATTTTCATTCCAAGAGCACTAAATCATCTAGCAAATAAACTCGCTTTCAATGCCAGCAACTGCCAAATACCTGAGATAAATGAGCAGTTTAGTGTAAAGGTAAAACATTGGCCTGCAGTGCCTGATAACGAAGATCACTGGCAAGTGTTTGATTCTGAAAAACACATAGATGATTTCTTAAAATTAGAAAACGATTTCGACATACCAATATCAAAGACCTGCCATAAAGAAAACTGTTTGTATATTGAACAAATCCCAGAAGTTGAAATGACATATTCTGCTAATATAAATCAATATGAGCATCCTTTTGAAGCAAAATTAATTGACAACATAGACCAAGAATACTTGGAAGTTTTACAATGCAAGGCCCATACAATTCCAAGAGGTCTCACACCTTTAGAACACCTTTTCGACTTTAACGATGTAGCCAAAGAACCAAGAATGGAGCCTGTGGAAACCGATGTAGAAGAACATAACATAGGTAGCCTAGCAGAACCCAAGATGATTAAACTATCCAGCACTCTCCCAGCTCACATAAAAATGCAATACATAGAGCTTTTCAAAGAGTTTAAAGATGTTTTTGCTTGGGGATACAAAGATCTGAAATCTTATGATACTAGTATCATTCAGCACAAGATTCCTTTGAAGGAAAATCAAAAGCCTTTTAAACAAAAAATAAGGAGAATAAACCCTTTTCTATTACCTTTAGTTAAGGCAGAAATTGAAAAGATGCATGATGTTGGGATCATAGTACCAATTAGATATTCAAAGTGGGTATCAAACTTAGTTTCTGTTAGAAAGAAGACAGGGGAAATCAGGCTCTGTATTGACTTCAGAAATTTAAATAGAGCCTCCCTAAAAGACAACTACCCCTTGCCCAAGATGGACCATATACTTCAAAGGGTAGTTGGGTAAAAAAGGATATCACTATTAGATGGGTTCTCAGGTTACAACCAGGTGTTAGTGCTCCCAAGTGATCAAATCAAAACTTCTTTTACCACACCTTGGGGCACCTTTATGTATGTCAAAATGCCTTTCGGATTGATGAATGCAAGGGCCACCTTCCAAAGGGCCATGGATATAGCCTTCTATGAAGATATTGGCTATTTCATAATCATTTACCTTGATGACATAACCATTTTCTCAAAAACTGATGAAGAACATTTGATTCACTTGAGAAACGTTTTTGAGAAGTGTAGGAAATTTGGCTTATCTTTGAATCCCAAGAAGACACTCTTTGGTCTCCAAGAAGGTAAACTTCTTGGCCATATAATTTTAGAAGAGGGAATAAAAATAGACCCTACAAGGATAGATGGCATATTACAAATCAACCATCCAAGAAGCCTCAAAGAATTAAAATCTTTCATTGGGAAGATTAATTTTTTTAGGAGGTTTATCCCCAACATTGCTCAGCTATTAAAAAAAATTACAAACATGCTTAAGAAAGATTTTGGTGTGAAATGGACTACACAAGCTAAACAATCATTCGAACTGGTCAAACAAGCTCTTACTCAAACACCAGTCTTGATTAGTCAAGATTTCACTAAAGACTTTTATATATTTTCTTTTGCATCTGAGCATACAATAGCTGCAGTTTTACTTCAAAAGAATGACTTGGGGCAAGAACAACCAATATCATTCTTTAGTACAACCTTAAGAGATGCTCCTCTCAAATATAACATCTTGGAGAAGCAAGCCTTAACATTAGTGAAAGCATTAAAGGACTTTAGAGTCTATATTTTACACTCTCACATAATTGCTTTTGTTCCACATACTGTTGTCAAGGACATTCTAAGTCAAGACCCTGATGGTAAAAGGGGAAAATGGATTGCAACTATTCTTGAATATGACTTAGAAATCAGGCCCACCAAACTAGTTAAAGGGCAAGGATTAGCAAAACTTATGGCTGAGTCTAAATTCCTAGCACTAGACATGAATATGGTCGATGTGTTGGAAGAAATAGAAGAATCTACTGCTCCTTTCATTAAGGAAACATTTCTGAATTCTCCTTGGTATGCTGACATTATTTATGTGCTTTTATATTTGAATGCCCCTCCTTCTTTTTCTAAAACTAAAGCTAGATTTTTGAAACAAAAATATTTGAGATATTTCATCCTAGATGGGGTATTTATTGGGAAAAATACTGAGAGGGGGGTGAATCAGTATTTAGGGTTGAACAATATTTCTTTTCTTTCTCTTAAAACGTTATGTTACAGTACTGCATCCAACATGTATGTCCAGATATCTTATTATGTCTTTACTTAGAGCATTGCATCAGATAAGCATTAAGCATGAACAGAAATAACAGAACAAACCATCAAACATAAACAACACATATGAACACCAGGATTTAAGGTGGAAACCCAATTCGGGAGAAAACCACCGTTGTTGTAATCTCAGTCTTCAATATTTATTATAGAGAAAATTTCTTACAATATATGCTGGTGCAGACTTATACCAACACGCAGGCACCCACCTGTAGAAGGCTACAACCTTCTCTCGTTTACTAGCCTCTCCTGGAAGGGAGCTACAACCCCCGCTTTCATTTACTAGCTACCACTAGAAGGGAGCTACAACCCCCTCTCTAAAGGCTTCGACCCTCAGCACCACTGGATCCACCAGTTTCCATACGACATACCTTGCCGGTCATCAGATTTATCTGTATACTCACACCAGTTCTTCATGATTTCGTCCATCATTCAAACCAGAGATTCATCATCGTCAGATCATTATATTCATGGGTGCATCGTAGTTTCAGATTTATCAGTTAAGAACAGAGCTCGCCCATACAGATATTTTTTGAGAAATTTTATTCACAACCCTTACAATGCACACACAGTTCTCTATTTTTTCTTCTCCTTATATAGTTCTTCCTTTATTAAAACCATGAGTCAAAACCATGAACCGCTAATGGTATTCCTCTGTCAGTATTTCTTTTAGTTTATCCCATGGGGCTTTTCGATCTCTTTTTAATTTTTATTTATCAATTTTAAATAAATTGACAAATAAATATATTTACAACTTTTGAATTCCCAATACTTATGTCTAAAGTTTAACCCTTCAGATTTTATAGAAATATCCAACGCTTCTAAATAAATTAATCTTACGATAAACCTTTGACCCCGGGCCCACATACATAGTCAATAGCCAATCCAATATGCCCATCGTACCATAGTAAACTTCACGCAAGTCCAACGTTTGATCACCATTAGATTAGCAAGCTTCCAGATCAACGACGTATATACCTATCACTTGACCTCCGATGCCGAACGTTAACGTGCGATGGTCCGCCGTACCTTTGTTAATCTTCGCGCATCTTCAACAAATGACGACCGTCTGATGACCCCTTCCCAGATCAACAGCGCTCAACGATATCACTCGGCGTCCTGGGTCGAACTATAACGCGCGATGGCGCATAGTGAAAAGCGGTTTTGTAAAATCATATAGGGACGCGTGTCGCCCGTTCTATGGAATCTCTCCCCACCTCTTGAATACCGCTTGCCCGTTGAAAGCGGTGCGATGAAAACCATAAACCGCCTTCACTATTCCTCCTTCGTGGTTCCGCCCTTCGCTCAAGGTTTCGTTCATGATTCCAAAGGGTTAGTCTGGGTTTGCACTATAACTCGGGTCTATATTTGGCAGGATTTCCAATAATCAACGAATAAATGTAGTTTTCTTCTGATGGGATTTCCTTACAAACATTAACTCGTGACAATTAAATGTCATTCTTAAATTCTGTTGTGGTATATATAACATATCAACCTTCCATTTCGGAGTTCTATCCTATCACAGTTCCACTTCTACCTGTACATTCAAAAACCTCATATCTCTGCCACCATGAATCCTCAATAGGATTTCAATTTTAACTCTATACGCAGAGACTCATACAGAGGTTCAGGGGATTCCACACAAGAATTACATCAGTCAATACATATAATACACATATCCCTAATTCTGCAACAATGATTTCATTCCTCTCCGGACACTGTAGGTATATTCTTCCCATTATGAAATTGATCACACAGGTCATATATATTCCAGATTTACTCAACCATACTTAACACAATGCCACAGTTCTTCATTAACATATACAAATTTTGGCCAGATATTCAATTTTTCCTTCGATCTATTACCTTGTCTCTTCCTAGAAGCTCTCTCTCATCTCCTTTGCAAACTGTATTAATCCCCTAATTCAACTCTACTGTTCTGTCTCTAATTCCTTTGTTTCATCTGATGCCTCTGCTACCTCTCTGTCTCTTTTTCCCTATGGATAGTTTAGGTGTTGCTCCTATCTTTTCCAATTCCTTTGCCATCAATGACAATATTTCCAACAATCTCCCCCTTTGGCATTGATGGCAATACTCTTCCTCTGATGGCCTTATAGAAGCCCTTTTTTGCTTTTCCTCCCCCTTTGACATCAATGGCAAAGAGTTTGATCAAGATCCTTTGAACCGACAATTCCATGCTCCCCCTGAGATCATGCTACATCTTCAAACATAATATGACCAAAAATTTATCCTTTTCATATGACCAATGATCCTCCTGAGCCTGTGCATTCAGAGCACTTCACAACCAATTTAATCTTCTGTATTTAAGTAGATATGATCCTCTACATGGTAGAGACTACTCCCAGTTTCTGTCTGAGATATTCAAACACTTCCCTGGGTAGAGGTTTCGTAAATATATCAGCAACTTGTTCTTTGGAGGAAACATACTCCAATTTCACCTTTTGTTCAAGCACTTGTTCACATAAGAAGTGATATTTGATGGGAATGTTCTTGGTCTTGGAATGCATAACAGGATTCTTTGAGATACTGATAGCACTTGTATTATCACACATAATGGAGATAGGAGGTGAAAAATTGATTTGAAAGTCTTGTAGGGTTTGCATCATCCAGAGAAGTTTAGTGCAACATGATGCTGCAGCTGTTGGAAATATGATGCAGAGTGTTGTCCTTGATGGCAACCCACTGAATGAAGATGAAGACATGCGACTGTTGACATGTGTTGTCCTTGATGGAAATCCACTTGATGAAGTTATGCTTGACGTGATGGACTTGGTAAATGATGTAAATCTGATGTGATATGATGTTTGTAAGCAATATGTACTTGAGTGTTGTCCTTAAATGGCAATCCTCTTGATAGAAGATGACAATGACTTACTTGACGAAGTTGTGCTTAAGAGAATATGTTCTTGATGAAGAAAAATGATGTATCTACAGTGTGTACAGAAGGCAATGAAGAAAGGAATTCAGAATGTGCTCAAAGTATGATGAAAAGAGTATGTCTCTATGCATACGCGGATATGTCTAAGGGAAGTCGCGTATGCACGCGGAAAAGAACGTTCCAAGTCGCGTATGGGCAAAAGCGCTCAAAAAGTACAAAACCAGGGGTAACCACCATGGTATGGACCCATTGTATTGGGTAATGATTTGTCTAAATGACCCCGTCCAGGAATACCATCGAAAGTAATATTGGTTTGGCTCATGGTATTGAAAAAGGGGCCCGTGGTATTGAAGGCTCATGGTATTGCTTTGGCCTGTGGTATTGAAGGCTCATGGTATTGCTTTGGCCCGTGGTATTGAAAAAGGATAAACCTATATAAGGAGAAGAAATTCATTGTGCAAATGATGAGTGTGGGTGCAAGATGTCTGAGCTTGAATGAATACTTCTCTCTGAAGTAGATCTGAATGGAAAGGGTTACACTTGAAGATAAATCTGAATGTATGATGCACCAGTGATGAAGAGGGGGATCTAGATCTGAAACGCACTTGTATCTACTAGATCTGCTGATGGAAGGCTTAGATCTGAATTGAGGCGAACATCTGTCTAAAGTAAAAGGGTACATCTGAACTGAACATCTGATCTGAAGAAGTATGCTGCTCTATAATGATTGAATATCTATACGCTACTTCGCCACAGAGGAAGCGCGTATATACGCGTCTTCGCTGAAGAGAAAGCGTGTATGCGCAATGAAATACATACAGAGGTATACGCTGGTTTGTGTGGACGGAAGCGCATATATACGCGACATCAGTGAAAGGAAAGCGCGTATGCAACCTAGGGTTTGCTGAAGTCTGTGGTAAGAAATGTCTGATCTAATCTGTTGTGTTGCTGCTATCTGTATTCTTCTATTACGAGTTGTACGCTGCCTCCGGTTTGGTTGTATGTGGTTGAACTTTAAATGTATGGAAAGGGTCCAGTCTGAAAATATGATGAAACGTGGCCTGCAAGTGGTGTCCTAAAGGGTGCTTTGGATCCAGTGTGAAAATTGATGAAACGTGGTCCATATTCGTGCTGAGGATTGTAGCCTTCAGTCAGGGGGTCGTAGCTCCCTTCCAAGTGAGGCTGGTAAACGAGATCAGGGGGTCGTAGCTCCCTCAGGGGAAGAGGCTGGAAAATGAGTCAGGAGGTTGGAGCTCCCTTCCAGGAGAGACTAGTAAACGAGCGCAGGTGGGTGCCTGCGTGCTGGTAGGAGTCTGCACCGGCACATATGTTGTAAGATGTTTTCTCTATAATAAATTATTGAAGGCTGAGCAACGACAGCGGTGGTTTTCTGCCGACTTAGGTTTCCACCTAAAAATCCTGGTGTTCATGTGCGATGCTTTGTGTGATGGTTTATTTAGTTGTTACTACACATGTTTACTATTAACATAACATCAGATGAATGAATAAGTGAAAAAAACTAAGTTAATAAATATTTGCATAATTAGATCTCTGTGTATACGCGAGTTTTATGAAGGATATCCATGTGTATACGCTAGTTGGCCTCAGCAAAGTAGCGTATGGGTTTTAGAGCATGAAAAAGTAAAAAAAAAAATAGTTTGCCCTAAATACTGATTCACCCCCCCTCTCAGTATTTTTCCCAACAATTGGTATCAGAGCAGGTTCTTCTGCAAAAGCTTGATCACTTGAAGGAGATCCGTCACAATGGGAAGTCAAGAAGGAGTGATGTCTCTAAAGCCACCTCTATTCAATGGAAGCAATCTGATATTCTGGAAGGTACGAACAAAAGCATATCTGCAAAGTCTTGGTGCATATGTATGGGCAATCGTGGAAGAAGGTTATCAATGCCGACAGTATTCCTACGTGCGAATTTGAAAAAAGAAGTATGAAATCAATGCCATGAGTGAATGTCTTGTTAGGAAGCATGTCTGAATCAGAATTTGCTAAAGTGATGCAGCTACATTCAGCAAAAGAAATATGGGACAAAATCATTTTGAGCTATGAAGGAGATACAAAGGTAAAAAGTGCAAACTCCAAACTCTTAGAATCGAATATGAAAATTTGAAGATGCATAGTGATGAAAGTATTGCCAGTTTCTTTCTTCGTCTAGATGATATTGTAAATCGGATGAGAAATTTGGGTGAAACCATAACCGATACTACTCTGGTAGAAAAAGTCCTAAGATCCTTGACTTCAAAAGTTGACTCTAAAGTTTCAGCTATTGAAGAAAGGCAAGATTTGCAAACTCTTATTATTGTTCAATTACATGGTACTACATTTAGCGCTTTTGAAATGAGACATGGAGGTCCTTCTCAAATAAGAGAAAATTTGCTTTTAAGGCATCTACAAAAGGAAAGGAAAAGTTGTCAAAGAAATGCGGCTATATATCCGATGAAGAAGAAGCCAATTTCGTGAGAAAGCTTCAGCTAAGTCTTGGAAGATTCAAAGGTAAGCTTCCCTTCAAAATGTTTCAGTGTGGAAAAGTTGGCCACTATCTTTGCTAAATGTCCTTATAGAGAAAAGCATGGTAAAGGAAAACAATTTGAAAAGAGAAAGAGTTATTATGCAAAAGAAGATGACGATGAAGTGTCCAGTGAAGATGAAGAAGATTCTGACCAAAATCTGAAAGTGCTCATGGCAAAGAAGCAAAAGAAGAAGGCTACTCGAAACAAGAAGATAGCTCAGAAAATAGGTTTAGCAGAAATTGAACAAGATGAATCAGATAGTGATTGCGGTCCTTATAATCTTCTTTGTGCTAACAAAGGCAAAGATAGAGAAGGTAACAGTATGGATCTAGAAGAAGCTGTCAAGATTGAAGATCAGCAGAAATCATCTAAAAATCTAGAAGCAAATGATGAAAGTAATGATTGGCATCAATTTGAAAGGAAGGAATCTATCTACAAAGATGTGATCTCTAGGATGAATGAAAAGATAGAAACACTAAATGGACAGATAGACAAGTATCAAGGGTTGTACGCTTATGCAACCAATCAAGGGGAAAAACTTGAAGCAGAAATCATCTCCCTAAAAGCAGATCTTGAAGCATCAAGTAAAAAAAATGAGGAACCTCTACAATCATTTGAAAAGGAAGGCCTTGGCTTGAGAAATCATCTCTCAAAGAAGATCTGGAAAAATCAAAAGAAGAAGAATGAGGAGAGTTTGCAACAAACATGTGAAGGAAACGAAAATTGGTTGAAAGAAGAGATTATAAATCTGAAGGATCAAGTAGAAGATGGAAGAAGGAAAGAAGAAAGCATGACAAAGCAATGTCAAGCCTTGGAGGTTGAGGTAAATATTCTCAAAAGTAAATTAGAAGAAAAGGTTAAGCTTTTAAGGTTTCATGATAGTACTAATATTTTTGACAACATTCTAAGTAATCAAAGGTCCCCTGCTATCAAGCATGGTCTTGGTTTCCATGAAACTATTAAAGGTGAATCTAGCTCACAAGGAAGTACCAAAAATTTAGAGGATGTCAATGCAAAACCTGATGTGTTGAAAGAAACAAAAGATCAACCAACAATCATGAATTCTCAAAGGAATTCATTCAAGAATGTTGAATGTTTTAAATGTCATAATTATGGGCATGTTGCAGCAAATTGCAGTTGCAGATCATTTCAGCCTCAAACAAACAAATCCTACATATAAAAGTACTCTGGTTTCTTCAGGGGATATTGTTTCTCATGTAACAAGTATGGACATAAAGCAGCTGATTGTAATAGAAGGAAGAATAGAAAAGCTCATTATGATTCTTATGTTTATTTCTCTGGCCACATGAGATGTTATTCTTGTAACAAGTATGGACATATAAGAAAGGAATGCGGGTCGAGCAGGATATGAGAAATTGGATAACTTCCGGCACACAAAATGAAAGTTTAAACAAATACGGAAAAGATGGAGGGATGGAATAAGAATCAATCTAGAGAAGAAAAGGATGTTTGTGGATGCTCTAGAAGACAATGATTTTGTTGAAAGAAGCTTACTCAATTCAAGATGAAGGACCGTCGAAACGTAGAATTCTGACCTGCTACTTGATCATCAACCTGACTGATTTTTTTTATTGACTGCAGGAATGATGTGGGATACATTATGAGATTTAGTAATGTATCGTCACAGGGGGGGCAATGCATGATGACTCTCTTGGTTGATTTGATTATTCTGATTATGTTTACTTCTGACAACACATCTGATGTGGAAAAGACAGGTACAGGAGGTACATGCTCAGGTGGAAATGAAAGAATGTGAAGAATTTCTATGCTTCACTTTCCATACGTGAGTTATATGAACCAAAGTCGCGTATACATGCAAGTTCCAGCAGACACAGCCGCGTATGAATTGATGATAAGAGAATTTATCTGATAGCTGAAGATTTGGAGCAGAGGTCCAGGGGAAGCATCAGTCTGACTGTTAATAAACTGTGTTATTGACTCTGTATCAGCTTATTTTCTCTGTTCTAAATGATGATGATATGATACTTGATATCTTATGATGAAGTTTATGGATGAGTCATGTTTGCTTGTTGAATGAAGAGCATTCGTTTCTGAGATGAAAGTCCTATAATTCAGAGATAAGGGCAGCCCATGCAGAGATTGTTTCTAATGACTTGCAAATGAACATGTTCAAGTTAGAAAGGAGCACTGGTCCAGGGGGAGTAGCAGGTTGAATACTAATGATTGCATTGTTGGCAATATGACTGATTACTCTTGGTTTCTGTGATACTCATGCTTAAATGATGATGTCTTGATATGATGAGATGTTGATTCCTGTTTACTGAAAAGTTTCTTTTGTACTCACATGGATGAGTTGGAAGTCGTTTGATTCAGAAATAAATCATGCAAAGTTTGTTACTATGGTGGAAATCTTTTGCCTACATATGTTGCTTCATGTTACTTCTTGAAGATCATGGTGATATTGGACCACATGGATGATTTCTTGACTCTGATGTGAAGATGCTGTTCTGATATGATAATCTTTCTTGGAAAGAATATATTGATGCTGCATGGAATATGAAGACTTGATTACTAATGCGCTTATGCTACCATCATTGGATGACGCTTGAAGACACAACTACACTGTTCTATCTATCTGTAGTCCAGGGAAGCATTCAAATGTCTCAGAAAAAGCTGAACACTGTCTTTGCCTCACAGAGAATCAGATCTGGTTGAAATTTAGAAGATGGTATGGGATACGCGGGTTTCCTGAAACATAGTCGCGTATATACGCGAGTTCCTGCACAGAAAAACCGTGTATGTTTGGTTGTTGGCAATTTTTGCTTGGTTCAGCTCTCTTCAGCACAGCTGCAGTGCTGTTTGGTATCACTGATACTATTTGGTATCTCTGGTGGTGTTCCAGTTCTCATAATTCTGTTTCTAATGTTTTAATGAAGATGCCTTGATGATTTGTTGGTGAAAGTGTTCAGGATGGAAAAACTAAGGGGGAGCCTTAGTCATATGGAAAGGATGCTTGGATGCACAGATTCAGGGGGAGCATTAGCTTTGCTGAGTATAATGCATTGTTGGCATTATGGTGGTTCTGATATATGATCTCTCTTGAGGTCTTCTTGGTATTGGTTATGAAAAGTCATATTTATATTCTTGATGAAAAGGTCATGTAGAGACCCATGATGTAAAATTGTAATATTCAGTCTTGTCAAATTTGTAAACCCACTTGGTTGGGTAGTTGAGTCAATTTTTGTAAACCCACTTGGTTGGGTAGCTGAGTCAAATTTGTAAACCCACTTGGTTGGGTACTTGAGTCTCATATGTAAATCCACTTGGTTGGATATTTGATGTAAGTATGAGTCTTTGGTTGAGTCATGTACTTCATTGAAAATTATGTTTAAAGATTCAGCATGAACTCAGGGGGAGCTTGGCCATTTCAGTACACATAAGATCTGCAGAACGCTTCTTCCACATGAGGAGAAAAGGAGGAGAGTATGTTGGTTTTGATCCGCCCTTTGCCCTTGATGTCAAAGGGGGAGAGTGACATGGTGTTTGAATGAAGATAATAATGTCAAATATTTGGGAGCGTGACATGGTGTCATTGTATTCTTAGTGTATCTATCTGATTGTGGTAACCAAACACCATCGTGGTTGCCATCAAGTCCAAAGGGGGAGATTGTTGGAAATATGATGCAGAGTGTTGTCCTTGATGGCAACCCACTGAATGAAGATGAAGACATGCGACTGTTGACATGTGTTGTCCTTGATGGCAACCCACCTGATGAAGTTATGCTTGACTTGATGGACTTGGTAAATGATGTAAATCTGATGTGATATGATGTTTGTTAGCAATATGGCGCTGAGTGTTGTCCTTAAATGGCAATCCTCTTGATGAAGATGATGACAACTTACTTGATGAAGTTGTTCTTGAGAGAATATGTTCTTGATGAACTAAATCTGATGTAACTACAGTGTGTACAGAAGGCAATGAAGAAAGGAATTTAGCATGTGCTAATTCTATAAATGAAAAAGAGTATGTCTCTTGGTATACGCGGATTGGCCTAGGGAAAGTCGCGTATGCACGCGGAAAGGAACGTTCCAAGTCGCGTATGGGAAAAAGCGCTCATAAAGTGCAAATCCAGGGGTAACCACCATGGTATGGACCCATTGTATTGGGTAATGATTCGTCTAAATGACCCCGTCCAGGAATACCATCGGAAGTAATGTAGTTTTGGGATCATGGTATTGTTTTGGCTCATGGTATTGAAAAAGGGGCCCGTGGTATTGAAGGCTCATGGTATTGCATGGGCTCGTGGTATTGAAGGCTCATGGTATTGCTTTGGCCCGTGGTATTGAAAAAGGATAAACCTATATAAGGAGAAGAAATTCATTGTGCAAATAAGAAGTGTGGGTGCAAGATGTCTGAGCTTGAATGAATACTTCTCTCTAAAGTAGATCTGAATGGAAAGGGTTACACTTGAAGATAAATATGAATGTATGATGCACCAATGATGAAGAAGGGGATCTAGATCTGAAATGTACTTGTATCTACTAGATCTGATTATGGAAGGCTTAGATCTGAATTGAGGCGAACATCTGTCTGAAGTGAAAGGGTAAATCTGAACTGAACATCTGATCTAAAGAAGTATGCTGCTCTACAATGATTGAAGATCTACACGCTACTTCGCCGCGGAGGAAGCGCGTATATACGCGGCTTCGCTGAAGAGAAAGAGCGTATGCGCAATGAAATACATACAGAGGTATACGCTGGTTTGTGTGGACGGAAGCGCGTATATACGCAACATCAGTGAAAGAAAAGCGCGTATGCAAACTAGGGTTTGCTGAAGTCTGTGGTAAGAAATGTCTGATCTAATCTGCTGTGTTGCTGCTATCTGTATTCTTCTATTCTGAGTTGTCTGTATCAGTTTGGTTGTATGGTTGAGCTTTAAAGTATGGAGAGGGTCCAGTCTGAAAATATGATGAAATGTGGCCTGCAAGTGGTGTTCTATTGAAGTTGTTAGATCCAGTGTGAAAATTGATGAAACGTGGTCCAAGGTGGTGCTAAAGGTTGTATCCTTCAGTTAGGGGGTTGTAGCTCCCTTCCAGCTGAGACTGGTAAACGAGATCGGGGGGTTGTAGCTCCCTTCCAGGAGAGGCTGGTAAACGAGTCAGGGGGTTGGATCTCCCTTCTAGGAGAGGCTGGTAAACGAGCGCAGGTGGGTGCCTGCGTGCTGGTCAAGTCTGCGCCAGCACATATGTTGTAAGATGTTTTCTCTATAATAAAATATTGAAGGCTGAGCAACTGCAGCGGTGGTTTTCTCCCGACTTGGGTTTCCACCTAAAAATCCCGGTGTTCATGTGTGATGCTTATGTGTGATGGTTTATTCTGTTCTTACTGCACATGTTTACTGTTTATAGAACATCTAATGAATGAATGATGGAATGATATAAGTGAAGAATTAATGGCATAATTAGATCTCTGTGTATACGCGAGTTTTATGAAGGATATTCACGTGTATACGCTAGTTGGCTTCAGCAAAGTAGCGTATGGGTTTTTAGAGCATGAAAAAAGTAAAAAGTTTTAGTTTGCCCTAAATACTGATTCACCCCCCCCTCTCAGTATTTTTCCCAACAGCAGCCACATATTCTACTTCTGTTGTAGATGAGGCAATAGAGCTTTGCTTCTTGCTAAACCAAGATATTAACCGCGGCCCCATATAGAATGCACCACCACTAGTGATTTTCCGATCATCAACACTTCCAACCCAATCTGCATCAGTGTATGCATGAAGAGTAAGATCAACATTCTTTGGATACCATAGTCCAAAGTCTTGAGTTCCTTGTAGATATTTGAATATTCTTTTCACAGCTTGAAGATGAGACTCCTTTGGATTAGCTTGGAATCGTCCAACAATCCCAACTGCATGCATGATGTCTGGTCTTGTCCCAGTGAGATAAAGTAGACTTCCTATCATAGATCTGTATTCTGGTTGATTCACCTTGGGGGAATCATCATTAGAAATGAGATTACATTCGGTCATCATTGGTGTACTTACAGGTTTGTAATCTTCCATGCCATACTTCTTTAGTATTTTCTTGAGGTATTTTGCTTGTGATAAGAATATGCCATCTGTTGCTTGTTGCACTTGCAAGCCAAGAAAGAATGTTAGTTCCCCAAGTAAAGACATTTCAAATTCTTGCTGTATATCAGAAGAAAAATTCTGACTCATAGACTCTTCATTACTTCCAAAAATGATATCATTAACATATACAACCACAATCAATAGTTTGTCATTTTTAGTTTTTGTGTATAAGTTGCTATCAGCATACCCTTTTGAAAATCCTTGTTGATGTAGATATTTGTCAAGACGATAGTACCATGCCCTTGGAGCTTGTTTGAGACCATATAGAGCCTTTTTAAGTCTAAAAACAAGTTTTTCATCATTTCCCAAAATGAATCCTTCTGGTTTTTCTATGTAAACTTCTTCTTCTAAATCACCATTGAGAAAAGAAGATTTAACATCCATTTGATAAACTTTGATTTGTTGGAATCTTGAAAAAGCAAGAAACATTCTTATGGCTTCAAGTCTGGCTATAGGAGAAAAGGTTTCTTCAAAGTCTATACCTTCTTGTTGAGCATACCCCTTGCAAACAAGTCTAGATTTATTTCTTATAACATCCCCATTCTCATTTAACTTGTTTTTGAATATCCATTTAGTTCCAATGACATTTTTGTCTTGAGGTCTTGGTACTAATTCCCAAGTGTGATTCTTTTCAATTTGATCAAGCTCTTCATTCATGGCTTGAATCCAACATTCATCTTTGCTAGCTTGACTAACACTGTGAGGTTCAATAGTGGATAGAAATGCCAGATTGCTAGAAGATCCCATGAGAGTCCTTCTTGTTTGTACACCTGAACCCTTTTCTCCCAAAATTTGAGATTCTGGATTATTCTTTTGAACATATCTGGATGGAGCCTTTTCAGACAAATTATCTTCGGGTTCTTCACTGGGTTCACTATTTGTATCATTACTATTTGATGTAGAAGGATATGTGTCATCATCATCTTCATCTGTTGTTTTCTTTTCTTCTTTTGGAGCTGCAGGAGATTCATCAATAACAACATCAATACATTCAAAAATCTTCCGAAGTCTTTTATTGTAACATTTATATGCCCTACTCCTAGAGGACTAACCAAGAAATATTCCTTCATCTGCTCTGGGTTCAAACTTGCTAATTTTTTCATCATTATTCTTGATAAAGAATTTGCTTCCAAAAACTCTAAAATGCTTTATAGTGGGAGGATTACCATACCAGAGTTCATATGGAGTTTTATCACTATTTACACGAGCATGTGCCTTGTTGAGAATGTTTACTATTGTATGTGTTGCTTCTCCCCAAAATGTGTCAGGTGTTCCGGAATCATCAAGCATAGCTCTAGCCATTTGTTGAACTGTTCTGTTCATTCTTTCTGCAATGCCATTCTGTTGTGGAGTGCCAGCTACAAAAAACTGTCTTTTTATGCCATGTTGTTCACAAAATTCAAGGAATTCATCTGATGTATATTCTCCTCCTCGATTAGATCTGAGACACTTGATTTTTAGATCTAATTCATTCTCAACTAGTGCTTTGAATATCTAAAACTTCTCAAATGCTTCATCTTTGTGTTTAAGCAGCCCAATCCAACACATTCCAGAGAAATCATCAATGAATAAGATATATTATTCTTCACCACGTGGTGAATTTTTCCTCATAGGTCCACATATGTCAGTATGAATGAGTTCAAGAGGCTTACTTGATGATCCTTCCTTGGCATTAAATTGTACTCTGGTTTGCTTACCGAATTGGAAAGATTTACATATGATATTTTCAGGTAGAGTAATATTGGCAAGATCACGAACAGCTTTAAGTCTGCTTGATTTGTTGATTTGAGAGAAGCTCAGATGCCCCAACCTTCTATGCCATAGCCAATTTTCTGAGCATTTACTCAAATAACATTGTTCTTTGCAGTTCTTCAATATATACAGGTTGTTTGGAGTTCTTTTTGCTTTTATAATTGCTTTACCTGTATCAAGATCACGTACCACACATTATTTTGAAATAAAGACAACTTCAGTTCCTTGATCACACATTTGACTTACACTTAACAAGTTATGCTTTAATCCATCCACATACATGACTTCATTAGCTTTCACCTTATCTTTTAGAAAAATAGACCCTTTTCCCTTAATGACCGCAGGAGTATCATTTCCAAATGTAACATTCTTTTCCTTTTCTAGAGCACTGTATGCAAGAAGTTTGTCTTTATCACCTGTCATGTGTCTTGAGCATCCACTATCAATGTACCATTGGTTTTCTTCATCTTCTGAAAATAACGCTATGCCACATTTTTCAACCTGTAATTCCTTCTTTTTCCATATTTTGGAGCTTGAAGAAACATGTTCTTTTGGCAGAAATTTGCTCCTGCATTCAAATTATTCATGGCCAAAGTTATTGCAATAAGCACATTCAACTTCATTTTGAAGAGGAGAAAAGTTGTTATAAATATTCTTCTTTGTTTCAACATCAATCCTTTTCTTTCTTGCTTCTCTAGTCATGATGGTTTTATATGCAACACATTGAACAACTTTATGACAAAAATTGTGACATGAGAAACAATGTCCATTGAAGAAGATATTTATACGATCATAAAATATTCTATATGAATTTACTTGTTGATTGGTGTTTCTTTGAAAGACATTCCTGTTAGTGTTCTTTGAATTGAGATGATCATGCTTTACCTGTAAATATTCTTTATTCCCTTGCTGAGTGGCAGCATGTTGTAAACCAGCTGTAACTACTTTTAGATAATTTGGTGCTAAAGCCTGAGAAGATTCTCCGATATATCCAAGACCTATCTTTATAAGAGGAGAACGTTGTACCTTGATAATCTCATCTAAGGTTTCAGATCCTTTAGCAAATCTAAGATTCAGAGTCTTTACTTTCTCAAGTTCTTTTCTTAGACTTACTACTTCACACTCTAATTTCTCATTATGTTTCTCTTTTTCTTCAAGCTGATTTTTCAGAGTTTCTATGGTTATTTTACTTTCTTCTAAGAAAATTTTGAGTTTATTGTTTTCATCAAGAAAATCACTGTCTTCTAGAGCATCCACAGAAGTATCCTTTTCTTCTCTAGATTCTCTTTCAAATGCCATGAGAAGTCTAAGATCTTGTTCACATTCTTCCTCACTATCAGATAACCCATCACTATCTTCATGAGTATAGTAACTCTTTCTAGTGCTAAAACGATTCTTATTCCTTTTTGCTACTTCCTTCCCCTTTTTATGTGTTTCTTTATAAGGAAATTTAGCAGCATAATGACCAACTCTTCCACAATCAAAAAATTTGAAAGGAAGCTTACCACTGAACCGTCCTGTGCCAAGTTGAAGTTTCTTTACAAAGTTTATCTCATCTTCTTCTGAGATAAATCCTGATCCTTTTTTTTTATATACTTCCTTCCCTTTTGTAGAAGTTCTAAAGACTGCTTCTTTGACTTCAGATGGTCCTCCTCTTCTCATTTCATATGCATTTAGTCATGAAGTTGCACCACAGTAAGATTTTGAAGATCCTGCTTTTCTTCAAGAGCGGAAACTTTTGACTCAAAATTTTTCATTAGTGATCTTAAGACTTTCTCAACCAAAGTAGATTCGGTTATTGTTTCTCCCAGATGTATCATACGATTTACAATATCATCAAGACGTAAAAAAATATTGGCAATGCTCTCCTCATTATCCATTTTTAGATTCTCATATTGAATTCTGAGAGTTTGGAGTTTAACACTTTTTACCTTTGCATCACCTTCATAACTTAGAATGATTTTGTCCCATATTGTCTTTGTTGTATTCAGCTGCATGACTTTGACAAATTCTGATTCAGTTAGACTTCCCAATAGAGCATTGAACGTCTTTGCATTTGTTTCATAATTCTTTCTTTCCGTCGGATTTGTTGGTACTGCAGCTGGATATTGATATCCTTGTTCAACAATTGCCCATACCTCTGCTCCCAGAGACTGAAGATAGGATCTCATCCTTGTTTTCCAGAAGATTAAATTATTTCCATTAAAGAGCGGAGGCCTGATAGATGTTGTTCCATCTTGATTCCTCATCTTGCTTGATCTTCCTTCTAGCGGCTAAGCTTTTTAGAAGGACCTGCTTTGATACCAATTGTTGGGAAAAATACTGAGAGGGGGATGAAACAGTATTTAGGGCTGAACAATATTTCTTTTCTTTCTCTTAAAACCTTATGTTACAGTATTTCATCCAACATGTATGTCCAGATATCTTATTATGTCTTTACTTAGAGCATTGCATCAGATAAGCATTAAGCATGAACAGAAATAACAGAACAAACCATCAAACATAAACAACACATATGAACACCAGGATTTAAGGTGGAAACCCAATTCGGGAGAAAACCACCGCTGCTATAATCTAAGTCTTCAATATTTATTATAGAGAAAAATTCTTACAATATATGCTGGTGCAGACTTATACCAGCACGCAGGCACCCACCTGTAGAAGGCTACAACCTTCTCTCGTTTACCAGCCTCTCCTGGAAGGGAGCTACAACCCCCGCTCTCGTTTACCAGCTACCACTGGAAGGGAGCTACAACCCCCTCTCTGAAGGCTTCGACCCTCAGCACCACTGCGGATCACGTTTCATCAATTTTCATACTGGATCCACCAGTTTCCATAAGACATACCTTGCCAGTCATCAGATTTATCTGTATACTCACACCATTTCTTCATGATTTCATCCGTCATTCAAACCAGAGATTAATCATCATCAGATCATTATATTCATGGGTGCATCGTAGTTTCAGATTTATCAGTTAAGAACAGAGCTCGCCCATACAGATATTTTTTGAGAAATTTTATTCACAACCCTTACAATGCACACACAGTTCTCTATTTTTTATTCTCCTTATATAGTTTTTCCTTTATTAAAACCACGAGTCCAAACCATGAACCGCTAACGGTATTCCTCTGTCAGTATTCCTTTTAGTTTATCCCACGGGGCTTTTTAATCTCTTTTTAATTTTTATTTATCAATTTTAAAGAAATTGACAAATAAATATATTTACAACTTTTGAATTCCCAAGCCTTATGTCTAAATTTTAACCCTTCGGATTTTATAGAAATATCCAATGCTTCTAAATAAATTAATCTTACGATAAACCTTTGACCCCGGGCCCACATACATAGTCAATAGCCAATCCAATATGCCCATCGTACCATAGTAAACTTCGCGCAAGTCCAGTGTTCGATCACTGTTAGATGAGCAAGCTTCCAGATCAACGGCGTATATACATATCGCTCGACCTCTGATGCCGAACGTTAACGTGCGATGGTCTGTCGTACCTGTGTTAATCTTCGCGCATCTTCAACAAATGACGACTGTCTGATGACCCCTTCCCAGATAAACGGCGATCAACGATATCGCTGGGCGTCCTGGGTCGAAATATAACGTGCGATGGCGAATAGTGAAAATCGTTTTTGTAAAATCATACAGGGACGCGTGTTGCCCGTTCTATGGAATCACTCCCCACCTCTTGAATATCGCTTGCCCATTGAAAGTGGTGCGATGAAAACCATAAAATGCCTTCACTGTTCCTCCTTTTTGGTTCCGCCCTTCGCTCAAGGTTCCGTTCATGATTCCAAAGGGTTAGTCTGGGTTTGCGCTTCTGCTTTCCCGGGGTCTACGATTGGTAGGTTAGGATTTCCAATAATCAACGAATAAATGTAGTTTTCTTCCGATGGTATTTCCTTACAAACATCAACTCGTGACAATTCAATGTCATTCTTCAATTCTGCTATGGTATATATAACATATCAACCTTCCATTTCGGATTTCTATCCTGTCACAGTTCCGCTTCTACCTGTACATTCAAAAACCTCATATCTCTACCACCATGAATCCTCAACAGGATTTCACTTTTAACTCCATACGCAGAGACTCATACAGAGGTTCAGGGGATTCCACACAAGAATTACATCAGTCAATACATATAATACACATATCCCTAATTCTACAACGATTATTTCATTCCTCTCCGGACACCGTAGGTATCTTCTGCCCATTATGAAATTGATCACACAGGTCATATATATTCCAGATTTACTCAACCATACTTAACACAATGCCACAGTTCTTCATTAACATATACAAATCTTGGCCAGATATTCAATTTGTCCTTCAATCTATTACCTTGTCTCTTCCTAGCAGCTCTCTCTCATCTCCTTTGAAAACTATATTAATCCCCTAATTCAACTCTACTGTTCTGTCTCTAATTTCTCTGTTTCATCTGCTGCCTCTGCTACCTCTCTATCTCTTTTGCCTTATGGATAGTTTAGGTGTTTCTCCTGTCTTTGCCAATTCCTTTGCCATCAATGACAATATTTCCAACAGTATTATATTGGAAAAATGCTGTTGGAATTTTCCTTAAATGTTTACTTGAAGATGATGCAAGAAAAAGCATGAATGAGTTGCATGAAGGAGAATGTGGAGGACGCCTCTACTGAAAGGCCACAGAAAAAAAAATTCTTAGATCTGGTCACTATTGGCCTACGCTTTTCCCAGAAACTCAAAATTTGATCATGTCTTGCCATAAGTGTCAATTTTTTTATGGTAAAAGAAAACTCCTTCCCTTACCATTACATCCTATCAGGGTTGAGGCCCCTTTTCAACAATGGGGCTTAGATTTCATTGGGGAAATTCACCCATCTTCCTCAGCCCAACATAAGTGGATCCTCATGGCCACTGACTTCTTTACCAAGTGGATAGAATCTATAACCTCTAGAAATGCTAATGACTCTGTCATTATCAAGTTCCTTGAAACAAATATCCTATCCAGATTTGGTTGTCCCAGAAAAATCATAACAAATAATGTTGCTGCCTTTAAATCTAAGAAAATGGTTGATTTTTGTCACAAATACCACATTACCTTGCGCCATTCTACTGCCTACTATCCCCAAGGAAATGGATTAGCTGAATCCTCCAATAAGAGCCTCATCAATATCATCAAAAAGCTGTTGGAGCAGAATCAGAAATCATGACACAATAATTTGGTTCATGCCTTATGGGCTGATAGATTAACTACAAAGAAGTCAATAAATATGTCCCCCTATCAGCTGGTCTATGGCATGGATGCAATCTTTCCCACTTCATTAGGAGTTCCAGTTATGAAACTCCTCCAAGAAGTGTAGATTGAATAGAATGACATGCAGAGGAGAATCAACCAAACAATTCATTTACAGCATACTAGGGAAGAATTCTATGTAAGAACACAGTTAGTCCAAGAAAATATCAAGAAACTCTTTGACAAAAGGACTAAGGCAAACAATTTCCAAGTTGAAAATGTTGTTCTTAAATGGGATTCAAGAAGAGAAGAGAAGGAAAAACATGGCAAGTTTGAGAACTTGTGGAAAGGGCCCTATATTATTCATGCTGAGAGGGGTCAAAATGCATTTTTATTGAATGAATTGAATGGAGAAGATCTGTATGGGGGTCCTGTCAATGGCAGGATGCTAAAGCATTACTTCTACCAAGAGTCATGAGTTTCAAAGATTTTTATTTTTCATTGTAAATATCATAGTCTGAACATTGCATTCAAAGTTAGAAAAATAAAAAAACAAAAACAATAGAAAAGAGAAAAGAGGGCAGATTGTAAAACAAGAAAGGTACAACCCCATACCAAAAAGAGAAACAAAATCTGAAAGTGTGCAAGCTCAAATGCCACTCCTAAAAAACACACTCCTAGTTAGTAATACAGCCTAATCATGACTAATTAGTTTTAAATTTTCTGTTGATAGGTTAGTGAATAGATCAACCAAACATCATAATCTTGGCTTATCAGTAAGATAGATTAGGTTAGAAGAAAGAAGGTTCAAACATGTTCAAAACCTAAACCTTTGATTCTGAAAGAAAATTGGTTCAAACAAGCTCATAACTTGAACCAGTATGAGAGAAAAGACAACTCAAATAAATTCAAAATCAGAGCTTAAGAGGTGGTGAAGGAAGTTTTAATTTTTCAGATCTTAAGCCTTCACCTTTTGTTTTAAATTTTCTGCAAAATAACAATCTATGTGCAGCTTGTTTTTATGCCATAGATCAGCTACAAGTTAGACTATTCAATCCTGGCTTGTTTGCTTTTAAATTTCTTTTTTTTGAATTTAGAGAATGAAAGTCTGTCAGACAGTCTAATCCTGACAGACAGTAGTTAGGTAGATAAGCTTATGAACTCAACTGTTTAAACTGATTTCATGGAGAAATAAGGTTAGAATTAGATTATTTTCCTGTTTTTCAAAAGAATAAAATGTTGTTGAAGAGAGTTTTCTAGTCTAAATGCACTCTAAAAGAAGAAAAAATGTTAGGATCATTAGGAATGGGTAGGTAGACATGATTGTTTTGATAGAATTCCATTGTTTTAAATTGCTGCAGAGATCATCAAAAAGAAAGGATGCTGCCCAATGGATTAAGACACCAGTTTAATGAAAGCCAGATATTTGCAGCTAAGGTTCTAGACACCTAAAAGAACCAGTTGTCTTCCTCAAGTGGAGCCACTGCTAGCCATCTATAAATTTTGTTATACCAAGAGGTGGCTAATTTTGTTCTTCAAAACTCCAAGAGATAATTCCCCTTTGAGAACCTATCATCCTTGAAGTTTTTATGAAGATAACTAAACCTGAAAATTCTGTTGTTTTCCTGAAGAAAAGACTGCTGAAAACCCCACTTTACCTTCATTTTTCTCCTCCTTTCATTCATAATTAACCTCCATTTTTGTCCCCTTTTTCCTCATGAAATTCCTCCATTTTCCTCATTTCATGTCTTCCATTCATAAAAAACCCCTTTGATAAGGTTTAAGACTCCCTTTTTACCTTATCAGAAGCTTTCAAAATCCTTTGAAATACTTGAAAAATCATAAAAAACAGCCTTTTTGTGCTAAGGCCTTAAGCCCTTTTGGCCCTAGCCCTCGAACCACTTCCCCACCATATAACCCGTGCCCAGGACCAAGAGTTAAGTCCCAAGCACTAATCGCAATCGAAGGTTTGCGATGGGCACATTTCTTTATTTAAAGGAAAAATCTCGATGCGATTGGCCCCTTTTTCTTTTTAAAACCCCCGACTCCTCCGCTCTCTTTCACGTAACCCTAAGCCCGCAATTGGGCGCTAAAACATAATAAAAACCTTTGCCGAACCTTTTCCTCCTTTATATTTCATAAAAAATCCAATTTCCCAACTTTTTCATTAAGTCTGATGGTTCATTTGTTGGGTGAATACCAACCGTTGATCTAAAACCGATCAACGGTCTTTGGGATCTCGCATCGGAGTTTTCCATTGGATGCGTTTAATATGTTTATTTCCCCCTCCCGATTGGTGACTTAGCGATGGTTTCCAAACTGTCGATTTTCTCCGCTAGACCTAGATTCGACGGTCCACATCGCTCCATTTCAAAGCCCATCCCTCCGCATTTCGACCTCCGCAGTTAAATCTCCACCGTCAATCTAGTCGTAAGATCAACGGCCCTTGTCCAATCGCATCGGAAAAAAATATATTGTGCCTTTCCTCTCTCCCCCACCGATCGTGATCTTTCGATTGCATCTGGGCCATCCATACACCAAGATCCGACGGTCTAGATCAATCCTCACTTCCATTTGTTATTTCTCAAACCCCGCTGTATAAAGTTTTCAGCGAATCTCTGCCATTGATCTCTGCAGATCAATGGCCCACATTAACCCAAACTCCGCCCGACCCTCGCCTCATATTTTATTCCATTAACCCCAAAAATAAATCTGAGCCATTGATCTGTTTCATCCAACGATCCATATTTAACTCGGTAGGCCCAACTCATTTGGGACCTACTGCCCCCATTGATCTATCCTAGCCGTTCATCCCCTAATCCGATAGTCAAGATTAAAACCGCCTTGACCCTGCCCCACCTTTTATCACTTGTGCATATATTCTCCATCACGCTCTCCTCATGACCGTCCAATCTAAGGCCCTAGATCTGATGGCTAGCGCACGGTTTCGCGTAATTTTGAGTCCGAAGGTTAATGTTTTAAAATTACGCGATGTGGGTGGTTTTAAAAATCCAGTGTCAATCGCTAACACATATCGCGTTTAAAAAGGCAATATCGCCTTCCCTCCTTTTCTTCATGTGAAACCAGCGGTTTCTATGGCTAAAACCACTTTACCCAATTTATATTACATTCCATCACGTTTAATCTCCACCGTTGATCTTTGAGATCTAACGGTCCCAGTTTAATCCAACCATTACACTATCGCCCTCCACCTTTCTTCCAAGGGACTTCATCTATTTACCTCCGCCGTCGATCTTTGTGGCTTATCTCATCCCGTTATTTCCTAAATCTACCTCAGCCTGAAAAACGCAGAGTTCAGGGTAACATCAAACCACGCTCAGTCTGGTAGCTAGCCCTACCAGAACATGAGAGGGCTCTCTCTGGGTCAATCTCAGCAAAAATAATCAATAGGGCTTGAGATGAATTGAAATAAAGGTTAATTTTAGGCTAGGTATATAAGTAAAGGAGTTTGATTGTGTTTTTGGGGGTTTTTGTTGGATCAAAGGGAAAGGCAGTTTTGGGTGCGGGGATGAGGCCTAGTTTTTGCAGTGTTCTGATTGGGGAAAAGAAGGCAATTGTTTTGATGCTTTAGATTGAATGAATGGATGGTTCAGACCAGTGAGGAGCTGAAGAGGGCAAGAGGATTTCAAGAATCCTCTTCAAACGGATGAAAACATGGAAAATTAAACAAAACTGAAGGCAGAGCACAACAAAGCTAATGAATTCCACCTTTAACACTGATTTTTTTAATTTAAGAAGAAAAGAGAAGGGAAAATGATACACATAAACATCATTGAACTTACAATTACATAGAGAAAAACACCATCAAAACACAGAGCCACATGGATCCCAAAGAGTGCTGCAAACCCTGGTCTATTCCTTTGCCAAAAAATGCAGAGATGAAATGTACAATGAAGTGCCAAAAAATCCCAAGTTTCCAACCCTCTACCAAAATCCAACCCCTACACTATGAAATTCATAAAATATATACATTTTCTCATCCTTGTACTAAGCGAATTGAGCTCAACCATTTTCTTCAAAATAGAATCAGTTACATTAAACTTGGGCGAATTTCTAAAAATAGGTGTTGAAGAGGAACTTGTTACAAAACGAAAAGAGGTTTTTGTAGATCAGGTCATTTTGGAGAAAAAACTCTCTCAAATTTTGAAAATTCGTTTCCAGTTGCTCGAAATATATTCCACAAAATCATCTCTAAAACAAAAAATCATTAAAAATTCAAATCTGTGAAAATGAGCTGTAAAGATCTAGTCGCATATCCCAATTAGTGACACCTTTGAATAACCTGAAAGAGGTTTTTGTTGTATTGCTTTGGGTTAACAAAAACCTCCTTGGGTTTTTTATAATTACTTTCCATCTGTTGTAAAATGGCCGCGCACTAAAATGACTAAAACAGTAAAAAATATCAAAATTTTTCTTTGTTTTAATGTAGGCTCCAAATATCACTATATATCTCCCACATAGTAGCACCTGTGCATAAAATGAAGGAGGTTTGTGTTATTTTCTATGTGATTAACAAAAACCTCTTTCAATTTTGAAAATTTCATTACCATTATTTCACAAACTTATTTTGTACTAAACTTGTCATTATGTGCAGCAACTGACCTCAAAACGTGCATAACCAAGAATCACTCATTCATTTTGATCATATCTTCTAATCCGGGAGCCAGTTACAGGAGTGTGATATACCGTTGGAAATATTTTTCCGAGCTTCTTCTGATGGAAACACTTGTGACATGTTTTTTTTCTGAACATCATGTGCAAAACATCTGACAAAACCAGACATAGTAAGAGCTCATGTTGATCTCTGGTGACAGGCTGCGAAGACTGGAACTAACACATTCGACGGCCCAAATTATTTCTGAAACCCCGAATTTCATTTAACCCTTTTTCGCTATCGATAAATGTTTTCTTCCATTTTATTCACTTTTTCTTCCATTTCATCATAATATTACCCCCTTTGCATCATATTAACCCGATTAATCTCGGTTGTTGATCAATCTAATCTAACGACCCGGACTTAATCCAATCACCGTTTATCCAACCGCCTCTCCTTTTTACCCCAAAAACAAATATTGACTGTTGGTTCTATTCATCCAATGGCCACGCTCAAACCTAAACCTCCGAAGCAGTTTAAACCTTTTTCCTGAAAGACTTTTATAACTTTTCTATGTTTTTGCAGGTTTTAATGGTTTTTCAGATGTTTTAAAGGAAAATTGAAGGTCGGGGATGATTATCCCTCAGGCCATTATTCATCAAGAAGATCATTTTGCAGGGTTTTCCCATTATTTTTTATCAGTCCCTCATGAGTACTGATGCCTTTATACAACCTCTGCGTGCCTGCGACAACAATGGAAACATAGCAAACACCACAGTCGAAGAGTATCAGTATCCAGGGATAAAATCAAAAGAAGAAAACTTGTTTGAAGATTGTTAACACAGTTTTGGAAGGATTAAGGCATTAATTCAATTTAATCAAAGACTTGATCCACGATTGAAGACAGTTTGAAGACCAGAAGACAGAAATTAGGCTTCATTAAGCCTAAAACATAGAACTCAAGTAAATTACAGGTGTTTTAGGTTAAAATGATAATATCTATCAGTCCGAGAAGCCTCCACTGCCACATCAGAGGCTAATTGAATCCTTACCTATTACCAAAAAACACCTATAGCCTCAACGCAATCAAAGAAGGCCTACTTATTGCTTAAACAAAAGATATTTTCATAAAGACAGTTGAACAATTATTACCAAAGAAAGCATAAAATCTCAAACTATCAGTAGAGTTATTACAAAGATAAGAAATAGGCCTCGAAGTCAATATTTTTTCCCTTTGATTTTAAAAAGGAAAAAACAGAGTAAATATACAAAATCATAATTCAATGCTCTCCTACCTTGGGCCTTGCATGGTTTTAGAGGTTTGGAGCTGCATTTAGTGTAGAATTTATTGCATTTTAAACCTAAAGCTCCTCCACCTCCTCATTTCTTCTATAAATAATTATGAAGAAGATGAGATACAGGTTGGTTGATCACTAGCTGTAATACTAAAACTCTTTGAAATAATACATAATCTGTTTAAGTTGAAGAAGAAATTGAAGTCTTGGAAGCCTTGATGATGTCGTTGCGTGCTTGTTCTTGATAAGGCGCTATCATTGGATCCATGAGCTTGGTTGTTTGTGAAGTATTCTGAACTGTTTAATGTTTTCTCCTATTTTCATTTTGTTCCATAATTTCTTACTACAGTAGGATGAAATTTTTAGGCTAAGAAATCACTCCTGGAAGCACCTTAGACCTGTTTATCCTTCACTCTTTTATGTTTTCTTCTACTGAGGTATTTTAGATTCTTTAATCTCTATCTTTATTCCTCATGCTTGTTTATTTCTGTAATAGGTCGAATAGTTGGTTTCAGCATGATTTATGGTTCTCCCTGCCTGTCTGCTGCCACTTAAAGGCTGTTATTGAAGTCTCCCTTTGAAGTATCTTTGTTATAGTGAGCCAAGGAGGTCTGTTCTGATCATGCCCTTTGTCCTTGCTTTAACAACTGTCTTAAAGGTCTTTATAGTTGTGTTCATAGATGTATTTAGGTGTTCCCTATTCTATGACTGTAATTATCAGTGAATCTTTTATTTTTTCTAAGTAATTTGAAATAAAATATTTGAGGAAATAGGGTGTTCCCCGAATCTTAGATTTCATTTAAAAAAAAATTGAAGTCATTATTTGCTTAAAGTGTGGTTTTTAGAATTCATGGTTAGCCCTTTCTATCAAATAACTCTTTATTGTTCAAGTTATGCTTTCAAATTCCCTTTGTTGAGAATTAAACTTCTCTTTTCTAAACCATTAATGTCCATCTCATTCATAAACTAAAGGATCCTGTGGCCAAGTTAGATTTTCCCTTTGATATCCCATATCCATTTATAAGTTTGTCATAACCTATTTTAGACTCCATTGCCCAACAAAACTGACATTTCCCCTTTCTGTCTATTTTTCCTAGACCTTTTATGTTCTGTTGTATCAATTCAACCAAACAAACAAATAAACACTTGCACTTAATAACTATTCTAAAACCAATACTCAAATCACACAAGATAAACCTTTGCAAAAAACAAATAATTTGAGAGATCCCTCTCTGAGAGCAGGAGGACTAGATCCTGTAACTCTAAAGATTGGTTCTGATGTTGCCTTGTCTTTTGATTTTCCAAACTATCAAAACACGGGAGACCAACATAATGGCAATCACAGTGGGGCCTACTTAGAATACAGTTGCTTAAAAACACTTCTTAAAACTCTTTAGGCCCTTAACCTGACAAAGAACACCATTGTGGACTTATCCCACCGCTCACACCAACATAATTGCGATCACGGTGGGACCCTGAGTGAAAATATTTAAAAAAAACACTCACTGTCCAGTATAACATAAGTAGCCTTCTTCAAGCACTACCTAACAAAATGGTAATCATGATAGGACTTATTTGAATGCGTGAAAAAATAAGTAACCCTTAGGATTCTCATAGAACCTTATCAAACCTTTAAGGAATCAGTTACCAAGCCATAAGAGTGAACTCTGTATGTTTAAACACCTTAGCTAAGTGTTAAATCAGATCTAGGACACTCTCATAACCTATAAGACCGAAAAAACTCAGAAAAACCCAAAAACATTTCAGTTTGGCTTCATAATAAACATGGTGGTGGAACCATCCAATATTTTACCTTCCTAGAAGCTAAATAGTTTCCACCTGGCGACTCCACTAGCCCCAGTAGGCCTATTACTCATCTAGGTCTCCAGATCTCTTTAGGACTGTGTTAACCAGCCTTGAAGAAGTTTAGAAGCCTAGTCCCATACTAGATAAGACATTTTGAGAGGTAAAACTTCCAAAAGCAGTTTCTAAAAACTTTAACCTCTCTCATTTTTGAAAAACAGTCTGGCTTCACATAGGATAAACACTAGATCCCATCCAGACCCAAATCCTCCTTTAATATTTGAAAATCCAGAGAAAATTCTGTGGCAGACTTCTAAGTCTGGAAAATCAGCTACTAATAGGAGCCTCTTAAGAACAAAATTTGTCCCTGAAAACCTTGTTGTCTTAGAGGATTCAAACTTTGATTTACATCATACAAAGAACATATTTAGAACTAGATATCAAGGTGATTTAAGCCAAACTGATCTTGACATTGCAGATTTTCAACAGAGATTTAGTAGAGAAGCCTCACCTTCCACTCCTCCTGATTCCCAGCTTCTTCATCACTTTAGCCTTTTCCATAACAAATCTGCTCAAAACCAGTTTGCTGGTCCAAGTGTTTCTTCCACTCCAATCCATACTACCACTGTGAAAAACACTCCTTTTCAGCCCACTTTCACGCTTGTAAATCCACCTTTCTTTCCAGCCATGGCAACATGGTATGCCCCATTAGTGTTACCGCAACCTCTGCTTCCCTTACCAAATGAATACCAATCCAAAATTCCTCATTTCACTGGAAAAGAGGCCACCACAACTCAACATCATGTAGATAGGATGGAATATGCATTTGATTACATGGAGATAGAAGAGGAAACCATTAAGATGAGGATCTTCACCCAAATTTTAGGCGGATATGTAAAGAAGTGGTTTAAAAATCTACCTCCTAACAGCATCAATGATCTCCCTGCTTTATATCAAACATTCATAAATAAATGGGAACTAAAAAAGAACCCTCTCTAAATACTACCAGAGTATAGCAGCCTTAAAAGAAATCAAGGAGAGAGCGTTCATGATTATTACACTAGGTTTAACAGTGTTTACAATGCTCTTCCACCTCACATGAAACCTCCCCAAGGCATGGCCTTGGTAAGATACCCTGAAGGTTTTGATGTTGAAATGGCTTATCAGCTAAGAGAGAGAGATTACTTAACTTTGGAAGACATGCAGAGAGGAGATGTGAGTGTAGAAGCAAACATAATTGAGAAAAGAAATAGGTTGAGATTAGAGAAGAGGGTAACTTATAAAGATGACATTGCACCCTCAACCTCAACTTCTGACACTAAAATTCATAACCTAGTGAAGGTAATGGAGAGGATGCTAGAAAATATCAAATTGAATGATAGAGTGCCACCAAGAGAACCTCAAAACAACCAAAATAGAAATAGAAATCACAATTATAGAAGAGAAAACAATCAAGATAAGCAAAAAGAAAGTGACAAATAGATTAGACCTCCCTTCCAACAAAACTATGTAGATCAATATGAGGAAGATAGGGAGATGGAAAGGTTGGGAGAAGCTCATGTAAACTTGATTGGATCAGAAAGTGGGGATGATGTTTTCCTCACTAAAGAAGAACAAGGTTTCTTCTCTGATCAAAATAAAAACACCTATGAATATTTTGATGATTATAGATTGGGGTTTGAAAATTCAATCATGGAGGTACACAAACAATATGATCTTAGGAGAAAAGGGAACGTAGACAATTCAAAAGATAAGAACACTAGCACTACTGGCAAGAAAATTGCAGAAAGTTAGTCTAATAAGAAAACATACAAACCTATCATTTTGGTTAAAAAACCTGATTTAAACAAAGAGAAGAGCAGCCAGCCAAATGTAGAATAGATTACCCCTAGCACTTCAGCTAGTGGTCCTAACAAAACTATCCCAATTACCAGTCCAAAAAAGGTTCAGCAAATCAAAATTGCTGAAAGGAATTCAATTGAAAAGACATATATAAATATGACCAAATCAATTGTTCCTTTCAGCCTTGAGGGAGAGATTGAAAAGATAAAAATTACCATCCCTCTAGCTGAACTAGTAACCCAAGAATTGTACAAAAACCAAGTTTTGAAAGCTTTGAACTTAGGAAGTGACACTGATATGTTAGACTTGACAAATGACAAGCCTGAGTTGTTATTTTGTCCAGAAGTTGAAGGAAAATACCAAGAAGGAGTTGTTCCTCCCTTGTATGTTAGTTTGAATATACATGAGAAAATTTTACACAATGCCATGCTAGACTCTGGAGCTTCACACAATCTAATGCCCAAGGTTGTAATGGAAATATTAGGCTTAGAAATTACTAAACCATGCAAATACTTGTATTCCTTTGACTCAAGCAGAGTCAAATGTTTGGGTTTAATCAAAGACTTATGTGTTAACTTATCTCAAATCGCTGCTAAGAGCCTAGTAATGGACATAGTTGTAGTTGACATTCCCCCTAAGTATGGCATGCTCTTATCAAGATCATGGGGAGCCAAACTTCAGGGAAGCCTTCAAATGGACAAGTCTTATGCCACGATCCCTGTTTTTAACCAAAACAGAAGATTATACAAGGAATCCCACATGAAGTACATGGTAAGAAACATAGATAAACCAAACAACTCTCCAATCTATTCTATTCAATCAAGTTTAGATTCCTTTATCTTGTACAACGAAGATCAAATCACTCAACAAGATAAGGAAAACGTAGACCCCATCAGTTTATCAGAACAATCAGAACTTCCCTCAAATCAGATTCAAAACATTGAAAATCAATAGCAACAAGAGAATGAAAATAAGGCTGATATACTTTGGACAATAAAATTTGATGGATCTTGTAATAAAACAACTGCAGGGGCAGGTGTGTGGATTCAAAATACAAATCAGATTTTTTCATATAAATTGAATTTCCCATGCACCAACAATATTGCTGAGTATGAAGCACTTCTCCTAGGCTTACAATTTCTTAAACAATTAGAAGCCTAAAAGATATCAATATTAGGAGATTTTGAACTTATCATAAGACAAATCAAAGGAGAATACTCCGCTAGAAATCCAAGGCTTAGGGAATATCGGAATGCTGCCCTTGATTTATTGAAAACCTTTGAAAAGTATGAACTTATTTTCATTCCAAGAGCACTAAATCATCTAGCAAATGAACTCGCTTTCAATGCCAGCAACTGCCAAATACCTGAGATAAATGAGCAGCTTAGCGTAAAGGTAAAACACCAGCCTGCAGTGCCTGATAATGAAGATCACTAGAAAGTGTTTGATTCTGACAAACACATAGATGATTTCTTAAAATCAGAAAATGATTTCGACATACCAATATTAGAGACTAGCCATAAAGAAAACTGTTTGTATATTGAACAAATCCCAAAAGTTGAAATGATATATTCTGCTGATATAAATCAATATGATAATCCTTTTGAAGCAGAATTAATTGACAACGCAGACCAAGAATACTTGGAAGTTTTACAATGCAAGAGCGATAAAATTCCAAGAGGTCTCACACCTTTAGAACACCTTTTCGACTTTAACGATGTAGCCAAAGAACCAAAAATGGAGCCTGTGGAAACCGATGTAGAAGAACATAACATAGGTAGCCTAGAAGAACCCAAGATGATTAAACTGTCCAGCACTCTCGTAGCTCACATAAAATTGCAATACATAGAGCTTTTAAAAGAGTTTAAATATGTTTTTGCTTGGGGATACAAATATCTGAAATCTTATGATACTAGTATCATTCAGCACAAGATTCCTTTGAAGGAAAATCAAAAGCCTTTTAAACAAAAACTAAGGAGAATAAACCCTGTTCTATTACCTTTAGTTAAGGCAGAAATTGAAAAGATGCATGATGCTGGTGTCATAGTACCAATTAGATATTCAGAGTGGGTATCAAACTTAGTTTCTGTTAGAAAGAAGACAGGGGAAATCAGGCTCTGTATTGACTTCAGAAATTGAAATATAGCCTCCCTAAAAGACAACTACCCCTTGCCCAAGATGGACCATATAATTCAAAGGGTAGTTGGGTCAAAAAGGATATCACTATTCGATGGGTTCTCGGGTTACAACCAGGTGTTAATGCTCCTAAGCATTCAAATCAAAACTGCTTTTACCACACCTTGGGGCACCTTTATGTATGTCAAAATGCCTTTCGAATTGATGAATGCAGGGGCCACCTTCCAAAGGGCCATGGATATAGCCTTCTCTGAAGATATTGGATATTCCATAATCATTTACCTTGATGACATAACCGTTTTCTCAAAAACTGATGAAGAACATTTGATTCACTTGAGAAATTTTTTTGACAAGTGTAGGAAATTTGGCTTATCTTTGAATCCCAAGAAGACACTCTTCAGTCTCCAAGAAGGTAAAATTATTGGCCATATAATTTCAGAAGAGGGAATCAAAATAGACCCTACAAGGATAGATGGCATATTACAAATCAGCCATCCAAGAAGCCTCAAAGAATTACAATTTTTCATTGGGAAGATTAATTTTTTGAGGAGGTTTATCCCCAACCTTGCTGAGCTATTAAAAAAAATTACAAACATGCTTAAGAAAGATGTAGGTGTGAAATGGACTACACAAGCTAAACAATCATTCGAACTAGCCAAACAAGCTCTTACTCAAACACCAGTCTTGATTAGTCCAGATTTCACTAAAGGCGTTTATATCTTTGCTTTTGCATCTGAGCATACAATAGCTGCAGTTTTACTTCAAAAGAATGACTTGGGGCAAGAACAACCAATATCCTTCTTTAGTAGAGCTTTAAGATATGCTCCTCTCAAATATAACATCATGGAGAAGCAAGCCTTAGAATTAGTGAAAGCATTAAAGGACTTTATAGTCTATATTTTACACTCTCACATAATTGCTTTTGTTTCACATACTGTTGTCAAGGACATTCTAAGTCAAGACCCTGATGGTAAAAGGGGAAAATGGATTGCAACTATTCTTGAATATGACTTAGAAATTAGGCCCACCAAACTAGTTAAAGGGAAAGGATTAGCAAAACTTATGGCTGAGTCTAACTTCCAAGCACTAGACATGAATATGGTAGATGTGTTGGAAGAAATAGAAGAATATACTGCTCCTTTCATTGAAGAAACATTTCTGAATTCTCCTTGGTATGCTGACATTATTTATGTGCTTTTATACATGAATGCCCCTCCTTCTTTGTCTAAAAACAAAGTTGTATTTTTGAAACAAAAAGCTTTGAGTTATTGCATCCTAGATGGGGTATTATATTGGAAAAATGCTATTGGAATTTTTCTTAAATGTTTACTTGAAGATGATGCAGGAAAAATCATGCATGAGTTGCATGAAGGAAAATGTGGAGGAAACCTCTACTGGAAGGCCACAACAAACAAAATTCTTAGATCTGGTCACTATTTTCCTACCCTTTTCCCAGACACTTAAAAGTTGGTCATGTCTTGCCATAAGTGTCAATTTTTTTATGGCAAAAGAAAACTCCTTCCCTTACCATTACATCCTATCAGGGTTGAGGCACCTTTTCAACAATGAGGCTTAGACTTCATTGGGGAAATTCACCCATCTTCCTCAGCCCAACATAAGTGGATCCTCATGGCCACTGACTTCTTTACCAAGTGGATAGAAGCTATACCCTCTAGAAATGCTAATGACTCTGTCATTATCAAGTTCCTTGAAACAAATATTCTATCCAGATTTGGTTGTCCCAGAAACATCATAACAGATAATGCTGCTGCCTTTAAATCTAAGAAAATGGTTGATTTTTGTCACAAATACCACATTACCTTGGGCCATTCTACTACCTACTATCCCCAAGGAAATGGATTAGCTGAAAAATCCAATAAGATCCTCATCAATATCATCAAAAATCTATTGGAGCAGAATCAGAAATCATGGCACAGTAAGCTGGTTCATGCCTTATGGGCTGATAGATTAACTACAAAGAAGTCAATAAATATGTCCCCCTATCAGCTGTTCTATGGCATGGATGCAGTCGTTCCCACTTCATTAGGAGTTCCAGTCATGAAACTCCTCCAAGAAGTGCAGATTGAAGAGAATGACATGCAGAGGAGAATGAACTAAACAATTCATTTACAGCAGAATAGGGAAGAAGTCTATGAAAGAACACAGTTAGTCCAAGAAAATATCAAGAAACTCTTTGACAAAAGGAATAAGGCAAATAATTTCCAAGTTTGAAATGTTGTTCTTAAATGGGATTCAAGAAGAGAAGAGAAGGGAAAACATGGCAAGTTTGAGAACTTGTGGAAAGGGCCCTATATTATTCATGCTGAGAGGGGTCACAATGCATTTTTCTTGAAAGAATTGAATGGAGAAGATCTGTATGGAGGTCGTGTCAATGGCAGGATGCTAAAGCATTACTTCTGCCAAGAGTCATCAGTTTCAAAGCATTTTATTTTTCATTGTAAATATCATAGTCTATACATTGCATTCAAAGTTAGAAAAATAAAAACAAAAAAAAAATAGAAAAGAGAAAAGAGGGTAGATCGTAAAACAAGAAAGGTACAGCCCCATACCAAAAAAAGAAATAAAATCTGAAAGTGTGCAAGCTCAAATGCCACTCCTAAAAAACACACTCCTAGTTATTCATATAGCCTAATCATGACTAATTAGTTTAAATTTTCTATTGATAGGTTAGTGAATAGATCAACCAAACAGCATAATATTGGCTTATCAGTAAGATAGATTAGGTTAGAAGAAAGAAGGTTCAAACATGTTCAAAACCTGAACCTTTGATTCTGAAATAAAATTGGTTCAAACAAGCTCATAACTTGAACCAGTATGAGAGAAAAGATAGCTCAAATAAATTCAAAATCAGAGCTGAAGAGGTGGTGAAGGAAGTTTTAATTTTTCAGATCTTAAGCCTTCACATTTTGTTTTAAATTTTCTGCAAAATAACAATCTATGTGCAGCTTGTTTTTATGCCATAGATTAGCTACAAGTTAGACTGTTCAATCCTGGCTTGTTTTCGTTTAAATTTCTATTTTTTGAATTTAGAGAATGAAAGTTTGTCAGACAGTCTAATCCTGACAGACAGTAGTTAGGTATAGAAGCTTATGAACTCAACTGTTTAAACTGATTTCATCGAGAAACAAGGTTCGACTTATATTAGTTTCCCGTTTTTCAAAAGAACAAAATGTTGTTGAAGATATTTTTCTAGTCTAAATGCACTCTGAAAGAAGAAAAAATGTTAGGATCATTAGGAATGGGTAGGTAGTCATGATTATTTTGATAGAATTCCATTGTTTTAAATTGTTGTAGAGATCATCAAAAAGAAAGGATGCTACCCAATGGATTAAGACATTGGTTTAATGAAAGCCAGAGATTTGCAGCTGAGGTTATAGACACCTAAAAGAACCAGTTGTCTTCCCCAAGTGGAGCCACTGTTAGCCACCTATAAATTTTGTTATACCAAAAGGTGGCTAATTTTATTCTTCAAAACTCCAAGAGATAATTCCCCTTTGAGAACCTATCATCATTGAAGTATTTATGAAGATAACGAATAATTTAGTTAATGTTCACTACTGTTTCCCTTTTAAACCTGAAAATTCTGTTGTTTGCCTGAAGAAAAGACTGTTGAAAAACCCAATTTTCCTTCATTTTTCTCCTCCTTTCATTCATTATTAACCTCCATTTTTATCCCCTTTTTCCTCATGAAATTCCTCCATTTTCCTCATTTCCTGTCTTCCATTCATAAAAAACCCCTTTGATAAGGTTTAAAACTCCTTTTTTACCTTATCGGAAGCTTTCAAAATCCTTTGAAATACTTGAAAAATCATAAAAAACAACCTTTTTGTGCTAAGGCCTTAAGCCCTTTTTTCCCTATCCCACAAACCACTTCCCCACCATATAACCCGCTTCCCGGACCAAGAGTTAAGTCCTGAGTGCTAATCGCAATCGGAGGTTTGCGATGGGCACATTTCTTTGTTTAAAGGAAAAATCTCGATGTGATTGGCCCCTTTTTCTTTTTTAAAACCCCCGACCCCTCCGCTCTCCTTCACGTAACCCTGAGCTCGCAATCGGGCGCTAAAACATAATAAAAACCTTTTCCGAACCTTTTCCTCCTTTATATTTCATAAAAAATCCAATTTCCCGACTTTTTCATTAAGTCTGATGGTTCATTGGTTAGGAAAATACCAACCGTTGATCTAAAACCGATAAATGGTCTTCGGGATCTCGCATCGGAGTTTTCCATTAGATGCATTTAATATGTTTATTTCCCCCTCCCAATTGGTGACTTAGCGATTTTTTCCCAACCGTCGATCTACTCTACCAGACCCAGATCCAACGGTCCATATCGCTCCATTTCAAAGCCCATCCCTCCGTCTTTCGACCTCAGCAGTTAAATCTTCGTCGTCGATCTGGTCATAAGATCAATAGACCTTGTCCAATCACATTGGAAAAAAATATATTGAACCTTTCATCTCTCCCCCGTCGATCGCGATCTTTCGATTGCATCTGGGCCATCCATACACCAAGATCTGATGATCCAGATCAATCCTCACTTCCCTTTGTTATTTCTCAAACCCCGCTGTATAAAGTTTTCGGCGAATATCCATCGTTGATCTCTGCAGATCAATGGTCCGCATTAACCCAAAATCCACCCGACCCTCACCTTATATTTTATTCCATTAACTCGAAGATTAAATCTGAGCCGTTGATCCGTTTCATCCAATGGTCCATATTTAACTCGGTAGGCCCAACTCATTGGGGACCTACCGCCCCCATTGATCAATCCTAGCCGTTCATCCCCTGATTCGACGGTCAAGATTAAAACCGCCTTAACCATGCCCCACCTTTTATCGCTCGTGCATCTATTCTCCATCGCGCTCTCCTCACGGCCGTCCGATCTAAGGCCCCAGATTTGACGGCCAGCACGCGGTTTCGCGTAATTTTGAGTCCGGAGGTTGATGTTTTAAAATTACGTGATGTGGGTGGTTTTAAAAATCCACATGTCAATCGCTAATGTATATCGCGTTCAAAAAGGAAATACTGCCTTCCCTCCTTTTCTTCGCATGAAACCAGTGGTTTCTATGGCCGAAACCACTTTACCCCATTTATATTACATTCCATCGCGTTTAATCTCCACCGTTGATCTTTGAGATCTAACGGTCCCAGTTTAATACAACCATTACACTATCGCCCTTTGCCTTTTTTCCAAGGGACTTCATCGATTTACCTCCGTCATCGATCTTTGTGGCTAATCTCATCCGACGGCCCAGATTCTTTCCGAAACCTCGAATTTCATTTAACCCTTTTTAACTATCGATAAAGGTTTTCTTCCATTTTCTTCGCGTTTTCTTCCATTTTATCATAATATTACCCCCTTTGCATAATATTAACCCGATTAATCTCGGTCATTGATCAATCTGATCTAATGGCCCGGACTTAATCCAATCACATTTTATCCAACCGCCTCTCCTTTTGACCCCAACAAGAAATCTTGACCGTTGGTTCTATTCATCCAATGGCCATGCTCAAAAATAAACCTCCGAAGCAGTTTAAACCTTTTCCCCGCAGGATTTTTATAACTTTTCTATGTTTTTGCAGGTTTTAATGGTTTTTCAAATGTTTTAAAGGAAAATTGAAGGCCAGGGATGACGATCCCTCTAGCCATTATTCATCAAAAAGATCATTTTGCAGGGTTTTCCCACTATGTTTTATCATTCCCTCATGAGCACTGATGCCTTTATACAACCTCTGCACGCCTGCGACAACAATGGAAACACAACAAACACCATAGTCGAAGAGTATCAGTATCCAGGGATAAAATCAAAAGAAAAAAAACCATTTGAAGATTGTTAACACAGTTTTGGAAGGATTAAGGCATTAATTCGATTTAATCAAAGACCTGATCCATGATTGAAGACAGTTTGAAGACCAGAAGACAGAAATTAGGCTTCATTAAGCCTAAAACACAGAACTCAAGTAAATTACAGGTGTTTTAGGCTAAAACGATAATATCTATCAGTCTGAGAAGCCTCCACTGCCACATCAGAGGCTAATTGAATCCTCACCTGTTACCAAAAGACACCTGCAGCCTCAAAGCAATCAAAGAAGGCCTACTTATTGCTTAAACAGAATATATTTTCATAAAGATAGCTGAACAATTATTACCAAAGAAAGAATAAAATCTCAAACTGTCAGTAGAGTTATTACAAAGATAAGAAATAGGCCTCGAAGTCAATATTTTTTCCCTTTGAGTTTAAAAAGGCAGAAACAGAGTAAATATACAGAATCATAATTCAATGCTCTCCTACCTTAGGCCTTGCATGGTTTTCGAGGTTTGGAGCTGCATTTAGTGTAGAATTTATTGCATTTTAAACCTAAAGCTCCTCCACCTCCTCATTTCTTCTATAAATACTTCTGAAGAAGATGAGATACAGGTTGGTTGATCACTAGCTGTAATACTGAAACTCTCTGAAATAATACATAGTCTGTTGAATTTGAAGAAGAAATTGAAGTCTTGGAAGCCCTGATTATGTTGTTGCATGCTTGTTCTTGAGAAGGCTCTATCATTGTATCCATGAGCTTGGCTGTTGGTGAAGTATTCTGAATTGTTTAATGTTTTCTCCTGTTTTCATTTTGTTCCATAATTTCTTACTACGGTAGGATGAAATTTTTAGGCTAAGAAATGACTCCTGGAAGCACCTTAGTCCTATTTATCCTTCATTGTTTTATGTTTTCTTTTGCTGAGGTATTTTAGAGTCTTTAATCTCTCTCTCTTTAGTCCTCATGCTTGTTTATTTCTCTAATAGTTCGAATAGTTGGTTTCAGCATGATTTATGGTTCTCCCTGCTTGTCTGCTGCCACTTAAAGACTGTTATTGAAGTCTCCCTTTGAAGTATATTTGTTTATAGTGAGCCAAGGAGGTCTGTTCTGATCATGCCCTTTGTCCTTGCTTGAACAGTTGTCTTAAAGGTCTTTATAGTTGTGATCATAGATGTATTTAGGTGTTCCCTCTTCTATGACCGTAATTATCAGTGAATATTTTATGTTTTCTAAGTCATTTGAAATAAAATATTTGAGGAAATAGGGTGTTCCCCGAATCTTATATTTAATTTTAGAAGTTGTTTTGAAGTCATTATTTGCTTAAAGTATGGTTTGTAGAATTCATGGTTAGCCCTGTCTATCAAATAACTCTTTATTGTTCAAGTTATGCTTTCAAATTCCCTTTGTTGAGAATTAAACTTCTCTTTTCTAAACCATTAATGTCCATCTCATTCATAAACTAAAGGATCATGTGGCCAAGTTAGATTTTCCCTTTGATATCCCATATCCATTGATAAGTTTTTCATAACCTCTTTTTGACTTCATTTCCCAACAAAACTGACATTTCCCCTTTCTATCTATCTTTCCTAGACCTTTTATGTTCTGCTGTATCAATTCAACCAAACAAACAAATAAACACTTGCACTTAATAACTAGTCTAAAACCAATACTCAAAGCACACAAGATAAACCTTTGCAAAAAACAAATAATTTGAGATATCCCTCTTTGAGAGCAGGAGGACTAGATCCTATAACTCTAAAGATTGGTTCTGATGTTGCCTTGTCTTTTTATTTTCCAAACTATCAAAACATGGGAGGCCAACACAATCCATGGATAACCAGAGTGAAAAGGAGAATCCTATCACCGGATATCTCTCCTCCAAAAAGTAGTCAAAACACCCTACAACTTTCCTTTTGCAGATAACGAAGTATGGAAGGGAAAACTACACTGTTAGCTTTAGTGGTGATTAGAATTGATGCCTCGATCTGGAAATGCATCTCTAATGATCCAATACACTCTTCTAGGAGGTTAAAAGACACACTCACTGAGAAGAGGCACTAGATTTTCCTAGATTTGAGTAGATCTAGCTTCCACTGCTACAGCTTACAAAAACAAGTAAACCCTCAATAGGATCTGACTTGTGGTTGGAAGATGAAGCTTGGCCTAAAGCCTGATAGTGGACAAGATAGAACAAGTCTCCTACAAGAGCTGCTCAAGGAAGGAGGTGGGATTCCCGACCAGGAACTCCCAAGTGCTAAACAACACTATTCTCAGCTAAACAACCAAAGAATAAGGAATTTCTAAACAGACAACACCTTTTGAAATATCAAATAATCAAACCTCTCCTTGGTGTCCTCCTCCTCCTTTTATAATTTGGAAATCTTGTCAAACCCTAAACCACCTTGATGATTTAACTTCATTCACATGAGTGACCGCCAACATGAACTGTGTTGTGCCTTTAGGAGATACATTGCATGTAGACAGTGTTGTGGATTTGGTCCTGTTGACCCAGTCAATTGGCCCAGCCTCTTTCACACTTAAGTGTGTTTATAAAAGTAGCTCAGATTTAGCTTGTTTCACATTGAACATTGATTTATTTTGATGTTTAGGAGTTATTATTGGTCCTAATTTACAATTTTATTCATAAGCATGAAAAACAAAACAAAATTGAATATTCATATTAGCTTGGGCTAATTAGGAATATTACATGGAGAAAGTGTGAGATATATTTGATGCCTTAGGGAACCACCCATCATGATGAAAATCCTCCCTTTTTCTTCCAAGGGAGTGGCCCAATTCAGAAATTTTTGAGGCCCAATATTGGCCATGAGGCTTACAAAATATATTACTCCTCCTTGGAGTCATGGCCTGCAAAAAAATGGTGTAAGAATGCATGAAATCATAATATAAAACATGTGTAATAAGAGCATGCTCTTCACCAACAATCCTCCTCCTATCAATGGAGTGGTGCATAGGTCTATTCTCTTCCTCAAAGAGAGAAAGAGAGGGCTGATTTAACTCTTTCTTAGAGTCATGTTGCTGCTCCAACTCCACCAGATCCATGCATCTTTGACAATGCTGATATAGTTCTCTTTCAAAGCCCTCCCAATAGTAGCTCCTCAAGATGATGTTGTTGAGCTTCATAGAGTATGTGTGGTTGAAATAGAACTCTTCATAAGCTCTTTTTAGTAACTTCTCCTTGAGCATGGAGGCTCTAGAAAAGATGATCCTACCGTGATTATAGATGACTCCATCTAGGATTGTATAGGTCTCATCATGTAGCAAGTCATTAAGAATCATGCAAGTATGAAGATCCTTGGAATATTCCACCAACAGTTTGGATTTCCAATATGGATCTAATGTGCCCAACAATGACATCATTGATAATGTGTCATCTGAAGTGTCTTCCATGTTTTTATTCTTCTCCTTGACGTATGCCATGTTAAAGGTGTATGTTGGAAAGCCAAGCCTCCCATTTTTCTACTCCTTGACATCTCCCATGCCAAAGGTATAAGGTGGAAGGTTGCCATTCCTTCCTTGTTGCCCTCCTTGCACATGCACATGCCATAAAGGAAATGGAAGTTCTTGGAAATTAGTCTCCCATGGAAGGCTATTAGCTATCCAAAACCTCCTTGGTTTTTCCAAAGCATGCATGTGTGACCAGCATCTCTCATCATGTATGGAAGAGGATCCTCCAAACAAGTTTGTCTTTTGATTCAAGGATTGCCTTCCTTGCTTATGATGGTGTCATCCTTCACTCTTGCAGCATATTTTCTCAGCGCAGTATGAGATGAGATAATGGAAAATGATGTTAAGGGAAAAATACTTTCCCTCTCCTTGTACCTTCCCCATACTCTCAGCGTTGTAGCATGGTCTTCTAATGCTCCCTCCCTCCTTGGATCTATGAAAGGAGCATCAATGCATGAAACATATTTCACCAATTCTGAATCAGGTGGTCTCCTAGGTGGTATACCACAAGATAATGATGTCTCATGGCTCATTCCTATGTGAAAAACAAATGGGAACATATTATGACTACTTCCACTATGCAAATCCATCTCTGATTTCTGTGTGGAAGTATCATGATAATGGGGCATTGGAGCAACTTCCCCATCTTCTTCTTCATCACCCACATTCTGAAAGATATCACAGTCTAAGGTTCTCCCTTTAGATGCAGTTAACTCATGAACACCCATCATCTCCTTGGGGTCAAGATTCTTGATCACAAAGGACTCATCTATCATAATGTGTGTTCCCAAAATTGGATGCAATGTTGGAACACATTCCCTCCATTGTTTTGTATCATTTTCTATCATCATAGAAACATGTTGCTCATCCTCTTCATGTATAGGATCCTTGGGGCCTTCTTGCAAAGATACAAGAGCACTCTTATTGGAAGCAATGGCTACATCTCCATCTCTCAATAAAAATAGATCTCCTCCTGCTATCATAGCACTGGAGGAACCTTTCAACTCTTCTTATTTATGCCTCATCGATAAGAGATCCTTTCTATTGATCTCTCCTTGAAAAAGGAACACTCATGTCTTCTTCTTGAGAAGAAAGTTCTTGATGAAGTGGGGCCTTTTCCCATGGCAAATCATGTCGCAGATATTTAACCCCTTCAACAATGTTCTGAAATGGAGTTATCTTCATGGATCTTTCGACTTTATGCAAAGGTTCTGATTTCTTGTTTTATGTTTAAAATCCCGCCCTTATATAAAATATAGGCCTAAAGTCCCTTTTTCCTAAAATCCCAGCCCCTTTACATTCTTATTACCATGACCTTCGCTATCCTGAGCCCCTCCCCAACACAAATAAACCTTCGCCCTATTTATTTTCATAAACCCCCCATAACCTTATAACGGGCCCTTAAAACCTTTAAAATATTAAAAGCGGGCCCCACCTCCCATTACACCCGACGCCCTTCCCTTAACCTTACAAATTAACACATTTCATTAATATTTAAAGGCCCCGGGCCCCATCCTCCATTTAACCCGTCATCCAACTGCAACCCGCCATCTATCCTCCACTTCTATCAGCCCGATCAACTGTCTATTGCCTCCCCGATGCGTGTCAACTATTGATCTCTCATCTCGAGATCCAATGGCCCGCATCTTATATCGCAAATAAAATTGTGATGTGGTTAGCATTTCTCGACCCACGTGAAATCGAATTTTTTTCCCCGCCATGTGTCTCATCCTAAGATGTATCGCGTGCCCTCCACCAAAAACTTCTTACCACCTATCCTCTACGCGATAAAACCATTTCTGATTTTCGAAAAACACCTCTGTCCGCACCATTTTTCAAACTTTTCCCACTCCCGTTCAAACTCCTCCTGGTTCCACCTCTAGAACCTTTCCTTCTACACCCTCTCCTCCTCTGCAAACACCCTTCAACAATCTGAAACCCCAAAAAAATTAGTAAAACGGTCTCCACAGGATTTTAAATAATTATTTGTGTTTTGTGCAAGTTTCAATGGAAAATATAAATAAAAATATTCCGAAGGGTCAAAATCGATCATAGAGAGGGCCTAGATGACAATCCCGCAGCTCATAAAGGATCAATAAAGGCCAGAAGGTCTGTTCCAATATTTGCATCGATGAAACATGATCATTGATGGATCAAATGAACCCTCTAGCCACGAAGAAAGTTTCCCCTGCACACGAAAGACATAAGCAGTCGAAGAAAGAGTGAAGAGAAGAAGTTGGAAGGATTAAAGGGCTAATACTAATCAAAAGCCAAAAAAAAAGGGTTAGCCAATCAAAATAGAATATTGAATAAAGAAAGGTAGACAGATAAAAGCCAAAGATGAAAGGATAAAGGGTAAGGATCGAAAGAATAAATCAAAAAGATTAAAGGAATAGAACCAAGATCACAAACAAATTAGAGAAAATATAATAAAAATAGACAGTCAAAGCATAAAGACAGAGTTTAAGGCCTAAGAACAGATATTAAAGATAAAACAAGGGGAAAATTAAACCAAAGCAAATTCGAATGGCTCAGCCTATGGCAGTTACTCTTCTCAAAAGATATTTTTGCCACCTAGTGCTTTGTTTCCTTCAAAAAATCATTAGGCAGTTATTGAGCTTAGTCAGAGATATTTATATATGCCAAATAGTTATTGTAAAAGTTATGAATAGGCATTAAAGTCAAACATTTCACCTATATTCTCGTAGGAGTTAAGATAGAAGTTATTAATCAGAGAAATATCTACATATATTCCTGCCTTGAGCCTTGCATGGTCTTCAAGGTTAGAAATTCATTACTCTGTAATAAATGACACTAAAACCATAGATTAGCTTCACCTCCTCATTTGCAGATAAATACTTCATCTAAACTCATTACCTTGTTTCCATTTGATGACTCTTTGAAGTAATACATAGTCTCTTGTAAGTTGAAAGGAAATTGATGTCTTGGAACTTATGAATGCCCTGATTTGTCTGTTGATGGAAAAGGCTAGTTTGTAGGATCCCTAATCCTGGTTGTTGGTGAAGTGCTTCTAATCTGTTATTTTTATTTCCTGTTCTCATTATGTTACCATATTTCTATGTTTCAATAGAGCAAAAGTTTTAGACTAAGAACTGTTTCTAATAACACCTTAGTTCTGTTTGTTCTTCACCGCCTTGATGTTTTCTTTTGCTAGGACATCTTAGAGAATTCTTAATTTCTCTCTAGACCCCCCTAAGATTTTTTATTTAATGAATAGTGTCATACAGTTGGTATCAAGAATTATTTATGGCTATCCCTCCTTACTTTATATCACTAAAACATTGTTTCTGAAGTCTCTCTCTAAAGTACCATTAGTTAAATTCTACCAAAGAGGTTTTGTTTCGATCACACCCTTTGTACTTACTTAAATAATTGTTTTATAGATCTTCATAGATGTAATCAAGGATTTTTAGGTGTTCCCTCTTCTCTGATTATAGTTATATGTGTGTCTTAAGTGTTTTCTGTCCTTGAAGGTGAAGTCACTAGAAGGTAAATGAGCTTCTCGCCTTCTATATTTCATTAGAAATGTTTGTCTTGAATAATTATCTACTTTAGTTGAATCTTTATGGTTTTCCCTGTCTATTGATGGCCTCTTCATGCTTATGATATTTAAGTCCCTTTGTTAAAAATCAAATATGATAAATGATTCTTAATTGCCCTTTGTCCTACTTTCTATTCTCACAATTGATTTCCATCTCATTACCCCTAAAAACCTTGAAGATCCACTGACCAAGTTAGATTTTCCCTGTGATGCTCCCCGATCCATTGATGAAATTTTCATGACTTTCATAGAATCCATTGCCCAATGACCTAGATATTTCCTCATTCTCCATATACTTATTGATCATCATACCCAACCAAAACAATCAAACAAACCCTGTACTTAATAACTAGCCTAAAAATAAACCATCTAAATTAAACAAGCTCATATCCTTTGCAAACAAATAGAGAGAGCCCTCTCTGAGTCTAGGAAGGCTAGGTCCTAGGACTCCAAAGACTGGTCTGATGTTGCCCTGTCCATTTGGTCTATCAATTTGCTAAATCACAAGATTACAATATAATGGTGATCACGGTGGGACATTTGAGTATATATTTACCTGAATACATCTTAAAACTCATTAAAACCGTCAGTTAAGATTAAGAAAATAAATTGATAGCTAAGATTAGACTATATTTTTTTCACCATCTTAGCTAAATGATGATCCAAGTACAGGACACTCATACAAACCTTAGGGCTACATAAAGAACTTAGAAAAACCCTAAAAGCAATTCCTAGAATAGTTTTTTGTCAATTATTGGTGGTGGACCATACATATTTATCTTCAAAACAACCAAAAATATCCACTTGGAGACTCCACTAGCCTCCAGTAGGCCTATTACTTCACTAGTACTCATTATACTTCCTTAGGATTGTGTCAAACCAGCCTTAAGAAGTTCAAAAGCCTAGTCCCATATTGTAAGTTTACTAAACACTAAGAGAGGTTAACCTTCTAAAAATCAGTCCTAAACTTTCAACCTCTTTAAATTTTGAGCTTGAAATCTGGCTTCAAAAAGGATCAATACTAGATCTCATCCAGACCCTAATCCTCCTACTATAGTTTATGATCCAAAAAAGCTTTTGTGTCAAATTTCTAGAGCTGTAAATTTAACTACTATTAGGACCATTCAAAGAGCAAGATCTTTCCCTGAACACCTTACAGTATTGAAAGATCCTCAGTTTGACTTCCACCATTCAAAAAACCTATTTAGAACCAAGTCACATAGTGAGATTGCCCAAACTGACCTTGAGCCCATAGATTTACAACAAAGTTCTAGTAGAGAAGCCTCTCCTTCCACTCCTCCTAATTTTTAGCTTATCCATCACTTTAACTCCTTCCATAACAAATCTTCTCATAATCAGTTTGCTGGTCCAAGTACTTCACCACACCCGTCCACACATCCAGTATTCAAAACACTCCCTTCCATCCCACATTCCCTCTTACAAACTCACCTCTTGTAAATCTTCCATTCACTCCCATCATTTCACCATGATATGCTCCCTTAGTGTTACCAAAACCTTTAGTTCCTTTACCAAATGATTATGAATCTATAATTCCCCACTTCACTAGAACTGAATCTACTACCGCCCAATAACATGTAGATAAAATGAATGATGCCTTTGACTACATGGAAATAGAAGAAGAGACCATTAAGATGAGAATATTTGCCCAAAGTTTAGGAGGAGAAGTCAAAAAATGGTTTAAAAGCTTGAATCCTAACAACATTAATGATCTCCCTTCTCTATACCAAACATTCATAAAAAAATGGGAAATTAAAAAGAACCCTCTCCAAATCCTTTCATAATATAGCAACCTTAAAATAAATGTTGGGGAAAGTTTCCAAGATTACTGCACTAGACTTAATAGTGTTTACAATGCACTTCCCCCAAACATGAAACCTCCACTAGGCTTAGCCTTAGCAAAATTTCCAGAGGGTTTTGACCTGGACATGGCCTATCAACTAAGAGAAAGAGACCCTTTGACTTTAGAATATATGCAGAGGGGAGATGTAAGTGTGGAATAAAATCTGATTGAGAAAAGAGCTAGGTTGAAATCAGAAAACGAGTTACATACAGAGATTAAGCAATGGCCTCAACCTCATCATCTGATGCCAAAATTGATAACTTAGTGAGGGTAATTGAAAGAATGCTAGAAAGGATAAACTTAACTGATAGAGTACCTCCTAGGGAGAACCAACTAAATCCCCAAAACAGAAACAAAAATCCAAATTTCAGAAGAGATCCTGTTCAAAATAGACAAAGAGATAATGACCAACAAATTAGGCCTCCTTTCCAAGACAACTATGTGGATGAAGAAGAAAGGGAGACTAAAATATTGGAGGAAAATCATGTAAGTATGATAGGATCTGACAGTGAGGATGATTTTTTCCTTACCGAAGAAGAACAAGGATTCTTTTCCTCAGACCAAACTAAAAACAACCATGAGGACTTTGAAGACTATCAATTGGGATTTGAAAATGCTATAATGGAGGTCCATAGACAATATGATCTTTGGAGAAAAAAGAACCAAGAGGCCTCCAAGAATAATGACACAGAAATTGCTGTTAGGAAAACCTCAGAAAATACTCCTAAAAAGATAGCAAACAGTACCAACACTGTGGCTAAGAAAGCTGATCTGAATAAAGACAAAATCAACCAACAAAGTGTTGACCCAAGCTGCCCTAGTACTTCTGCTAGTGGCCCTGAGAAATCTGCCCAAAATAACAGTCGTAATAAAACTCAACAAATCAGAATTGCTGAAAAGACTATGTGTGACAAAACAGATGTAAATATGTCAAAAAAAATAGCACCTTTCATCCTTGAGGGAGAAATTTCCAAGATTAAAATTAGCATACCCTTAACTAAACTAGTAACTCAGGATGTGTATAAAAATCAAGTTTTGAAAGCTTTGAATATAGGAAATGATACTGATACTTTAAACTTAACAGATGATAAACCAGAATTGTTTTTTGGTCCTGAAGTAGAATGAAAATACCATTAAGGGGTTGTCCCTCCATTCTATGTTAGTCTGGATATACATGATAAAATCTTACACAATGTCATGCTATACTCTGGTGCCTCTCACAACCTCATGCCATAGGTGGTGATGGAGAGATTAGTTCTAGAAATTACTAAACCTTACAAAGACCTTTATTCTTTTGATTCAAGCAGAGTTAAGTGTTTGGGCCTAATTAAGATTTTATGTGTCAATCTGGCACAAATTCCTGCTAAGGGTCTAATCGTGGACATAGTAGTTGTTGACATTCCCCCAAAATATGGCATGCTTTTATCCAGATCATGGGGATCCAAACTATAAGGGAACCTTCAAATGGACATGTCTTATGCCACCATCCCTGTATTTAACCAAAAAATAAGATTATACCGGGAATCTCATATGAAATATATGGTGAGCAGCCTAGATAGGCCAAACAACACTCTTGTTTATTCCATTCATTCAGATTGTAATATTCCCAAATTTTCACATCATATTTGGAATATTATAGTCCTTGATTTTCTCAATGAATTAAGTAAATAAAAGGGTGGAGGGACCCATAATCCTCAATATGAATAAATATCCACTTTTGTGTGTGAATGTCGATTAATTAAGCCTAGATCTACATAATAAGGTGGTTGAGCAACTACTAATGTGAATGAAATTGGAGAACCTGTCTCATTAATGAGATAGATAATGGAGGTTGACACAGTCAACTAAGATCTTTAAGAGATCAAACAAAAGGACGATTCAGTGAACTAAGATCTTGAATATTTCAAACAAAAGATCATGGGACATTCATGATAAAGTGATGGAGGATGTTTTGCAAACAAAGCACACTTGATGGAGAGGGTGTACATTGCACCTAGACATGATGGTTGATTTGGTCAAACAACACAGTCAAACTTGGAGGATATTGTCAACATGCACTATGCAGTCTAGATGAGGGCCAAGGCTTGGGAAGGCTCAAACATTATATAATGAATATGAAGACAAGGATGGTGGTATGATGATTATTCTTGATGTAAAGAATTTTCAGATCTGGAATTGTCATGTGACATTCCATTGCTTTCTCGGGTTGTTTAATAGAGATTGCAAGTGTTGTTTAGCACATGGTGTTCCTGGTTGGGAATCCCACCTCTTTCTTCTAGCAGTTCTAGAAAGAGTATTGTACTTCATTCTACATCAGGCATTGGTGCCACATCTCTTTCCTACTTTCTGCAGAACATCCATATTCAGAAATTGCAGATTTCTAAATATTAGTTTGGAAGGTGGAAGTTTTCTTCAGTACTTCAGCTGGAGAACTGGGGAGGGTTTATTCCTATCACCATGGGCTTATATATCAGCTTCCCAGAGCTTCATTCCATATATGGAATCATGCCAAAAGTTATTGACCTCCTAGCAACAGTATTTCCTTCAGGAATTACGCTGTCCATTTTGCAGATCCAAAAGGAGGAAGGAAGTTACTAGCATTTCAGTTAGTAATCCTGTGAGGGATCATCCCCTCACATTTCCATCAGTATTACCATCAGCCCATAGTTTATTGCAGCATTTTTCAGTAGGCAGGAAGCCTCTCTTTCCCTGACAGCGCAGTTTCTATTGGCAGTTGTGTTGCAGCAGCTGCAATCATTATTGGAGGATTGAGAAGCTAGATCTAGAGCTTCTAGATTATAGATCTGAAGAAGGGATCAGCCCTTCAAGCTTAGATATAATATTGTAACATATTTCAGCCATCTATTGGACAGATCTAGCTTTAGATCTTTATTTCCCAGCAGATCAAGGATCAAATTCTAGGGAGGTGATTTTCCAAAGTTGTAGATCTCGAAAATCCTTTTTGGGTTATCTTGGGAATCCATCACATTGGCCAGATCTTGAATCTTGGCATCATCTGAGCTCCAGATTTGAGTATATCTACATTTTCCTTTTCATCTTGCAACTATATGCTCATATTTTTCTGAAGGGACAGTGTAGTATTCACTTCAGTGCCTCTCTATTTATGTTGTACCTATTGTAGCATGTTTTCAAGGTGATTCTAGACCAACTTTTTGGCTAGATCTACTCGTATTTTATACATTGTGTAACTGATTCTTCTCCAATATAATAATATGGCTTAGATTCTCTGTAATTCTGATGTTGTCTTAAGATTAATTTTTTACTTAGTTGTAGTTCTTGTATTGTGTTTCAATATTACTGCATTTTCCCATTTTGGAATATTACAGTGGTATCAGAGCATGATATTTGGCTTAGCTTGTGGACACTTCATCTTTTGCATCTAAAGAAGAAGTAGATATATGAGACCTATCATGGAGTAATAAAATTTTGCCACTTATTTCTATAGATCTATGCAAGATCTCCCCAAGGAGGTCAATCAAATGAAAGAGGAAAGCCAGAAAGAACATCCAAGAAGAAGATGTGACGAGGAAGGTCCAAGCAGTTCCTATCAGCAAAGAAGAAAACCAAAGAATCCTAGATCTCCTCATAGATCCACTATACCCACTTTATTTGGAGAAGGTGAAAGGTGTAGAAATGAAAAAAGGAATGAACCTGAGACTCATGAGACTCTCAGTTTATATCTTGAAGAGTACAAAGCACAGTCTATAGCATTCAAGGAGAAGCAAACTCTCCAACAATTCTTCAAAATCAAAGAAGAAAGAGGATTCTATAGCATCAATAGAAGAAAGATGCATAATAGATTCTATTTTCCTACATTTGATGGATCTTCCTTAAGCACTGTTAAGGCTTGGAGGAGAGAGTTAGATGCATTTTTCAGACTACATCCTATGGCTGAAGAAGAGGTTGTTCAAATTGCAACACTTCATCTTTTAGATGAAGATAATGATTGGTGGTTTGATCACATGGAGCATGCAAAGGTGACTAAATAATCATATTTATTTCACAATTTGAGGAAGGAATTTGATGTGAGAAACCTAGAGATGAGCCACAAAGTGACATTCCCTAAGGAGGAGGATGCCAATCTTGTCACTCTGGACAAGAAGTCACTACATTCACCACCAACTGCAGAAGTACTTTCATCCAGAGAAGAGACACTTGCACATTTTCAAGATGGTCTTGAGATCTTGACATATAGGGTCCCATGCATGATTCAGGAGATGCATAAGGGAAAGGAGGAAGATTCCAACGTTTATAAACTTGGAGAAAATAAATCATCACTCTTACCAGTAGTTGGAGGCACTATTGTCCCGGTTGGAGGAACTATTATGTTTTTTCAAGAGGTTCCCACAAATCAGTTGATCCAAGGTATGCATACACATTCATCACCTATTGTTTCAGTAGATATTATTGAAACTTGTGGGGACATGCCATCAGGGCCAATGCATAACCAAGGGATAGAACATAGTGCTGATTTGAAGTAGCAACATATCACAGCGCAGAGGACCCTTGATCTAATCAAGGAGGAGATGAAAATATATCCCAGTTTGTCATGGATGGACTACATTCAACCTCTTGAGTTGAAGTGTAGAGTTTCAGAAGAAGGTATGAGCATGATCCTATGTACAATAACTACTTATGAGATCAGTATTGTGCCTTGCTTTGAGAAAACGCATGTATTACCCTGCAGATCTACAGTGCTGTCACTTAGTAGTTGTGAAGATGAGGGGGGCCCATTACTCTTGGAGCATTCTGAAGGTAGCTTCACTGATGAAGAAATGGAGGACAGGATGATGAATGGTAGAAATCTAGATATGAGAAACCTTTTCTCCTTTCTTGATGAAACTTTCTCGATGAGCATCTCACAGCTCAAAGAGAGACTTCTACCTACAATAGATATAGAACCTCATTGGTTTTGGAAGGCCATGGATGAGAATAAAGTCTCATTAATAGATCTCATTGGAGGTGTACTTTAACATTTCATGAAGTGCAAATTTCTTCATCAGTTTGAGGAAGATGATATTCGACAAAGGGAGGATGCCATGATTATGCAACACATCACTCATCTTCCATATTGGGGTGAGTGGGTGAGGATGATAAGAAAGGGGTTGTATGACCACTTTCAGATGTATGACATGGGTCAACAAGCTTGGTTATGTTGGTTTCCCTTGGGATATTATTGTCACTGCCTAAAGGCCCCTATTTCTTTGATCCATGCCTTGAGGAACACTTATGAAATGAAGAAGGAGGCATGGTTGTGTTGGCTGCTCTTCGGTGAGTATGGTTACCACCCAATAGCTCATATTTTTCTGATTCATGCCTTGCGTATCAATGATAGAATGCAGCAAAACAAGGCATGTTCATTTTTGTTTCACTTGAGAGAGATTGGCCGCCACATGACATCTCCTATGTTTATGTGTTTTGTATTGGGTGAATCTTGGCATGATGCTCTCATGATGTGCATTGATGATGTTTCTTGGTATTGGGCTGATGTGACATTCCATATGTCCATTAGTATGTTTTTTCTTCATGATGCACATGAGGAGGAGAGAAAGCAACATAATCTCTTGTTGCTTTGGTTGATTTTGGGGGAGTTTGGCTTGTCCATCTTACATGGAGGAGATGGAGGATGACAGCAAAGGGCCTTACTCCGGTGGTTACTATTAGGAGAATATGGTTTGACATCCTTGTCTACCCATATAACTCCTTCCCTTCTTCTTTTGCATAATATTGGAATGATTCTTGGATCCAACAAGGCCAATAGGGATAAGAAATAGAGCATACCAATGCTCAATCAAATTCATAAAACATGGGATGAAGAGATGTATTGTGAGATGGAGCTTTTCCTTTGTGGAAAGAGCTGCTTTATTTTATGTATCTCATGTATTAATGATGAAGTTGGAACTCATGTGGTTGTCACTTGGTACTTCATGATGGAAGGGGGACATCTAACCATATAGTTAGAGGTCATTCTATATGTTTTTGAGAGACCACTTTGGAACCAAACATACATAACACATTGCAGCAAATGGAGGAATCCTTCCTTATGTGGATGCCATTTGGAGGGGAATAGATGGCTTTGCATCTAATTTTGGATTTTCTTGAGCAGAAGCAACATTTTTTTGGGGGGGACTGTAATATTCCCAAATTTTCACATCATATTTGGAATATTAGAGTCCTTGATTTTCTTAATGAATTAAGTAAATAAAATGTTGGAGGGACCCATAATCCTCAATATGAATAAATATACACTTTTTTGTGTGTGAATGTGGATTAATTAAGCCTAGATATGCATAATAAGGTGGTTGAGAAACTACTAATGTGAATGAAATTGGAGAACTTGTCTCATTAATGAGATAGATCATGGAGGTTGACACAGTCAACTAAGATCTTGAAGAGATCAAACAGAAGGATGATTCAGTCAACTAAGATCTTGAATATGTCAAACATAAGATCATTGAAGATTCATGATAAAGTGATGGAGGATGTTGTGCAAACAAAGCACACTTGATGCAGAGGGTGTACATTACACCTAGACATGATGGTTGATTTGGTCAAACAACGCAGTCAAACTTGGAGGATCTTGTCCACATGCACTGCGCAGTATACATGAGGGCCAAGGCTTGGGAAGGCTCAAACATTATATAATGAAGATGAAGATAAGGATGGTGGTATGCTGATTATTCTTGATGTAAATATCTTTTCAGATCTGGAATTGTCATGTGACATTCCATTGCTTTCTCAGGTTGTTTAGCAGAGATTGCAAGTGTTATTTAGCACAGGGTGTTCCTGGTCGGGAATCCCACCTCTTTCTTACAGAAGCTCTAAAAATATTATTTTACTTCATTCTACACCAGGAATTGGTGCCACATCTCTTTCCTACTTTCTGCAGAGCATCCATATTCAGAAATTGCAGATTTCTGAAGATCAGTTTGGAAGGTGGAAGTTGTCTTCAGTACTTCAGCTGGAGAACTGGTGAGGGTTTATTCCTATCACCTTGGGCTTATATATCATATTCCCATAGCTTCATTCCAGATCTAGCATCAGGAAAAAACTTATTGACCTCCTAGCAACAGTATTTCCTTCAGGAATTACACTGTCCATTTTACAGATCCACAAGGAGGAAGGAAGTTACTAGCATTTCAGATAGTAATTCTGTGAGGGATCATCCCCTCACATTTCCATCAGTATTAACATCAGCCTAGAGTTTATTGCAGAATTTTTAAGTAGGCAGAAGGCCTCTCTTTCCCTCATAGCACAGTTTCTATCGGCAGTTGTGTTGCAGCAGTTGCAATCATTATTAGAGGATTGAGAAGCTAGATCTAGAGCTTCTAGCTTGTAGATCTGAAGAAGGGATCATCCCTTCAAGCTTAGATCTTATCTTGCAACATATTTTCGCCATCTATTGGACAGATCTAGCTTCATATTTATATTTCCCAGCAGATCAAGGATCAAATCCTAGGGAGGTGATTTTCCAAACTTGTAGATCTGGAAAATCCTTTCTGGGTTATCTTGGGAATCCATCACATTGGCCAGATCTTGAATCTTGGCATCATCTGAGCTCCAAATTTGAGTATATCTGAATTTTCCTTTTCAACGTGAAACTATATGTTCATATTCTGTTGAAGGGACAACGCAGTATTTGCTTCAGTGCCTCTCCAGTTACGCTGTACCTATTGTAGCATGTTTTATGGGTGATTCTAGACCCACTTTTTGGCTAGATCTACTCATATTGTGTACATTGTGTAACTGATTCTTCTCCAATATAATAATATGGCTCAACTTCTCTGTAAATTTTGATGTTGTCTTAAGATTAATTGTTTACTTAGTTGCAGTTCTTGTATTTTGTTTCAGTATTACTGCATTTTCGCATTTTGGGATTACACAGATCTTGATTCATTTATCTTGTTCAATGAAGATGAAATCAACAAACAAGAAAATGAAAATGAAAAAGAGTTGAGCCCACTTGAACAGCCAAATCTGTCATCAAATTAAAAACATAACAGCTCAAACTTTAGCAGCTTTAAATAGCAGAATGATAGTGAGTTTGAAATAGAAACACTGTGGAACATGAGCTTTGATGGCTCTTGTGGAAAAAATGGTTCTGGAGCTAGTGTATGGATACATAATACAAATAAAGGACATTCCTACAAACTTGATTTCCAATGCACTAATAACATTGCAGAATATGAAGCTCTCCTCCTTGGTTTGCATTTTCTTAAAAACATGGGAGACAAGAAAATATCAGTCCAAGGAGATTCAGATCTGATCATTAGGAAATTAAAAGGGGAGTATTCAACCAAAAACCCAAGATTAAGAGAATATAGGAATGTTGTCCTAGATCTCCTGAAAACCTTTGAGAAATATGAACTCATTTTCATCCCTAGAGCTTAGAATAACCTTGCAAATGAGCTTTCCTTTCCTGCCAACAATTGCCAAATTCCCCATGTAATGAGCTATTCACTGTCAAAGTAAAAATCGGCCTACAGTACCTGAAAATCAAAACTATTAGCAAGTGTTTGAGGGTGATAAACACATTGATGGTTTTTTGCAGTCTAAAAATGATTTTGCTATACCAACACCTAACGTAAGCCATGAAGAAGATTATTTTGATGAAAAACAAGTCCACATAACAGAGTAATTTTAACATATTTTTAAGGAATATTACTTGACAATCCAGACCAAAAGGACCTTGAATTTTTACAATGCAAAGATGATTCAATACCAAGGGGCCTTACCCCATTAGAGGAGCTTTTTGACTTGAATGATGTAGCTAAAAAGCCAAAGATGGAGCCTACAGAAACTAATGTAGCAGAACATAACATAGGTAGCATGAATGAACCCAAAATGATCAAGTTATATAGCACTCTTCCTACCCATGTAAAACAGGAATATATTAAACTTTTCAAAGAATTTGGAGATGTGTTTGCATGGGGGTACAAAGATCTGAAATCATATGATACCAGCATTATTCAACATAAAATTCCTCTTAAAAAAAATCAAAAACCTTTCAAACAAAAACTAAGAAGGATAAACCATGTTTTATTACCTTTAGTTGACAAAGAGATCAAAAAGATGTATGATGTTGGGATCATAATTACCATTAGATACTCAGAGTGGATTTCCAACCTTGTATATGTTAGGAAGAAGACCAGGGAGATTAGGCTTTGCATTGACTTTAGAAAACTGAACAAAGCCTCCCTGAAAGATAATTATCCCTTGCCTAATATGGATCACATACTCGAAAAGGTGGTTGAATCTAAAATAATGTTACAGCTAGATGGTTTCTCAGCTTACAACCAAGTGCTAGTACTCCCAAATGATCAACACAAAACTGCCTTTACCACACCTTGGGGTACATTCATGTATGTTAAAATTCCATTGATGTTATGAATGCAGGGGCCACATTACAAAGGGCCATGGACATAGATTTCTCCGAATACACAGGCTATTTCATAATCATTTACCTTGATGACATCACTGTTTACTCCAAAACTGATAAAGAACACTTAGTCCATTTGAGAAAAGTTTTTGAAAAATGTAGGAAATATGAATTACCTTTGAATCCCAACAAAACACTCTTTGGTCTCCAGGAAGGAAAAATCCTAGGCCACATAATCTCTAAAGAAGGAATCAAGGTATATCCCAAAAGGATTGAAGGAATATTGAAAATCAGTCATCCTAGGAATCTCAAGGAGTTGCAATCTTTCATTGGGAAGATCAACTTTTTGAGAAGGTTCATTCCCAACCTTGCTATACTTTTAAGGAATATCACAAACATGCTCAAAAAGGAGACATGAGTTAAATGGACCTTAAAAGCCAAACAATCATTTCAACTAGTGAAACATGCCCTCACTCAAACACCAGTTCTTATCAGTCCTAATTTCACCAAGGATTTCTACATTTTTCATTTGTATCTAAGCACACCATTGCTGCAACATTGTTGCAAAAGAATAATATGGCGCAAGAACAACCAATAGCCTTTTTCAGTAAAGAATTAAGAGATGCTCCACTCAAATATAACATCATGGAGAAACAAGCCTTAGCCTTGATAAACGCATTGAAGGATTTCCAAGTCTACATTTTACACTTTCATATCATTTCTTTTGTCCCACATACAGTTGTCAAGGACATTATAAATCAAGAACCTGATGGTAAAATGGGAAAATGGATTGTTATTATCTGAGAGTATGATTTAGAAATCAGACCCACTAACATGGTTAAAGGACAAGGATTAGAAAAACTCATGGCTGAATCAAATTTCCAAGCATTAGATATGAATATGGTTGATGTTTTATAAGAACAGGAAGAATTCACTACTTCATACATTGAAGAAATATTTCTGAATTCATCTTGGTATGCTGATATTATATATGTACTTCTTTATCTCAATACCCCTCCTTCTTTATCAAAGAAAAAAGCTATATTTTTGAAAAAAAAAGCTTTAAAATTATGCATTTTAGATGGAGTTCTATATTGGAATAATGTCGTTGGAATATTACTTAAATGTTTGCTTGAGAATGATGTAGGAAAAATCACGCATGAGCTGCATAATGGAGAATGTGGAGGACGCCTTTACTGGAAAACCACAACAAACAAGATTCTTAGAGCTGGCTATTATTGGCCCACCCTTTTCCCTGATACCCAAAGACTAGTCATGACTTGCCATAAGTGTCAATTTTTTTATGGCAAGAGAAAACTCCTACCTTTACCTTTGCATCCCATCAGTGTTGAGGCTCCCTTTCAAAAATGGGGTTTAGAATTTATTGGAGAAATTCACCCCACCTCATCTGCCCAGCATAAGTGGATCCTTACTTCCACTAATTATTTCACTAAGTGGATAGAGGTTATCCCTTCTAGGAATTCTATTAACTCATTCATTATCAAGTTCCTTGAGACCAACATATTATCCCTATTTGGTTTTCCTAGAAAGATCATCACAGACAATGTTGTTGCCATTAAATCCAAAAGAATTGTTGATTTATGCTATAAATATCATATCACATTGGGGCATTCTACAGCTTACTACCCCCAGGGTAATGGGCTAGCTGAATCCTCTAACAAAAGTTTGATCAATATTATCAAAAGACTGCTGGAACAAAATAAAAAATCATGGCATAGTAAGCTAGTTCATGCTTTATGGGCTAATAGACTAACCACCAAAAAATCAATCAATATGTCTCCCTATCGGTTGGTATATGGCATGGATGCAGTTTTCCCAACATCCTTGGGAGTTCCAGTCATGAAACTCCTCCAATAAGTTCAATCAGAGGAAAATGATATGCAGAGAAGGTTGAACCAGACCATTCATTTACATCAGTCAAGAGAGGAGGTTTACAAAAGAACACAAGCAGTACAAGAAAGCATCAAAAATATCTTTGACATAAGGACTAAAACCAATAATTTTCAAGTTGGAGACAGTTTTAAAATGGGATTCAGAGGGGAAGACCAAGGTAAACATGGAAAATTTGAGAATTTGTGGAAAGGGCCTTATATCATTCATTCAATTAGGGGTCATAATTATTTTTTCTTACAAGGGCTAAATGGAGAAGATTTATTTGGAGGTCCTGTTAATGGCAGGATTCTCAAACACTATTATTGTCAAGAATCCTAGCCTCAAAGTTCTCATTCATTATATATAACATAGCATGATAAGAGATCATAAAAAACAAAAAATTCAGAAAATAGGAAAAGGAAAAGAGGGCATATATGAAAAGAGGTACATCCACATACATAAAAATCAGTACTATTGAAAGTGTGAAATCCTAAGTGCCACTACTAGTTCAAAACAAAGATCTTGTTCAGTCATCTAGCCTAATCATGGCTGAACATGTTTAAATTTATGTTCATAAGTTAGTGAAAACAATAATTGTCAAAATTATTCGAGCTTGGCTTATCAGAAAGGATAGATTAGGGAATAAAAGATACTGGTTCCACATGCTCAAAATAGAACCAAAGAGAAATATGAGGATTCATAACAAATGATAGATCAGAGCCCTTACCTTTCTAGTTACTTTTTATGCAAAAAAATGTTTGTGTGCAGCTTCTTCCAATGCCACAAACCATGGTAAGTCAGACTTCCTATTCCCGATTTGAACCATGCTTTCAATTTCATGTCAATAGTTTAGAGAATCAAGATTGTCAAACAGCTTAATCTTGGAAGTCAAATAGTCCAGGTAGAGAATAAAAGAGTTCACCAGCTTAATCTGAACTCTTGGAAGAAATAAGGATAGAAGTAGATATTTTATTTCTGTTTTCAAAATAAAAATGTCAAGATTTTCCTAGTTCAAATGCACTCAAAGAAGAAAAAATGCTAGGAAAAGTAGGTTGGGTAGGTAGAAATGTTGTTGAAAGAATCATATGTTGCAGATTATTAACATCATCACTTGAAAAGAAATATCAGCAAGTGAAAAGAAGGGAAAAATCTGCCCAATGGATAAGGCACTGGTCTTCAAAAAAAAAAAAACTCAGAGATTTGATAAACTGAAAGTTTTGGACACCTCCAAAAAGGAGTTTCCCTCCCCAAGTGGAGCCACTATTAGTCATCAATATTTTTTGCTAATCTCAAAAGATGACTAAATAATGGTCCTAGATTTCTAAAAAACAAAATTTGTGAAATATTGTGAGATTTAGAAATCTCACTGCCTTCATCACCCTAAGTCAAACTATTTCACTAAAATTCTCCCTCTCTTCCCTTTAATTTTCACCTCACTACTCCAAAAAGACTTCATTTTCTGGGCCTATTAACCTCATTTTCACTACCTTACCCCCACTCTCATTCCCTCCCTTCTTCCCTCTGAAAAAACCCATTTTTCCCTTTCCTAAAAACCTCATGAAACACCCCCTATTCATCACTTCCCTTTACATATATTAAACAATGTAAAAGTCCAACTTTTACATTGTTTAAAACCCAAGTTTTAGCCTATAGGAACTTTTAAAATTTACATAAAACTCTGTTTTATGTTTGAAAGCCCACCCTTATATAAAATATAGGCCTAAAGCCCCTTTTTCCTAAAACCCCGGCCCCTTTACGTTCTTTTGACCATGACCTCCGCTATCACGAGCCCCTTCCAAATACAAATAAACCTCCACCCTATTTATTTTCATAAATCCCCCATAACCTTATAACGAGCCCTTAAAACCTCTAAATATTAAAATCCGGCCCCGCCTCCCACTACACCTGGCGCCCTTCCCTTAACCTTACAAATTAATGCATTTCGTTATTTGTAATATCCAAAATGGGGAGTGCAACAATACATGAACACAAAACTAGAAATATCAGTGTAAATAAACTCATTAACATTGGGGACCAATATGGAGACATATCATCATGTATTATATCGGAAAATAAATACATAATAGTGAGGCATGAAACATATACAGTGAGGGAACAAGCCTCCCATAAGAAATCACTCCTAAATATGAACTGCTGCTACAATAAAAAATGCCAGAAGACTGCTACAGTGTAGTTATAAATAAACTGCTCTAGAAAAATAATGTACAAAGACGTATGGATTTTATATGCCTCAAAAGATATGCCGAATATAGATACAGGCTTAATGCAAACTCCTACAAAGAACCCGGAAAGGGTTTTCACAAATACACTCTATAAAAGATGGGATATGAGGCCCAATGGCTGAAGATTCACTACAAATTGAAGAACATGACTGTAGAAGACTGAAATATAGAAGATCTGATGTAGATCCCCTCAAAGGTCTCCCAAAATGCTGAACCCTCCAATCACAAGAAAACACTCCAAAGGAGCCACAAGATCCCTCACTGAAAACTGCCCTCAAAATAACGCAATCCCTAGCTGAAACAACGCTGGAAATGATGGGAAATAGTTTTCCTGATGCTAAAGATCTAAAATATGCCCAAAATCTCTCCAAACTGAACTCCCAAGAGAAAGAAACTTTCCTCTGATGAGAAAATAGCTCAGAAAGTGGGTTTCTAACCCCTCCACTACAACAGCCTGCAACACAGCACAATAACCTATAGAAACTGTGCTGATGAAGAAATTTGTAGCTTGGACTGTAAACCAAAATGTGGAAATGAATACAATACTCTTCCAAGAGGCCTCTCAAGGAAAGAGGTGGGATTCCCACTCGGGAACACACGGTGCTAAACAGCACAGCAACCCTGCTAAATAACAAAGGAATGCAAAGTCTAAATAGACCATACACAAAATAATAATCCAAAACATGAGCTCATATGGCTTCCATCCTCTTCCTTAAATAGAATATGAGCTTACTTTCCCTTTTCCCCACTCAATTAAGTCATTTCCTTCATGAGATCCATCTCCCTCCAAAACTACGTTATTCTTCATTTAATCTTCATTCCTCTATAACAACACTGTTGAATTGGTCAAATTTGACTGAATCAACATGATCCAACCCCTGTTCACACTTGGAGGTGCTCTATTTAGATGCTAAAAGGGTATCCTTTCACACTTGAAGTGTTTTTATTGATTCTTAGGAGACTTATTGTTTCGGGAAATAACTCCCTAGAGGTCGTTGGGTCAAAAACCTCCACAGATCAGGGCATGATATTCAAGAAGGACTCACACAACCAAACTTGTATGCTAAAAACTAGATATTATCGTTTGTAGAACTCACCCGTAGATCCTACGTTTGATGTAGATCCCGCGGGGTCCAAACCCCCAACAACCCTTCTTCCTCTTCAACCTGGAAATCAAGAAGTGACATGCACGGAAATCTAGTTGTACAGCATATATCTTTCCTAAATGTCAGTGTAATCCATGTGAAACATCATATGAACAATAATAAATTTTTAATTAACAATCTTTTCACATATGCAAGCAAATATTAACACGTGAATTCAGGAACAAGATGGTTCTTCTTCATTACGAACAACATGTACAATAATAGAAAGGTGGAGAGATCAGCTGAATCCTTCCATGATCTTCGAACAGACCATCATCCGGATCCGTCCCGCCCTTGCCTCGCTAGGATTCTTTCAAGACTTGTGCACACGATATGACATATAAGCTGATGAACATCTCCAGGAAACAATGGTTTCCTGTAAAAATCTGGGAAGTGCAGGAGGCATGGGAAATCAGACTTGAATCGGGCTCCCACAGAGTATAATGTCTATAATTTTCTCTCTCTCTTAGGCCATGCATATGAGGGGCTTTTATACTCCCTCAAAGTCATTTCAATCTATTAGAAACAGTTGGCCACGGGCTGGGGTGGTTGAATTACGGGAATAACCATCAACCCAGCCTCAAAAAAAGGGATTTTTATATATTTTTTAATGATTTTAATGGCATACGTGGAAAAGTATCTTTGGACTCACGTATACATGCGGAAAAGTCTGGGCATATCCTCGTATGGGATTTTAAACACTGTTTTTAATGAACTTTTATTCAAGTCTATGGGAATGGGTGCACAAGGCCAAAGAGACAATCATGAATCACATGAGGGTGAAAAATGATGCTATAACAGATGCCCCCTAATATATGAGGTCAGAAGGGGTACATGATGGCCGAAATGTATTATGTGCATAGAAAGAACTTCGCGAGGACAAGAGAGGACTTCACCAGATTTCAACCTGCCAAAAACCAATGAAATAAAATAGAGAGTCAGCTCATGTCTGAGGCAGGCATACCCATGCTCAGTAAAAAATATATCCATATAGAAAGTACATAATAGATCCAGAATGTATACAAGTATAGCTGAACTGAAAGTACACAATGAATCATCTGAGCATGGCCCGGAAGTACAAGTCGGAATCAATGTCCAAGTATCACATATATCAAACTGATCAATAATACTGAAAATGGATGTCTGATCACAAAAGTAACTGAATCTCCAGGTACCAAATCATAAGGGGTGGAACACATGGTACAATCATGCAACTCGGGAGCCAACATATAGGATGTTGTTGTACTGACACTGCAAAATATAAGGGTGGATGGCATCACTGGCAGAAACTGAAAGGACTGTCAAAAGTGAACCGAAAGATGCTGATGCAACCCGAGGTCTTCACCGATCTCGATGGAACAATTATACAAAATGGGAATAAATGAGCTAAAGTATACGATGTGAGAAATCGTTTGATTACCGGTCAATAATGTATACCGTTAACAAATGCGAGACAACCCACCAATAATGAAAATGAGTGTCAAGGTGCCCCAGTACAATCTAACAAGTGCGAATGAATGAGTTGAAGTCGAACAATTGGAAGAATCTACCAATCAGGAGGCAATGATGAATCCCCACTGTCGATAGCGAAGAGTCTGCCACTGATGACTGCAAACCCTAAGGTACTGACAAAAGACTCTAGACCTTATTCCCAGAGCAATGAGTCAGATTCAATGGGAAAAGATCTGCTGGAAGGAAGGCATTAAGGCATCCCACATCAGTCTAGTGTGAGTGTAACCCACAGGCCAAGATTTGGAAGGAATCAGACGAAGCAGAGTGACGGAACCAAACCAAAGTATGTTTCCGACATGCACAAGATGAAGCTAGTGCACAGAAGAAACCCTTTGAACCAACCAATAATGAAAGCTGACACAGAGGCAAGATATCCACCGATAGGGTAAAATGGAAATCAAGGTACTGCACGAATCCCAAGTGTGATAATGTATGCTGACGTCGAACACAAGGAAAACCACTTAGTCAAAGACCCATAATGATGATCAAATGCTGAGTACAAGGTCACCTATCAATGATGGAAATAGGGCCAGGGTGTGGCTCTAGGTTTACTCTCAGAGCAATATGTCATAGTCGATGAGAGACAAACCCGCCAGCAAGAAGTCAATGGAGACCTTCTCAAACCAGCATGAGCAGAAGACCAAATCATCTGATGTGATAGAACAAGATACTGACAAGACCGGGAAGGCTGACTGAATAATGAGTCAAGAGACACCGCAAAATGGCCGACTCTGGTTTAACTTCCCTTGAACAAAAGCACGACTCGTGATGACCATGGTAGTAAACAAATGAGACTGTATAAGTCTGTTATGCAAGAGGCAAAACAAACTCTCCATATGATTGGAAGAGATAACCAACCGGGGGAGGACTGACCAGTGAAACAAGGAAAAAGCTGAACCTAGGTCAAAACTAAAACCATCCCAAATGAAGGAAATATATAACTGTATGTGCTTTGTTCAAGGGCGACAAACTGATACTGTACTGCCATCAAATTATGAAGTAACATCCCGTTCTCGCTCTTTTTTTATATTTGATTTTTTGTCTTTTTCATATAATAAGCCTGAAAAACAATAAAATAATGCTATGGTACAATGGACAGAACAAGTATCAAGAAACATATGCACTAGTTCGTGGGATAGGAACGATCCTATGCTCAATGCAAGGTGGTGGAAACTGGTAAGCGATACTCAAAGGAATGTTCCATCCATGGAAAAAAAGGGTGTCAAGTCGTGATAGCTAAGTGCATGCAATGGTTAACTTGTACAGATAGTCAAGGTCAAAATATGCCTTAAACATTGAGTCCAAATGAAGCCGGTTAAAGGCCAGGATAAACAAGTAGCCAATATGCAATGCAGTAATACAACTCAACAACACCTGGGCGCCTCTAGGGTAATAGCCAGAAAAATGATAGTGAAGAAGAAGAAGAATGAAGCTTCAACACATAAGTCATGGCGGAACTAAAGAGAACTCCCGAGCCTACAAGAAATGCAACATGGGCAACAAGTGCTAGCAAGGAACTAACTAGGAAGCCCATGTAGAGGAAGGCTCTACCACTAAGTCATGATTAAATAATCGGCGAGTGAAATGGGTGAAATATTCATGACCTGATGGGATCGACCCTATGGCAAGTGATCAGAATGGAGGCTAGTATGAAAAATGCAACGGAAAGTGGAATTCCTAACCTACATGCTGGTGAAGATCATATACCTACCATGACAGGTCAGCAGTCATGGATAAAAAACCGGAAAAATCTCAACTTCATCAAAATGTACTTGAAAATATACCAATCTGGGCACTTACAAGCATCCAGGTTATGCAGCTTAATATAGATTGAAAAAATAGGTATAACAATTTTTTGCAAAACTTTTCAAATTCTGGGCATAAATACACATGTTACCTCATATTTGGTTCATTGTTACTTGTTGATTTGGGAAAAAGAGCTCTGGATAAAAACCCTCTTTCATCAAAACAGGAGCAATCGCTAGTCAAACTTCACTGAATCAGTCAGGTAAGCTCTTAATCCATCATTATTATCAATTTTTTCTATTAATAGAGTTAAAATTTGGAAGTTTCACCGTTAAAAACATTTGTTTTAATTTAGGGCTCTGCGCATACGCGGGTTCGTATGGACCAAGCCGCGTATGATACGTGACTGTCTAAAGGGTAAGTCGCGTATGTGCAACCCGCGATGTAAAAAAACGCATCTAATGAACAAATAAATGAATTTTTTTAGGATGACCATCACTTGGAGGGAATGTGACCATAATGCAATTGATAATGAAGTAATGCAAGATCAACAATCACTCAATATCCTCTGAAATTGCGGATTGCTCAATTTTTTCAAAATGCCAAATATGAACAGTAATGTCCGATTGCTGGAAATGCTGGTAAATTACTGGGAACCGGAGGAAGATTGCTTCGTGATAGATCAAATTCCCATACACGTAGAGATAGAAGACATCTACTTCATTACTGGACTCTCATGGAGGGGAGACCCAGTAGATTTTCACAGCAAGCCTTTGGGAGGGCTTATGGTGGATGACTATGTCCACATCTACTGTGTAGAGGGGTCCAAAAAAGTAGGGACTCAGATTGCCATAAAAGATTTGAGAGATCTGCACATGAAGATTCTCTTGTTTACCATCGACAGGGTAGCAGGATCTGCTTCCTTGAATCAGGCATCCAGGACCCAGATGAGCATAGCTGTGGAATGCCTAGTTCATCTGTATGATTGGTGCACAGCTCTATTAATGAAAATGAAGCAACAACTGACCTCCATCCGAAAAGAGAAAACAAAGCATTTCGGGTATGGAACCATTTTGACGACATTCTTCTTTGAGAAGATTCCTGGGCTTCGACCCAAAGTGACCTCTTCAATCTACAGCCCAAGAGACCCAAGAATTGCCCGATGGGCTGATCTGATGAAGAGACTGGGGGGAGGTGAAGTTCCCCGAACCACCTGGGACGACGAGTTCTTCCAATGGTGGGAAGAACAAGTCATAGCAGTGGAAGACTACCCTTATGCCAGGATGGATTTCCACGGTGATCTAGACCTCGTCCTTCCACCTAGCGCGACATGGGGCACAATCGGTGAGATTGCAATTTTTAATTATATGATTTTTTATGATTTTTTCAATATCTATGAAAAAATGTGAAAACAAAACATGTTTTTCATTGGATTCAAAATGACTTACAATATTATGATGACCATGATACAGATATTGGACCAGTTCGGCCTGAGGGCTACCCACGGCATAAGCGCCGTAGCGGCGAGGCGGATACAGAAGACCCAGGTAGGACCCTCCATGCCATCCAAAGGAACTTGGAGGGGTTAACTCGCCAAGTGGCAATGGTTGCCGTGGAAGATCTTCCTGAAACAATCCAGAGACGGGTAGTAGGAGTACCCCGTGACTGGGTGTGTTTATTCTGCCGCGTCGCTACTGCGATCGTGTTCTATAGGAACACGAATTTTGGGCAGGGACCACAGGAGTAGATAGATATGATTATCGAATGACTGTATATTTTTTATATTGAGCATGATCGGGCATAAGCCCTAATGTTGTATGACTTATGGATCCAAATTTTGTATAGTTTTTTTAACACTTTGATGATATATATGCAGCGATTTATGATGTGATGTTATAAAAAATGCATGATGTTTTTGATGATTAAATTTAATGTATTGAATGATTAATATGCCAATTAATTCCTTGATTAGCTAATGAGTCTGCCATCCAATTGTCTGCTCGAGGAATATGAATGAATGTTAAAAACTGAAATGATCTTTGTAACAAATGTACCCTCAAAAACAACCAGAGTAAAAATGGATCTCGAACCCGATAAGTATTGTTCAACTATGACACCACCAGCTGGGAGTCCAAGAAAACTACCAACGAATCAACACCCAAAGATATTGCCTCCGAGAGTAGATAAATAACTGCAGTTTATTCTACTATAATATTGGAAGCAGGACCAATGCAGACTCCTCTTGATACTAACATTTTACTGGATGGATAATGAAGCACCCAAGCCATGGAAGCCAAGTTTCGGGTGTGTCTAATAGCACCATCGGCGAAACCATAATGACTTATGACATTCGACACAACCTACCAAAGCAGATCAAAAACATCACCATCACATCAAAGACCAAAAAACTGGATATGTACAAAACAAAACTATCTATATACAAAATAAAAATGCCAGGCCGAAGCCTAGGCATAATACCCTTTCAAATAGAGCCCATTTCTGGGCTCCGCCAACTCATTTCCTTCAAAATCAACCAAGGCATACGCTCCTTTTTTAAGGACTCTTTTAACGATGAAGGGGCCATGCCACATAGACTTAAAATTTCTTGCGCCCAGGGCATCCTTCTCTTGGGCATAGACCAAAACGAAGTCGCCTTCCGAGAAAACCCTAGGTTTGACCGCCTTATCGTACTTAACTTTGACTCGTTTCTTATGCGCCTAATGTTGTACTCAAATTAGTGTTCCTAAATTGAGGTCATAAATTATCAACCAGGGTTAGTAAACGGCTGAATTGTGGTGCACTATATGTGCCTAGGTATCTGTTTCTCACTATGTTGTGTTTAGTGTTTTTATGATGTTTTTGGTTTTGTGTTTTATGTTAAGAAGGAAAAGAACTAAATGTTGAAAAAGAACAGTTGTTGGTCACACTAAAACAGAGCAAAGCCTATACTAGAGAACAGAGAATGCAAAGTTTGATAATGACTCATAGCAAGAAAATAAATCACAACATGAACTCAATAACTCATAGCATAAACTCATCCAATTCATTCATTAGAAATATGTTGGAATAGCTTGAGAAAAGGACAAGTTTAGTACAAATTAGGTTCTCCTAAGTAAACAACCATATTTACAATATTACAAAGAATCTCATCCATGGCTAAAATTTTATTGGAACATAATTGGAAAAAGACTATTTGTAACACAATAATATTTCTACTCTGAATTAACTTGTCATGCTAAGATCAATTCATTCTGCATCTCAACTTGTCACCACTAAACCTTGTTCGAAAGTTAGAGATTTTCTAAAATAGTTTTTTTTTGGGAAAAAGTCTTAATTGTGAAATTGCAAAGGGTTGCAGAACAATCAAGGCCTTAAACTGATATCACTAAATCATTCCTGTTCATATGATGATGCATTAATAGAAAGTCAGAACAAGATTAGTTTGTAAACAATGAAGGCCATGAAGTCTAATCTTGACAATTATTACAACTTAAAGAACAATGGATAACACTGAATTAGAATGCAATTGATCAAGCTCGAAACACAGTGATCACAACTAACCTAGAATGCTTTTAGCCTAACTTTGAAATACAGTGATTTGGAACTGAACTAGAATGTCACTAATCTAACTTAAAGTACAGTGAACAGAGTTATACTAGAGTGCCATTATCAAAATTGAAACACAGTGACAGAATTAAACTAAAGTGACATCTACCTCCGGAGTACTACAACTACACTAAAGATGAAACTAATCACTAAAATGTCTCAGCTTTGTCTCATTTGGAATTAGTGGTATTTTGGAATAATTTATGGAATAGTACTGGCTGCAACATGTTATGTAAATGAGCATGAAAGCATACAATTCAACAAAACACAACAAAGCTCTAAAACACCAAAGCTATGTCTCATCTAGAATTAGTGATATTTTGGAAGAGTTTATAAGATCTCGACTAGCTGTAACAACTGATGTAATCGAGCACATAATCATAAATTTCAAAGAAATGCAACTTAACTCCTAAATACTACAGTTATATCCCATCCAATGTGAGTCATATTTTGGCAGAGTTTGTAAGGATAAGACTAACTGTGGCATCCACTACAAGTAAGTATAAAAACATAAAGTTCAGAAAATTAAACTAAGAATGAAACAAGGCTAAGTTACTTATCTAGACCATATGAACAAAGCTTCTCAGGTAGCAAGGGCCCTCTACCACCGGATTAGCACGCAAATCTACTAAATATTGACTCAGCTCTTGCAATAAAGTGATGCTTCTTTCATTAAAGGAGAAATTCTTCAAAACAGAGTATTTACGGTCTTCTGAGATCTAGCAATAAAACATAAATATAGCTAAGTTGTTTCTCGGTCTCCCGAGCCATACTTATAAAAATTTACATAACTGTATTTGAGACAAAATAGGAGTAATTGTCTTTTCAAACTAAAATCAAACTAGGACTCTGGTGGTGGCCTCGTTCTATGATTAAGGACATCTGTACAGTCCTTGTCCTATTAGAAGTCTGTCACCTAGTTTTGGTTTCCCACGTGCATAACCTCCTGTAGACTCAAGCTCAAACTTCATGGACAGCAAGAAATGATGGGGGAGTGATGTGGAATACGACCATATGCATTTTTCCTTGTGGTGACACCTGGAACCTGCGAAAACATGAGAACGGCTGCGAAATAGGCGACTGGCTACAGAATAACTGTGTTCTGTAGCCAGTCTAGTCAAAAATTGCTACAATAACAAAATCATGAAAACATAGCAAGTTAGTCATTATATACATTCTTAAAGTAATCCTAATTAATCCTATTGATCATTTAAGCCTGTAATTGATGAGGGACAAAGAAAATGAAGTGAAATGTGGTGGAAAAGAAGGACATCTTCGGGGCTCAACACCTCATTCATCGTGGCGGCATCGCGATGCTGCTCGTCAAGATGTTCCAAATGAAGGAGACGTTCTTCAAGACTAGAAGTGTTAGGAAGAAGCTCAACAGCTAACTTAAGAGAAGGAATCTCACATTCAATGGGAAATATGGATTCCAGCTCGTAAACTAGTTGAAACGGAGTAAAGCCAGTTGCAGTTTTCACTGACGTCCTGTATGCCCAAAGTGCAGGATACAGCATGATATGCCAGTTGGATCGAGCTTTATTAATTGTCCTTTGAAGAATGGTCTTCAAGGATTTGTTCACGGCTTCCACTTGCCCATTGGCCTGAGGATAATACGGAGATGAATGCTCTTGCCGGAAACCTAATTTTAGAGCCAACTCAGCCATCATGCTATTCTGAAAATGACTGCCATGATCAGTGACAATCTCTCTAGGAATACCAAAACGAGCAATAACCTGGTTGAAAAGAAAAAGAGCTGCTGTCTCACCAACATTCTCAAAATTAGGCATAGCCTCGACCCACTTCGTCAAGTAGTCTACTGCTACAATAATGTACTTGTGACCTTTAGCCTCGGGTGGGTTACAAGTAGTATAATCAATACCCCACTTTGTAAAGGGACCGACAGTAATGACCAGAAAAAGTGGAGTTGGATGAGCGCACATTTTTCGAGTATAGACTTGACACGGATGACACTTTTTGACCGACTCCATACAATATTTGAAAATTGAAGGCCAAAAGTATTCAGCACGCAAGATTTTTTGGGCTGTAGCAAGCCCAGATAAATGACCACCACAAGCTCCACTATGGAAATCATTCAGCACAGCCTCAACTTCTTAGAGAGTTAAGCAATGTCTCAGGATTGAATCAACCCCTCGACGGTATAAAGCATCACCAATAATCAAGTAATTTTTATCCAAGTGACGCAACTTACGGCGCTCATCTTTCGAAAAAGTAGAGGGAAACTTCGTAGTCTGAAGATACACAATGATATCTCCATACCAAGGATCCTGTGGAGAGATGAGAAACAAATGTTCATCTGGGAAGGATTCATCATAGACTATATCTTCTCCACAAGGCCACTTAGAGATTAATTCCGCGAAAAATAAAGATTTCTTGGACTTGGCAGACATAAAATCAAGATCAAATTCCTGCAAAATCACAATCCATCTATTGTATTTGCCCCTAATCACTCGCCTACTAAGAAAAAACTGAAATGGATTGGCTGCTGCCAAAACATAACTTTTTAGTAGAATAATGTAATGTCTGAGTTGCTGTACAGCATGAATAGCTGCCAAAGCTAGCTTCTCTATCTGAGTATACTGGAGTTCAGGGGTTACCAAGCCTCGACTAAGATAGTATATAACATGCTCTGCCAGAGCATCGTCCTCCTGAACCAGAACTATACCAATGGTAGATTCTGCTACTGCAAGATACAAAAGGAAATCCCTACTATAATCAGGTGGACTCAATATAGGAGCAGAGGTTAATTCTTTTTTCAAAGCATCGAATGAGCGCCGAGCGAAGTCATCCCAAAAGAATGCAACTCCCTTCTTCAACAATCTCATAAATCCTTTGGTAACTTCAGCATAATTTACGATAAATCTCCGAAGAAAATTAGCTTTTCCTTGTAGACTTTGAAGTTGACGAATAGATGACGGGGGAGGAAACCGAAGTATTTCCTCAACTTTGAAGGGATCTACCCTAATCCCTTCCGAAGACACAATGAATCCCAATAACTGACTGGATGTAACCCCGAAAACACACTTTTTCGGATTCAACCTAATCTTGCAGAAATGACATCATTCAAATACTTGACGGAGGTGAGCAGGATGATCAATTCTCTTTCGAGAACGAGCAGCTAAATCATCCAAATACGCCTCGATAATATGTTTGATGTCATGGAAGGTATATGACATGGCCCGCTGAAAAGTAGCCCCAGTATTTTTAAGACCAAAAGGCATCTTCTTGTAAGCAAAAGTACCCCAGGGACAAATAAAGGCAGTCTTATGCTGATCTTCAGGACGGATAGTAATCTGATTGTATCCGGAGAAACCGTCCATGAAGGAGAAAATCTCATTACTGGCACATTCATCGATAATATGATCTATAAATGGTGTGGGGTAATTATCTTTCGGACATGCTTTATTAAGGTCTCTGAAATCAATGAAAACTCGAATTGTTCCTTGTTTTTTATCCACGGGAACAGGATTCGAAACCCACTCTGTCAAAGGAACGGGGAAAATAAATCTCGCCTTGAGCATCTTCTCTACCTCGGCTTTGACAGCTGCAACCTTCCTAGGATTGATCGAACGAAGTTTTTTCCTCACAGGCTTAGCATTTTCGTAAGTCTTGATCTCATGCTGGACAATAGATGAATCTATACTAGGAATTTCATCATAAGACCAAGCGAATACATTCCTAAAATCTTTAAATAGATCGGTGTAAATCTGAATCTCTTCAAAGGAACATTCAGCTCTGATGAAGACATTCTCTATAACATTGGGATCCCTGGAAATGTTCACCGGGATAGTTGGAGAAATCACAGCCATGTTCCCTTTAGCATATACCTGTGTTGGTGCTAAAGGGTTCAGGACTGGGTGAACAGGACCAGAAGACAAAGGACTTGGAAAACTTGATTCAACTTCGCTCAAATCAGGTAAAAAGTAAGACCGATGATGCAAATCATCCCACGGTCTATCTATACCAGTCATAGCTTCCAGGATGGCCTCTTCAGATGGAAGAGTGGTATTAAGGCAATCCTGGGCGGAAGAAGAACTAAGTGTCCAAGCTGGAGCCACATCACCATCCAACTCCTCTGGAGAAAGAGGAGCTGGAATGGGCTCTGCAGAGTCTACAATAGATTGATAAGCAATCTCAGCTGCAGACATTGGAAATGCCATTCCACCCACTTGACCTTCCGCTAATGTGGAGGTAGGGGAAGGCAAGGTCCAAGGATCTGAAAAATAATGAGTTCTGAAGAACTCTCTTCGAATAGGAGACCCGGAGGATGAAATCGCATTTATATGAACGGTAGGAGGTGGAATATCAAAAGTACCCATCAAAGAAGAATACATTCCAATCCCTAAATTCTCAACAGGTGGCTTGGCATTATCCACCTTTGGAATAGTTGAGTCAGTAGATGCATTCGAGTCTACAAGAGAAAAGTCCAGTTGATCCACTGTAACAATCCTCCCTTCATGAGGGAAACAAATAACCCGAAATAATGAGGATGCAATGGCATCCATATCATAAATCCAGTTTCGCCCCAACAGAAGGTTGTAGTCCAAGCTTGCATCAACTATCTCAACCTCTATATTTACAGTTTTTCCCCGAACACAGATGGGCAAAGCTGGGACAAAACCATGCGGTCTGTGAGAATGACCATCAAACGCAGTCAGAAGAGTAGCATATGGAACAGCTGCGGGAGATCTAATTCCCTTCCAGCATGCGAGAGACATCACACATGTGGAAGCACCCTCATCAATGACCATTCAAAAGATATTGAATTCCGAAACGACGATTTGATATGAAAAGCCATATGATGGGGGAGTCTCTTTTTAAAATTAGACATATCGAATGTAATCACAAGAGAGTTCTTTGGATCGACAGCCCCAATAGCAGTGAGCAGAGCACTGCGCTGAGCTGGACAAGACTAGAGCACCTCAAGAGACGACATGGCACAAGGAATTTGCGCCAGATCTTCCACAATAGAGTAGTTCTGGGCAGCCCTGGCATTTGGATTAATCGTCGTACGCTTGGTAGATGCTTTTGGCATCCGAGGTATAGGCTCAACAGTAGGCCTCGTAATATGAAGCGGCTCAGTACCATCGGGAGCACCCTTGGCTTTCCAAGAGTCATCTTCGCCATAATCACGAGATCTCGTGGCGATATCCTCATGAGCACTCATCATGTATATGTTTGACGGATTTTCCCCTTCCTGGGTGCCCCTAGAGGAAGCCCTATTATTTTGATTTGCGCCAACAACTAGCTGTTTCCCTTGGGGAAAAGGGTTTGTCAACACAGCTTGGGAACTAGAAGAACCCTGCTGAGCTAACAAGCGTTGCACATCCTGAATCTTAGGGCAAAGGTGAGTAAGATGGTCTCCAGCACATAACTTGCATGGAAACTTCACTTTCTTTTTATCCTTTGGACCCTCACCAACATGCTCATTGGATTTATTTGCATTACCCTTCCCATTCTTGCCATTTTTCTTGTTATTATTCTGTCCCTTCTTCTTCCCTTCGGATTGTTGATTTTCTTTAGGGTTGGAAGTCTGAGTGACATTTATCGACAAAGATTGATAAGGCGATGACTCAGCAGGCACAGCCTGACCAGAAGAAGCAGATTGTATAGACAACTGCTGCAATTGACTAAGAAGGTTAGCTGCACCACTATTGATTGACCCAATAAGTCTGTCACTGTTTCGGGGAATCACCCTAGAGGTTTGTTGGGTCAAAACCTCCACAGAGCAGGGCATGCCATTCAGAAGGACTCACACACAACCATACTTGAATGCAAAAAACTAGATAACAACGATAGCAGAACTCACCCATAGTCCTACGTTCGATGTAGATCCCGCGGGGTCCAAACCCCCAGCAACCTTTCTTCCTCCTTCAACCTAGAAAACAAGAAATAACATGCACGGAAACCTAGTTGTACAGCATATATTTCTCCTAAACGTTAGTATAATCCATGTGAAATATGATATAAATGATAATAACTGCTTAATAATCAATCTTTCCACATATATAAATAGATACTAACACAGAAGTTTAGGAACAAGATGGTTCTTCATTATTATGAATAGCATGTACAGAAATAAAGAGTGGAGAGATCACCTGAATCCTTCCACGATCTTCAAGCAGACCGTCGTCCAGATCCGTCCCGCCCTTGCCTCGCTAAGAAACTTTCAAGACTTGTGCACTCAAGATGGCATATAAATGGATGAACATCTCCAGGAAACCAGGGTTTCCTGTATAAATTTGGGAAAGTGCAGGAGGCACGAGGAATCAGACTTGAATTGGGATTCCAACAGAGTATAATGTCTATAAAATTTCTCTCTCCCTTAGGCCATGCACATGAGGGGCTTTTATACTCCCTCAAAGTAGTTTCATTCAGTTGGAAACAGTTGGCCACGTACTGGGGTGGTTGAACTACTGGAGTAACCATCAACCCAGTCCGAAAATAGGGAATTTATATATATTTTTAATGGTTTTAATGGCATACGCGGAAAAGTACATGTGGACTCGCGTATACACGCGGAAAAGTTTGGGCATAACCGCGTATGGGAATTTTAACATTGTTTTTTAGTGAATTTGTTCAAGTCTGTAGGAATGGGTGCCCAAAGCCATAAAAGCAATCATGAATCATATGAAGGTGAAAAATGATGCTATAACAGATGCCCCCTAATATATGAGGTCAGAAGGGGTACATGATGGCAGAAATGTATTATGCACATAGAAAGAACTTCGCAAGGACAAGAGAGGACTTCACCAGATTTCAGCCTGCCAAAAACCAATGAAAGAAAACAGAGAGTCAACTCATGTTGAGGCGGGCATACCCATGCTCAGTCAAAAATACATCATATAGAAAGTACTGAATAGATCCAACATGTATACAAGTATAGCTGAACTGAAAGTACACAATGAATCATCTGAGCATGGCCCGGAAATATAAGTCTGAATCAATGTCCAAGTATCACATATAAAAAGCTGATGGTGCAACTGGATGTCTGATCATATAAGTAACTAACTCTCCAAGTACCGAATCATAAGAGGTGGAGCAAACGGTACAATCACGCAACTCGGGAGCCAACATATAGAATGCTGCTGTACTAAACTGCAACATATAAGGGTGGACGACATCACTGGCAGAAACTGAATGGACTGTCAAAAGTGAACCGAGAAATGCTGATGCAACCCGAGGTCTTCACCGATCACTATGGCACAATTCTACACAATGGGAATAAATGAGCTGAAGTCGACCATGTGAGAAATTGTTGGATTACCGGTCAATGATTTATACCGTTAACCAACGCGAGACAACCCACCAATAATGAAAATGAGCGTCAAGGTGCCCCAGTACAATCTAACAAGTGCGAATGAATGAGTTGAAGTCGAACACTTGAAAGAATCTACCAATCAGGAGGCAATGATGAATCCCCACTTTCGATAGCGAAGAGTCTGCCACTGATGACTGCAAACCCTAAGGTACTGACAAAAAGACTCTAGACCTTATTCCCAGAGCAATGAGTCGGAGTCGATGGGAAAAGATCTGATGGAAGGAAGGCATTAAGGCATCCCACATCAGTCCAGCGCGAGTGTAACCCGCAGGCCAAGATTTGGAAGGAATCGGACGAAGTAGAGTGATGGAACCAAACCGAAGTACGTTTCCGACATGCACAAGATGAAGCTAGCGCACGGAAGAAACCCTCTGAACCAACCAATAATGAAAGCTGACACAGAGGCGAGAAATCCACCGATAGGGTCAAATGGAAATCAAGGTACCGCACGAATCCCAAGTGTGATAATGTGTGCTGACGTCGAACACAGGGGAAACCACTCAGTCAAAGACCCATGATGATGATCAAATGCTGAGCACGAGGTCACCTATCAATAATGGAAATAGGCCCAAGGTGTGGCTCTAGGTTTGCTCTCAGAGCAATGTGTCGTAGTCGATAAGAGACAAACCCGCCGGCAAGAAGTCAATGGGGACCTTCTCAAACCAGCACGAGCAGAAGACCAAAACATCTGATGTGATAGAACAAGATACTGACAAAACCGGGAAGGCCGACTGAAATAATGACTCAAGAGACACCGCAGAATGGCAAACTCTGGTTAGACTTCCTTTGAACAAAATGAAATTCGATGGACCTCGTGATGATAGCAAGCGAGCCAGGTGACCTTGTATAAGTACGGTGACCGAGGAGGGCGAGAACAAACTCTCCATATGATTGGAAGAGATAACCAACCGGGGGAGGACTGACCAGTGAAACAAGGCAAAGGCTGAACCTAGGCCAAAACTACAACCATCCCAAATAAAGGGAATATATAAGTGTATGTGCTTTGTTCAAGGGCAACAAACTGATACTGTACTGCCATCAAATTAAGAAGTTACATCCCGTTACCGCTCTTTTTGTTATATTTTATTTTTTTGTCTTTTTCATATAATAAGCCTGAAAAAGAATAAAAGAATGCCATGGTACAATGGATGGAACGAGTATAAAGAAATAGATGCACTAGTTCCTGGGATTGGAACGATCCTATGCTCAATGCAAGGAGGTGGAAACTGGTCAGCGATACTCAAAGGAATGTTCCCTCCATGGGTAAAAGGGTGTCAAGTCGCGAGCTAAGTGCATGCAATGGTTAACTTATCCAGACAGTCAAGGTCAAAAGTTGGCTTAAACATCGAGTCCAAATGAAGCCGGCTAAAGGCAGGGATAATGATAGCCAATATGCAATGTAGTAATACAACTCAACAACACCAGGGAGCCTCTAGGGTAATAGCCAGAAAAAATGATAGTGAGGAAGAAGAAGAATGAAGCTTCAACACATGATTCATGGCGGGACTAAAGAGGACTCCCGAGCCTACATAAAACACAGCATGGGAAACAAGTGATAGCGAGGAACTAACTAAGAAGCCCATGTAAAGGAAGCCTCTACCACCAAGCCATGATTAAATAATCGGCGAGTGAAAGGGGTGTAATACTCATGACCTGATGGGATCGACCCTATTGTAAGTGATCAGGATGGAGGCTAGTATGCAAAATGCAACGGAAAGTGGATTTCCTAACCTATATGCTAGTTTTAGTTTATAAAAAAGAGATTTCAAGAAGACCAATTGAACTATCTGGTAACTAAGTCAAACAAACTCTGAATTTCAAGTATAACTTCAACAAAATGCTCAAAGCCAACCATGCCACTTTCGCACCGGGGCTTTATATGAGCAAAAAGGAAGACAAGAAACTCAATAAATCAACTCAGTACAATAGTATAAACTTGCAATAAAATACTTCAAAGAATCAAAAAGAGACTCTTCGAAAATTGCAACAAAACTAGTCTACTGAACACCAAGGAAACCAAACGCACCAAATAGGTAAAAAATCAAAATGTGTAGCAACACACAAGGAAAGAGTAAATGAGCAGAAGCTCTTTGTTCTGATTAAGCAGAACAGCTAATAATCTTCAAGAAAAGACCTTGGTACTCAAACCAAAATTGCAAACGTAACAACCAAAAATTTCACGAACCGAGAGAGTCTTCACACAAAGGAGAGAGAAATAGACATACAAACACTTTAAACACAGTCCAAAGATTAAAACAACACTGTAGAAACAGGTCACCACAGGAAGACAAGACCAGAAAAGCTAAAAACCACAATTTCAAAATTTGCTCCCAGGCATACGCGCTTTAACAGTTTGCAACAGGCGTGCATACGTGACTGTGGCAAAGGAAACCCACGTATACACGAACACCTTTGACAGAAACAACGTGTATACACGACTGTGCACAGAAAAAACTGCCTATGCAAAAGCAAATAATGAAAAATAAAAAAGATCAAGCGTGGATAAGGAACCAGGACTTCAGTCTAACTGAGAAAGAGTAAACTGGACTAGAAATAAAAGTTAAAACTGTTGGAAACCTATCAAACAGCTGAAACCACCCAACAGGGGAATCACAAAAATGTGATCCCCATCGGAGTCGCCAGTTCTGTTTCAGGGAAAATCACCCTAGAGGTTTGTTGGGTCAAAACCTCCACAGAGCAGGGCATGCCATTCAGAAGGACTCACACACAAGCATACTTGAATGCAAAAAACTATATAACAACGATAGCAGGACTCACCCGTAGTCCTACGTTCGATGTATATCCCGCGGGGTTCAAACCCCCAGCAGCCTTTCTTCCTCCTTCAACCTAGAAAACAAGAAAGAACGTGCACGAAAACCTAGTTGTACAACATATATTTCTCCTAAACGTTAGTGTAATCCATGTGAAATATGATATAAACAATAATAACTGCTTAATAATCAATCTTTCCACATATACAAATATATACTAACACAGAAGTTCAGGAACAAGATGGTTCTTCATTATTATGAATAGCATGTACAGAAGTAAAGAGTGGAGAGATCACCTGAATCCTTCCACGATCTTCGAGCAGACCGTCGTCCGGATCAATCCCATGCCTACCTGGCTGAAACTTTCAAGACTTGTGCACTCGAGATGGCATATAAATGGATGAACATCTCCAGGAAACAAGGGTTTCCTGTATAAATCTGGGAAAGTGCAGGAGGCACGGGGAATCAGACTTGAATTGGGATTCCAACAGAGTATAATGTCTATAAAATTTCTCTCTCCCTTAGGCCATACACATGAGGGGCTTTTATACTCTCTCAAAGTCGTTTCAATCAGTTCGAAATAGTTGGCCACGTGCTGGGGTGGTTGAACTACCAGAGTAACCATCAACCCAGCCCGAAAATAGGGAATTTTAATATATTTTTTAATGATTTTAATGGCATACGCAGAAAAGTACACGTGGACTCGCGTATACACGCGGAAAAGTCTGGGCATAACCGCGTATGGGGATTTTTAAACTGTTTTTTAGTGAATTTGTTCAAGTATGTAGGAATGGGTGCCCAAAGCCATAAAAGCAATCATGAATCACCTGAGGGTGAAAAATGATGCTATAACAGTCACCGTGAGGACCAGGTTTAGTCTTGGATATGTCTAATTTGGAGCGAGGAGCATTAGGCAAATATTTATGAAGGACACCAGACTAATAATATATCAATTCAAGTTGTTGGGCCCTAAAAATAGCCTGCTCCTCAGAAAATACCCCTGAGAGGGATACATCCTTAGAAATATCTGCCTGCAGAGATTTCAAAAACCATTCCAAAAGAAATTCTTCTGGAATATAAGCTTTGATGAGCCTCTTCCTTCTCTGCCATTCCTGAATATGATCAAAAATGTGGGTTGCATCGTCCTGCTTAAAATTAGCTAGGAGTTTAGTCCCGGCATTATAACAGACAGGAAACTGGAAATGATTCAGAAATATAGTAGCCAGATCTCCAAAAGTCGCAAAACTGCCCCCAGTTAACTCAATATGCCACTTGGCATTGTTTCCTGTTGGGTGTGGAGCCTGATTATCTTGTTTACTTTGTATCATAGCATTGGACCCCTGTACCTTAAAAAGGGGCGGCAACGCGCGGGGGTGTCATTGCGGTGGGGGGTCCGGGGGGAGCGCGCGCACCGGGCCCCACCGGCGGGGGATTCGGGGGCAGGCGCCCGCATTAAACGGTCTTAAAAATTGCCTTGTAAAAAAGTATAGTAATTTCTAGTCAATCTGGGCCGTTCATTAGGCAAATGATCTGACGGTAGAAGTTATGTTTAGATTAGGGTTTTTTGCCCTAGAAGGCAACCCTCTTGTATATATGAGGGCATTGTATTGCGGCTGTGTATTATGAGTGTATTCTCGGAGCGAGAAATAGAGAGGGAGACTGTGAGAGAGAACAGAGGATATTACAGCGGATCTGCTGTAGGTTTTGTCTCTTCATTTTTTGTTGGATAATATAAAGGAAGGACTGGCTGTTCGGGGTGGACGTAGCCCAAACTGGGTGAACCATGTATATCTATGTCTCTCTGGTTTTATGTGTTTTGTGTGCTTGTATTTTCTACATATTTTATGTGTTTCATTGCTCTGTAATATTTAATTTTCTAGCATTTCCATTCAAGGTGCATTGAAACAAACTCAACCTAATCGAATCCTCGATCAGGGAGTTAGATGAACACCATAAATGGAAAGTGGTGATATGATCAGCCGGGTCCTCTCCATTCTTGCCTTCAAAATTTGGAATGTCTGAAGGTAGTTTGGTAGGAACAGGAGGCCACCTCAGACTATATCGGATCGGATCATTCGTCAATTTCAACAAATCTGGCAAGTTCAATGTTGCCAGAAAAGGTAAACGAGGAGGAGCCTGAGGATTCCATCCTTGGTGGGATGAATTCCCAACATTCTAAAAAGAATAACCTGAATTTGATGAGGCACTACATTGCCAGAAAGAACTCGTAGAAAATGTTGGGCCATAGGACCCAGCATTTGGAGAAGTACCCCCTCATGGAACATATGAGCCAGGACCAGGTCCCGAAGTAGTGAATAAAGAGGAAACCCCCTGATAGGGGTTCCAAGCATTAGAAAGAGAGGAAAAAGCCTGATAAGCACTCGACGAAGGGAAAGAAGCATTCCCTTGTTGACCAGCGAAAAAATGATTCCCTGCCCCCACTGTTGTAAATACAGGGTTCCAACCTGTAAAGGTAGTCGAACTCTGACCTCCAGACCAATGGTTAAAACTCTGAGTCTAAGAAATAAAAGGAAAAGACCCTAAGGAAGGATTCAAACTAGGAATATGCCCACTTCCGATGGGGAACCCTTGAAAATAAGTTGACCCACTAGCCATGGAAGACATGGGTGCAGACGCAGTTGCAGCAGCGGAAAAGGAAAACGAAGGAATCCCACTAATGGGAATTCCAAAACAAAAGGGACCAAAATGAGAAGCATGTGCTTGGGTGAAGCCAGAGCCAAACACAGCAGTACTAGAAGCAATTGAAGATATAGCGATTGTGCCTCCTCCTTCTACTGAAGCAGGAGTCTGAATGCCTGCAGCACTCACAGCCGAAGCCGCGTTCCCAGTCGTGGCCATCGAAAGGTACGAATAAGATGGATAAGGAATTTCTGGTTTTAATGACTCAGGTCCGATGTAATCAACAACAAACAGAGAATCAGAAGGAAGAGGAGATGGAAGTGACTCAGGAGACTGAGGTACTTCCTCTACTTCTACTTCTTCTTCTGGTTCTCTTGGAAATAAGATTCTTGAGGTGAGCAGAGTGCTCCTCTCGGAACCAACACCAGAACCAACTACAACACCTTCAAGCCCTAGCAGAGGATCTCTCTCCGCTGCGTCAGATACCACTGGGTGATATTCACCTCCTATATTACTCCTACACCTACTTGAAGCAGGCTCAACACTTTCAGGAGATAGCCCTCAAACTCTCCTCGATCGACGAGGCGCTTGATCAACCACTTTAACAGATTAATTAGACTCAAAAAAGTATAAAGCTAAGCAAGCTAGGAGCAAAGAGCACTCACTACAAAAATCCCTAAGATGCAACCAAGTAAGCAGCCTTTAGGTATTTTCGCTCCAGGTGATTAGGACCGGACACCAAAATACGAGAAAGCAAAAAATAGGACCTCCTGAAAGTAGTATGGGATAATTACGGCCCAGGCCTACTAGCAAAGGTAACATAAATAGTTACGTCGACCTCCTAACAACAGCCTTTGCCGGTGCAAGTACCCAAGCTTCGTCGAGGCACCCTCTAGAAGTACTGCTGGAAGTGATACGATGTCTGCCTCAAGTACCACGGGTATTCCCCCCCGCAGTCACTTGTGTGATACCTAGGAATGGCAACTAAGGGCACCAATCCGTGTTAGCAGTCGGGTGGAACGGTCTTAAGGCAAGATCCAGTAAATCGGAGAGGAGGTATCTCTCTTCTCGACCTTCACTTCCCCTCGCGCTTGACTCTCTAGAGGAGAGCTTTCCTGGTCCACCTAACAGTGTTGGATTTCGCTCGTTTAATAAACTTCTATGTTTTAGTTTGAGCAGCCTTGGAGAGTTAACTCTCCACTCACCTAATCCAAGGCCCTACAACCTAGCTAGTGGATGTATGACACTTAATAAAAAACTTGCTAGTTGTTTTTGAATTAATGCCCTTATTTTAGTTGGCTATTATATTAAGTCAAGGGAATATGGAAATGAAACTCGTGATGTTTTATGACACAAAAAAAGAAATTAATGAAAACCAAACTACATGCAGATTCAGTAATTGCCTTTCGATGAAAAGAAATTTCTACACGGGTTCTACGAGACTATCTTTTCTTTTCAGATATCAAACCTCACACTCGAAAAATTTATGAAAAATACTACAAATGTTCAAGTGCACCTAATGCAAATTACTAAGAGCATGCCAATTCTAAGATGCAAAATCTAACAAAGCAAATAGAAATTTCCAAGAATCCCCGAGTTCTATCACTTTTTTGGTTGTCCACAAAGCTAGTTCTCAAATCAGAAACTCTTAGTATAAAGACACCAAAATATGCTCGAAATAAGAGAAAGAAACCAATGAAAATTCCCTTCCCAAATCAAGTCAGAAACCGAAGGTAAGAAATCTCAACAAGGCTTCAAAATATGGAAAGAAACCAAAACAAAAATGCAAAACAAAGGCAATGGCAAAACAAAATGTTTTTGAGCTTTTGAATTTTATAAAAAGAAGATTTCAAAGAGACCAAGAAGAACTATCCACTTCCCAAGCCAAACAATCTCTGAATTTCAAGAAAAACTTCAACAAAAATGCTCTAAATCTTATAGTGCCACTTAGTATCAAGATTCATATGAGCAAAAGGAAGACGAGAAACTCAGTAACTCAGCCCAGAAGAATAGCACAATCTTGCAGCAAACAAAACTTCAAAGACCCAAAAATGACTCCTCAAAAATTGCAACAAGACCTAGTCAAATGAAATCAAGAAAACCAACCGAAAAGCAGGAAAAAATTAAAGTGCAAGGCAAAACATAAAGTGAGGAAAGAGCATATGAGCAGAAACTCTCTGTCCTGATTAAGCAGAATAGCCAAGAATCCCCAGAAAGAGATCTTGGTACTCAGACCAGAAATGCAAGCACTATAAAAACAAGATTTTCCAACTGAGCCAGTCTTCAACCAAACAAGAGATAAAAAGACCAATAACCACCTTCAACACAATCCAGAGACTAAAAGGACACTACAGGAATAGGTCACCATAGGCAGACAAGACCAAAAAGTCAAAAAATCAAAAATTTCAAAATTTTCCCAGGCATATGCTACTTAGCAGTTTTGAAACAAGCGTGCATACGCGACTGTAGCAAAGGAAAAACGCATATACGTGACTTCCTTTCACCAAACCTGCGTGTATACGCGTCTGTGTAGAGGAAAACTAGCGTATGGAAAAGTAAATAATGAAAAATAAAAATGATCAAGCCTGGCTAAAAAACCAGGGCTTTAGTCTGACTAAGAAAAAACTAACTGGACTGGAAATAATGATTAAAACTGTCGGAAACCTTTAAAACAGATGAAACCACCCAATAGGGGAATCACAAGAATGAGATCCCCAGTGGAGTTGCCAGTTCTGTTTCTGGAAATAACTCCCTAGAGGTTGTTGGGTCAAAAACCTCCACAGATCAGGGCATGCTATTCAAGAAGGACTCACACAACCAAACTTGTATGCTAAAAACTAGATATTATCGTTTGTAGAACTCACCCGTAGATCCTACGTTTGATGTAGATCCCGTGGGGTCCAAACCCCCAGCAACCCTTCTTCCTCTTCAACCTGGAAATCAAGAAGAGACATGCACGAAAATCTAGTTGTACAACATATATCTTTCCTAAATGTCAGTGTAATCCATGTGAAACATCATATAAAAAATAATAAATGCTTAATTAACAATATTTTCACATATGCAAGCAGATATTAACACGTGAATTCAGGAACAAGATGGTTCTTCTTCATTACGAACATCATGTACAATAATAGAAAGGTGGAGAGATCACCTGAATCCTTCCACGATCTTCGAACAGACCATCATCCGGATCTGTCCCGCCCTTGCCTCGCAAGGATTCTTTCAAGACTTGTGCACACGAGATGACATATAAGCTGATGAACATCTCCAGGAAACAAGGGTTTCCTGTAAAAATCTGGGAAGTGCAGGAGGCACGGGAAATCAGACTTGAATCGGGCTCCCACAGAGTATAATGTCTATAATTTTCTCTCTCTCTTAGGCCATGCATATGAGGGGCTTTTATACTCCCTCAAAGTAGTTTCAATATGTTAGAAATAGTTGGACACGGGCTGGGGTGGTTGAATTACGGGAATAACCATCAACCTAGCCTCGAAAAAAGGGTTTTTTATATATAATTTTTAATGATTTTAATGCCATACGCGAAAAAGTATCTCTGGACTCGCGTATACACGCGAAAAAGTCTGGGCATATCCGCGTATGGGATTTTAAACACGGTTTTTAATGAACTTTTATTCAAGTCTATGGGAATGGGTGCCCAAGGCCAAAGAGACAATCATGAATCACTTGAGGGTGAAAAATGATGCTATAACACTTATGGGTCGTTCTACCCATTTATTCACCTACCTAGTGATAAAACAAACTATAATATTCCATTTAGCTGAAGGCTAAATTTTGGGAATATTATAGTCCTCCCCTCCAAAATTTTTCTTGTCCTCAAGAAACTGTATAGGGAGAGAAAAATTCCTCCCCTCCTCCTCTTGTGGCCTCCTCATCAATAGTCCCCACCACTGCTCAAAATAATCTGCAATAAATCTGCCCTCCAATGTTTCCTCCCAAGTATGCAAAACCCAATGGTTCTCATCATGAAAAGGTGGAAGGTGTAAGTGGAAACCTTATTTCTATTTAATGGCATCCTCAAGGTAGGAGTGATGACAAACATGGGGAACCTCATTCCCAATGAGATACTCCCATACCCATGTTATCATCCAAATGAAATGAGCCATTCTAGGTAGCTCATCAAAAGGATCCTCAACCCCCGGTTCATGCAATGTATTGGGGCTGCATGGAGAGAGTAAATTCTTCCACCCAAGCTTTTTTATCTCTCCATTTATGGTATGTATGGTGTTGTTGCTGATCTTGGGCTGAAGTTTCATGGCCTCCAAGAATGGCCCAAGATACCCCACCAAATAAATCAGCCATGAAGTGCCTCCTCCAGAAACTCAAATTCTCCAAATGGCTCCACCCACATGAAGAAAAGAGATGTAGTATGGCAATCATGGTTTGCCCATTGTTTCTCCTGAAACATGCAACATGTAAAGTAGGGAGAATCATACCCCCAATGGGCACCTTCAACTCTTTTTCCACTCTCCAAACAGGGCTTCCTATAAACATAAGAGCATCTCCAACGTATGGAAGCAAAACCCAATGAAAACAAGTTTCCATATGACAACCAGAAAGTGGATCATAGTTCCACACATGGAACCAATACAGAGAATTTCTTGCCTGCCTCAAATCAAAGAACAACAAGTGCTTTTCCAACCACTTTTTTTCTACCATAATCATCTTATAAGATAGGATCATGAAGGTAAAATGTGGTGTCGATGGTGCACACCAAGAATCATGTGGCTACCCCCACAAACCACCAATAGGATAGCCAATCTCAATGCTACATTTGGCCTCAAGTACACCATAATATAATGTATAAGAAGGGATGACCCTCCTTAATACAACATGCTGCTCATATAAAGTAAAGAAGTGAAAATCATAATGCAAAAATGTACCTTCTCTACTATGTACTTTGGTCCTTGAGCTGAAATGGATCATCTGAAAGTTATCCCTTACTCTCAATGAGTAGGGAAGTAGTTGTGCCAACCTCTCCATCAGCATCTGGGATATGCATCTCTCTATATTCTGAAATATATCTTGTTGAATTCCCTCCCAAGTGAACTTCTCCATCAAATAATGATATGCATCAAAGTGCATAGAAATGAAGTCCTCATGTGCTGTATGTAGCAGCTTCTCCTTGAGCTTAGAAGCTCTAGTCAAGAAAACTTTGCCATAAGAATAGATTACCACATCATCCACCATATATCTATCATCTCCCTCCGGGTCATCAAGAATCATGCAAGCACCAAGATCCTTGGAGTACTCTACCAAAAGTTGAGACGTCCAATATGGATCAATCCTCCCAAGAGACAACGCTGATGATCTGAAATGTGAAGCCCCCACATGCTGTTGTCTACTCCTTTGACATCCCCCATGCCAAATTCATCCTCCAAAGTGCTACCATTCCCAACATGTAGCTTCTCATGCTCAAATAGAATTGGTGACCTTTGGAACTTGGCCTCCCATGAGAAGCTCCCATCCAAAAATAATCTCTTGACCTTGGCTAATGTATGCATGAGTGGCCTCCATCTACTCCAATGTGTGGAGGATTCCTTCCTCAAAGGAGGTACCCTCTGTTTCTCCAAATCCATGGAGAAGTTCCCTTGCACCATGAAGGTGCCATCCTTCATCACTGCAGAAACTTCTGTCAGCGCAGTACATGTGGTGAGATTGGGTAATGCTGAAAATGGGAGAATGTCTCCCTCCTCCTTAAGTATACCCAAAACTCTCTATGCTGTAATAGATGCCTCAAAAGTATCCACCCCTTCGAGATCTAAGAGTGGTGTTTTCCATTGTGAAGTATTCCTCATCATCTCCTGATCTGGTGGTATCCCCGCTGGAATGCCTCCATGTAATGAGACATCAATGTCAAGAGTAGACTACACATATGGGTGGACAACTTTGTCCCTACCTTCACAATGAAAATCAATCTGCCTCTTCTTTGCATTGACTCTTTGAAATAGAAATGGGTGTGTGCTCCTCATCATGTGATGGTGACCTTCCTCCCTACCTTCTCCTTCCATATGCAATGTTTCACAATCATGTTGTTCATTGATTGTGCCTTGATCTCCACATATGAAATCCTCGGGAACTCCTTGTAAAGATACAACAAATCCTCTTGTTGGAGCAAGGGCTCCATCTACCTCTGCATGAGGTGCTATATATTCTCTAGATGTGACATCGCTATTGCCCCCATCCTCTTCTTTCTCTTCAATATGAATGGGAGTCACCTCCTCAATAAGAGGATCCTCTTTTGTAAAAGGTATCTTCATGCCCTCTTGTTCAAGAATATGGGACAGAGTTCTTACTTCTAGCAAAGTATTATGCAAGATGTGAGCCTCTTCAACAATTTTCTGAAGTGGATTTGAGTTTATAGGTTCCTTCATCATATGCAAAGGTTTTGTTTGTTTTGGTTTGTTTGGTTCCACCAATGATGTTTCAGAATGTTTTCCATCAAACCTTTCCACTAATCTCTTAGTGAACTTTGCATAAGAAGAAATATTTTCATTTCTTAATGAAAAATACTCAAATATCCACCAATCATAGTCCTTACCTCCAAAATGCAGCGCTGCAACTTTGATGGCTTCATCTTGAGAAACTTGGTGCTGCTGCAAATAGGTGTGTAACTCCTCCACCCAAGCTCTAGTTGAACATGTTGGTGACCCATCAAAAGTAGATAGGAAAAATCTATACTTGTCATGTTGCTTGCTTCTATTCACCTTGATCTTGCAAAAACCTTGGAAAGTGATATGATCTCTAAAATTCTTAGTTTGAGATTCATATTATTGTAGATAATCACTAAGAGCTTCCGTCCTAGGCATTTCTTCTCCTCCCATCTCCCTCGTAGTAGATATGGGCATATGACTACACTGTGAATCATAGTGTGTGGCTGCATGCTCACACCTATCATGTACAAATCTAGAGTTTGCTTCAGATCCAAATTACTTTGGAGATTCTCTCTCTCTTCTCATCTTCTTGAGATCTCCCTTAATATTTTGCATAGTTTGAAAGAGAAGCTGTGAGAGCTCCTCCTCCTCTCTTCCTCCAAATAATGGAGTCTTCTTTTTGTTTTTTCTATACATCTCCTTATTATTGTGAAATTATTCTAATTATGGTGAGATATTGGTTGAATGCATAGGCTGAGCCAAGATTATGCTTCGATACCACTGTAATATCCTGAATGGGGAGTGCAGCAATACATGAAATCAAAAATGGAAATAGAAATTTAAATCAACTCATTAAGATCAGAGACCAATATGGAGACATATCATCATGTATTATATTAGAAAATCAATACATAATAGTGAGGCATGAATCATATACAATGAGGGAACAAGCCTCCCATAAGAAATCACTCCTAAATCTGAATTGCTGCTACAATACAAAATGCCCAAAGATTGCTACAGCGCAGTTATAAACACACTGCTATAGGAAAAGAATGTACAAAGATGTAGGTCTATTATATGTGTCAAACGATATGCCCAATACAGATCCAGGCTTAATACAAACTCCTACAAAGAACCCGGAAAGGTTTTTCAGAAATACACTCTATACAAGATGGGATCTAAAGCCCAATGGCTGAAGTTTCACTCCAAACTGAAGAACATAAGTGTAGAAGGTTGAAATTTATAAGATCTGACGTAGATCCCCTCAAAGGTCTCCCAAAAGGTTGAACCCTCCAATCATAAGAAAACACTCCAAAGGAGCCACAAGATCCCTCACTGAAAACTGCCCTCAAAATAATGCAATCCCTAGCTAGAAAAATGCTAGAAATGATGGAAAATAGTTGGCCTAATGCCAAAGATATGAAATATGCCCAAGATCTCTCCAAACTGATCTCTCAAGAGAAGGAAACCTTCCTCCGATGAGAAAATAGCTCAGAAAGTGGGTTTCTAACCCCTCCACTACAACACCCTACAACACAGCACAATAACCTGCAGAAACTGCACTGATGAAGAAATTTGTAGCTTGACCTGCAAACCAGAATGTGGAAATGAATACAATACTCTTCCAAGAGGCCTCTCAAGGAAAGAGGTGGGATTCTCGCTTGGGAACACCCAGTGCTAAACATCACATCAACCCTGCTAAACAACAAAGGAATGCAAAGTCTAAACAGACCATACACAAAATAATAACCCAAAACATGAGCTCATATGGCTACCATCCTCTTCCTTAAATATAGTATGAGCTTACTTTCCCTTGGCCCCACTCAATTAGGTCATTTCCTTCATGAGATCCATCTCCCTCCAAAACTGCGTTATTCTTCATTTAATCTTCATTCCTCCATAACAACATTGTTGACTTCGTCAAAGTTGACTGAATCAACATGATCCAACCCCTGTTCACACTTCAAGGTGCTCTATTTAGCAGTTAAAAGGGTCTCCTTTCACACTTGAAGTGTTTTTATTGCTGCTTAGGAGACTTATGGGACTTCCTACCCATTTATTCACCTACCGAGTGATAAAAAAAAATATAATATTCCATTTAGTTGAAGGCTAAATTTTGGGAATATTACATTAATATTTAAAGGCCCCGAGCCCCATCCTCCATTTAACCCATCACCCAACCGCAACCTGCCACCTTTCCTCCACTTCTTCTGGCCCGATCAACTTTCCATCGCCTCCCCGATGCGCGTCAACCATTGATATCCCATTCTGAGATCCAACGACACGTATCTTATATCGCAAATAAAATTGCGATGTGGTTAGCATTTCATGACCCACCCAAAATTGACAGTTTTCCCCCTCCATGTGTCTCATTCTAAGATGTATCATGCGCCCTCTACCAAAAACTGCTTACCACCTATCCTCTGCGCGATAAAACCATTTCCGGTTTTCTAAACTACCTCCCTCCACACCATTTTTCAAATTTTTCTCGTTCCCATTCAAACTCCTCCTGGTTCCACCTCTATAACCTTTCCTCCTACACCCTCTCCTCCTCTGCAAACACCCTCTGACAGTCCGAAACCCTGAAAAAATAAGTAAAACCCTCTCTGCAGGATTTTAACTAATTATTTGTGTTTTATGCAGGTTTTAATGGCGAACATAAATAAAAATATTCTGCAGGGTCAAAATTGATCAGAGAGAGGGCCTGGATGACAATCCAAGAGCTCATAAAAGATAAATAAAGGCTAGAAGGTCTGTGCCAATATTTTCATCGATGAAACATGATCATCGATGGATCAAATGAAACCTCCAACCATGAAGAAATTTTCCCCTGCACATGAAAGATAGAAGAATTCAAAGAAACAGTGAAGTGAAGAAGTCAGAAGGATTAAAGGGCTAATCCTAATCAAAAGCCAAAAAAAAAGGGTTAGCCAATTAAAACAAAAGATTGAAGAAAGAAAGGCAAACATATAAAAGCCAAAGATGAAAGGATAAAGCCAAAGGATCAAAAGAATAAATCAAAGATATTAAAGGAACATAACAAAGATCACAAAAAAATTAAAGAAAATATAATAAAAACAGACAATCAAATAATAAAGATAGAGTTTAAGGCCTAATAACAGATATTAAAGATAAAGAAAGGGGAAAATTAACCCAAATCAAATTAAAATGACTCAACCTATGGCAGTTACTCTTCTCAAAAGATAGTTTTGCCACCTAGTGCTTTTTTTTCCTTCAAAAAAGCATTAGGCAGTTATTGAGCTTAGTTAGAGATATTTATATCTGCCAAAAAATTATTGTAAAATTTATGAATAGGTCTTAAAGTCAAACACTTCACCTATATTCCTGTAGGAGTTAAGATAGAAGTTATTAATTAGAGAAATATCTGCATATATTCCTGCCTTGAGCCTTGCATGGTATTCAAGTTTAGGAATTCATTAACTCTGTAATAAATGACACTCAAACCCTAGCTTAGCTTCACCTCCTCATTTGCAGATAAATACTGCATCTGAACTCATTATCTTTTTGGCATTTGATGACTCTTTCAATTAATACATAGTCTCTTGGAAGTTGAAAGGAAATTGATGTCTTGGAACTTGTGGATGCCCTGATTTGTCTGTTGATGGAGGAAGCTAGATTGTAGGATCCTTGAGCCTGGTTGTTGGTGCAGTGCTTCTAATCCGTTATTGTTATTTCTTATTTTTCATTATGTTACCATATTTCTATGTTGCAATAGAGCAAAAGTTTTAGACTAAGAACTGTTTCCAATAACACCTTAGTTCTATTTTTTCTTCACTACCTTAACGTTTTCTTCTGCTAGGGCTTTTTAGAGAATTCTTAATTTCTCCCTATACCCCCCTAAGATTTTTTATTTCATGAATAGTGTAATACAGTTGGTATCAAGAATAATTTATGGCTATCCCTGCTTACTTTATATCACTAAAACACTGTTTCTGAAGTCTCTCTCTAAAGTACCATTAGTTGAAGTTTTCCAAAGAGGTTTTGTTTCAATCATACCCTTTGTACTTGCTTAAATAATTGTTTTAGAGATCTTCATAACTATAATCAAGGATTTTTAGGCATTCCCTCTCCTTTGATTATAGTTATATGTGTGTCTTAAGTGTTTTTTGTCCTTGAAGGTTAAATAACTAGAAGTTAAATGAGTTTCTCGCCTTCTATATTTCATTAGAAATGTTTGTATTGAATAATTATCTACTTTAGTTGAATCAAATAATTTATGGTTTTCCTTGTCTATTAATTTCCTCTTCATGCTTATGATATTTAAGTCCCTTTGTTAAAAAGTATAGATGATAAAGTATTCTTAATTTCCCTTTTTCCTACTTTCTATTCTCACAATTGATTTCCATCTCATTACCCCTAAGAATGTTGAAGACCCACTGACCATGTTAGATTTTCCCTATGATGCTCCCCGATCCATTGATGAAATTTTCATGACTTTCATAGACTCCATTGCCCAATGAATTAGATATTTCATCATTCTACCTATACTGCTTGATCATCATACCCAACCAAAACAATCAAACAAACCCTGTACTTAATAACTAGCCTAAAAATCAACCATCTAAAGTAAACAAGCTCATATCCTTTGCAAAAAAAAATAGAGAGAGCGCTCTCTGATTCTAGGAAGGCTAGGTCCTAGGAATCCAAAGACTAGTCTGATGTTGCCCTATCCATTTGGTCTACCAATATGCTAAATCACAGGATTACAACAAACTTAAAAAGTTTTGAAGTTAAAAAAATAGGAAATCTGAAGGTGAAGGAAATAAGAGACCTTGAAAAGCCATTTAAATTGTATGAGATGCTAAAATTTGGAAAGATATTTACCAAACAACATGGAAACATGATTCATGGACTATTCACTTTCTCATATTTGGGACCACATTTTATTAAATTAAGGATTTGAATCACTAACGAAATAATAACCTAACCTGGAGGATGTGATCTTCCTAGACTTAAGTATGAAGTATCTTAATTTTGGTTAGAGTACAAACCATATCAAAACTAATTGTTAATTTGTTTTTGAGGGAGAGAGAATACCTCATATTATAAAATTTTAATTCTCATCAACAATCCATATAAGACTTCATAATCTTTTTGCAAGGCTATTAGTATTAGAATTTTTTGGGCATACATAAGAAAAAATGATAACTTGTAGAAGTTTATTTTCATCAAAATTTATATTATTATTACATATTGAAGTGTTAGGGCCTAAATATTATATTCTCCACTTCTTCACTTTATAACTAGCCTTGATCCCCAAAGATTAGTTATTTTCCATTTGCCTTTTTTTTACTACTCTTAATATAAAGAAGACAACCCTATCTAGCTAATTATGAATTCCCTGACTAAGACCATGATAGACTATTACATTATGACCCTTTGAAACGTAGATTCATCCCTCAACCACAAAACCCAAGGTCTCATTTGGAGGTTCCATAAAAGTATCCCTAATGATATATATGTCTATCTTAAATTCCCATACCTGACGTGTCTTCCTCTTAATAATTTATTTTTAAGCCCATCATAAACATATATGATCTACCATAGAACTTGAAGATGAGTGGATTTATCATTAAAAAAAAATTATTTGTTTCTAATGAGGGATATAATCCAAATTACCATTTATAGAAGTGGTGGTTGAATTGTCACCTCCTTATTCTCCCTCCATTTATCCAATTCCTTTTCCATAGAGGTACTTTGCCAAGTCCCCTTACCATCAATGATATTATGAATTGTATACCGCATAAATTTCGAGAACTAAAAATCAAGGAAGAGATGATGGAAAATCCACCCATATTCCTTATAAATGATACAAATACTTGAGCCTTTTTAGTTTCTTCTATGATATCATCCTAGGTCTAGATCTTGTTAGAGAGTAGAAGCCACATAAGAAGTTTTTATTTTTTTGTGGTTCTTTGAACTTCCATAAATCCTCCCGCCATTGTCTTACCCCCCCATTTGGCATAGGGACAAATTCCATTTAGTAATTGTTGTATTATAGTGAAAAATATGAATTGGTCCCTAGTAACTCTTTGACTAACCTCATGACTATTTGACTTCCTTGTGACTTTTTGACTTTACATGACTCTTCATATTTTGTACATGTTCTTTGGACTTTCACTTTATAATACACTTTCAAATAAGAATTTACATAACCCAAAAAATGATGTGGTATATGATGAATCATGACATGACATGAAATGACACTGATTACATGGACTGCGTGATGACATGACAATGTCAAGCCATTCTTTTTTGTTTCTTGATGTGTGCCTTATTGAGAATGATCTGGATTTTCTACCTCCATATGGCTTAGAGATGAGGAGTCTTCAGTGTTATCAGGTCTTGAGTTGTGTTTGCAAACTCATTTCCCTTTGATTTCTCCTGATTGGTCAACATGTATCTTGAGCTATACATGTGTCTTCTAGCATGATCTCCTTCTCCATCTCCTTCTTCATCATATTTTCTTAACATGATAAAGTAAATGCATCTTCAATTCACTCATGAAAATAGACATCAATCCAATAAACCCTTAGTATAATATGTTTCATGATGATTCACTAACTGGGCTAGAACTAAGTGGTAAGTTGAGGGAGAGGTTCAGTGTCTGCACAATTGTGTAACTCGGGAAGTCAAGTGTTATGTCTAAGCCTTGAGACTACACAATGCACAGTTCATGCTGGACTGGGCTTGTATATTTCATAGTTGGGGAGCTCAAGGAGCCAAGCTAAGGGATTGATGATTGTAGTTTCCCACTGCTCAGTGTTGGAAGGAAGAGGAGGAAAGGTGATTGTGTTGTTCAAGAGATAAATGCTGAGGTATGAGCCTTGAGAATACGTAATGCACATTTCAAACTAGGTAGGAGAGAGATATTATGCAATTTTGGAGGTCAAAGGTTGAGTGTGAGCATTGTGATTGAACAATGCACAATCTAGGAAGGTAGATACTACACATTGAATAGTGCCAAGAGGCAGGGTTTCTTCTTGAGGGCTGAGACTGTGCAATGCACAATTCATGAAGGATGGATGAGGCTAGGTTTCTCGATCGGGAAGTTTTCCATATTTGACTTAATTGTGGGTTCTATGCAGCTTATGTAAATAGTAACAAGACTTGATTGTGATCACACACTTAGAAAAATTGATGACACAACATATATCCCCATAACACATGAACAACATACGTCCCTCGGTGTGACAACTTTGTGACAGGCTTACATGAAGTGTGACAACTTTGTGACAGGCTTACATGAAGTATGACAACAAAGATATACTTTGCGATGATAATGAACACACTTTTGTGAGAGTGCTTGAAACTTAGGAAATCAGTGAGACACATGTTAACATGGTAAGACCAACTCATTTACACAAATATTTTCCCTTGATATCACCAAAACTAGATTTCTTGCAACGTGTGACACTCCACATGCCAAAAGAGTACAGTTTGATTTTATTGCAAATAGGTCAAAAAATATTAGCGAAAACACATGCAATAAGTCTTAATCCTTGCAACCGCAATATTTACGATCAAAGTAGGCTCTAAAATTTGGGTGTAGGCCAAAATTTTGTAGTGTCTTGTTGTAGCAACAACACTTGGTGACACATTGGTAGAAATCCAACTTATCTGTCTAAGTTGATTCTTTTGTGCACAGTCTAGTTCTTTGGAGAGTATTGATTCATTTTTTAGATAAATTTGGTTTCCTCGCTTGCCCCATGAATAAACATATTCTCCTCTATCCCTTCTCGTTTCAATACAGACATAAGATCACCATTATCACAATGTTTTGAATCAAGAAAGGGTCATATAGTTTGCGAGATTTATATTTTCAGAGTATATTTTTTCATCTTTGGTGTTTCTCGGCTACTGGAAGGTTTTGAAAATACCCCGATAGAGTCACTACAGGGGAAAAATCATTTCTCCACTACCAACAAGCCTAGATAGTACCCTACTGAAGTTGCTTGCTTCACCTCTTTGTGGAGGAATCATTTCTCTTATTTCACCTTTACTTATAATTTAAATAGGACTATGCATAAGAACTTATTAATTTCATGGGAAGAAGAGGGATCCTGGATTATTGAGAGAAGAAGAGGTTGTTCCTTCAGAGAAGCATATAAGGACCTATGAATTAATTTTTCTCATCTATATTTTTCCCCTTTTCCTCTTCTACTTGATTGGATAAACATGAAAACACTAAAACATAAAGAACCAAGTATGATGTAAGGTTTCTATAATAGACATAGGTATCATGGTTCAACACAAAACTGTCCTTACATAAGGATAATATTTGTTTTCAGAACATCATTGACAAAAATACGTAACCAAAAAAAGGAGGACCGAAGTTTAGCCAAAACTTTTAGTGTCACAAGAGTCATTTCAACTTAGCCACAAAGAAATAATCCATAAAAAAAGGTTCAAATATGACGCTTATTTACATAAACAAAAAAAAATGCAACACTTTAAAAAATAATAAACAAGAAAAGAAACTATGTACATAGGGTAGGGTACAACCGTGGAATACAAATGAAAATATTGTTTTAAATCTTGGCCATTAATAGGAAGAGACTCAATCTTCCCATTTAGAGATTGGAGATGATATGTGTGTTGGCCAAGCTTCTCATGGAGTATGAACAATATGATCCATAGGTATTTGAACTTAGTATGTTTTACTTTGTCTTCAAGGGCTTTGTCCCACTTCAATACTTGGTCACCCACACTGAACAGAGTTTTTAGTGGAAAAAAATATGCAGGGCTAGCCATAAATCATGCTTGATACCAACTGGTCTAAGCCATTCAATAAATAGACAAGCTCAAGAAATCCTTAGAGAGAAAAAGGATGAATTCTCTAACATATCCAAGCAGAAGAAAACATTAAGGCAGTGAAGAACAAACACACCTAAGGTGCCATCAGGAAACATGTCTTAGTATAAATTCTTTGTCCTAATGCAACAGAGAAAGATGTAAACACAATGGTAAACTAGAAAACATAAACAAAAAGAAACACTTCACCACCAACCAAAGTCATGGATCCTGCAACTAGTCCTCCTCCATCAACAAACAAATCAGGGCATGCATGACCTCCAAGACAAAAAAATATTTTCAAACCTCCAAGAGACTATGTTTTACTTGAGAATAAGTCATCAAAGTCCAAACCAATACATAAGAGCCTCATGCTCTATTTATGGAGCAAATGAGAAGGTGGAAACCATAAGAGGCTTCCAGAAACCCTAATTTTGTCATAAATGTCATAAATGTGCTTAATGACCATGCAAGGCCTAAGACACATAGAAGATAAGCTAATAAATGAAAAATATCAAAACATAACTCTTCAATCAAATCTGAAGTTATTTTTCCAAGAAAAGATTAAAAAACCATTTTTCCATTAATCAATGTCTTTTGTTGACTTTTTGGCAAAAGACGGTCTCTGTGTGTAGCGCCCTTTCAGCAGAAAATAGGGTGTGTTGCAGCTGAGTTTTGGATCCCTTCCCGGCATCGGTTTTGGCTCTGTGATGACTCGTTGGAAATATTGATGAGTCTAATTTCCAAAAATACTTTATTTGGGCTGAATTAATTCCATTTACCTGCTCAAAAATTCATTCTCCCAACACTGCTCGGTGCGTAGCGCCACCTCCAGCAGAAAATAGGCTCTGTTGTAGCCAGGTTTTGGACCACTTCCTGATGTCGGATTTTGCTCCATGATGGCTCGTTGGAAAGCTTTCTGAGTACGCTTTCCAGATATGCCTTTTTTATTTTTATTGGGTTCCATTTTCTTATACAAAAATTCATTCTCCCAACAATTCTCTGTGCACAACACCTGGTCTGAAAAGGAGGTAGAAAGGTCAAATTTTAGGTGTTTTTTAACCTTTTAAGGGGGTAAAAATGCTCCAATTGATCTGAAATTTTGTGGGTAGACTAATGGTGATGTAAAAAATCCAAAAATGTAAAAATTTAGAGCTGAATATGCACCAATTTTGTGCATAGCGCCTAGGGTGTTGCGCTCCTAGTTGTCAAAATTTGGAAAAAACCAAAAGTTGTCCAATTTTCCTCAAACTTGGTGGAGAGGTCCTTCAAGGGTTTAGATAAGCCTATAAAAAATATTGAGTTATGTCTCCAAGTTTTTTGGTATTTTACTCTCTTTGAATGCTTTAATTTTAAATTAATTATTTGTTTCTGGCACTGCTATCTCTTTCATTGGAGTTGACACTTCTAACTTTTGTCTTACTTTTACCTGCTTCTCATTTAGGCCTTCAAACTTATCACTGCCTCCTTTACTTGCCTTACTATCTTCTTGGCTCTCAAACTGATCACTATCCTCTCCACTTGCTTCATTTTGGCTTTTTTTTTCATAGAGGTCCTCTTCTCTGTCACTTTCTGCACTGTCACTGTGGATTCCTTGGTCATTCAGAAGCTGATTAATGTCATGATAGTTATGACAACTGTCATGATTGTCATGACTATTCCCTTTCTCATCATGGTCTGTCTCATCAATACTATTATATTCATTACTTATTTGGTTAATGCCTTCACCTTCAAATTCTAACCCAGCTTCATCATTGTTCTTCTTTTGACCTTCAACTCCTTCATCCTTATATTCCTTTTTTTCTTCATTTATCATCATCCTTCATGTTGTTATTATCTGCACCATTATTGTGCTCACTGTTATGCACAAGTCCTCTTTCCTCATGGCTGTCATGTGAACATTCTTTGTCATCATCATTCTGTTGCTGCTCCTCTTTAGGCTCTAATTTTTCCCTACTGTCTTTACCATTTTCACTATGTTCATCTTCTTGATTAGGCTCTGTAGTTGCCTCACTATTTTATGCTTTTGCTTTATTTTCACCACTTTCTTCCATGCTATCATTATCCCTTTGATCTTTATTATTAGGCTTTGCCTCTTGCTTGTTGATGTCATCTCCTTTGTTCTTCCTTTAACCTTGTCTTTGACTCACTGATTCTTCTTTAGACATGGTGGCTGGTTTATCGGCAAAGGTTTTTTAAACTTTGTTTGAGAGCCTCTAGGTCAAAGGATGGCACTGAGTGATGTAAGGACAAATTTTGCAAATGAGGGCCAAATGAAATAAGCATGGGACAAATTCAGAGTTTTAGGAGGAGGGTTATATGCACTGAGTATATTTAGGCTAAGGAAAACCTCTAACTTGTGAATTTTTCCTTGGAAGGGTTAAATATTTGATCTTTACTGAGATTAGGGTTTGGTCATTTTAAGCCTTAAATGTCCTCCTTTTTTATGAAAGGATTGCTTGTAAAGTGAGGAAGAGAGTTACCAACCTTATTTCTTTGACTGCAGGAGGTTTGGAGGTGAAAACTTGAATTTTTGACCCTTCTTAGCAATTTGAGACACTTTGCCTTTGCATAGTGCCTATGCGTAGCGCCTATGCGTAGTGCCAGTCTGTCTGTGTGCAGCGCCATTTTGTAGAAGGCATTTGTAGGCCTTCCCAGTGTCGGAATCGGGCCCATGATAGCTTGTTGGAAATCCTGACTTGTATAATTTCAAAATATACAATTTTTTTCCTGTTTTGAGTTGATTGGCCCAATCAAAATTTTATTTTCCCAAGATTGGTCAAAACGTCCTGAATGATGGTGCAAAAATGCAGAGTGATGGTGTAGACCACTTTTGCATGACTTCCTCAATTACAAATTGATCTGATGATAGAAAAAGCTATAGAATTCTAGTTTTCATTTGACTCATTAAGCAAGTCATTTGGACACTCCAGCTATGAGAAAAACGGATTTTCCCAACGTCACTCCAAAAGTGCAGAATTTCTCCCGTGACACCTGTATTTTTGACATTGATATCAAACCATGATACCTGTGTAAAAACTGAAGGATTTTTTTCTTCTTGGCCCTATTATGGACAAAACCCTCTCTCAATTTTTCTAAATTCATCTCTTTTTGGTCAGAAACACAATTTTAAGCAAAACTAGCCCTAAGTGTGACACATGGCTTGTCTCTTGGAATGAATTCTTGGAAAATGATGGAGGCATGATGTTTATGAGATGGTATAGAATTATTCTTTCTGACATGATCTATCAAATGAATCCTTTTCTCTTGTGCCTCCTTTTCATATCAAACCCTAGCTTAGTTGGAAGAGGAAATTAGGGTTTGGTGTAGGGGATTTAGGACCGCCTTGCAGAGGGAGGGGAATGAAGGGGTTAAGGGTTTTCTAAATTGTTGGGGAAATTTTTTGGGATAGGGATACATGTTAGGGAGTAGGGGAAAGTGTAATTTCAAGAATTGAGTGAGGGGAAGGGGTCCAAAAGGTCAAAACACAGGCCTAGTCTCAAAAAGACTCAAATTGTGGCAATAGACTAAGTTTTGTAGAAAAATGATGATTTTGAGGTATAGAAGTGATGGGAAGTGTTTATGGAGGTATAATAAGGATAGGAGGAGGTGTAATAGGATTAGGATACAAGCCTTGTTGATGTTTACCCATGAAGGTCATGAAATGTAATGTTCCCAATTTTTATGGAACATTAATTTTTTCCATTTCCACATAGGAGATAAATAAAATGGGTAGGAGACCCATTCATTTCATGAATTGGTAATAAAAATCATCTTGGTATGAAGGAGGATCATTTATAGAGCTGGATTTCACACCTCTAGGTGTGAAAGGGGGCTTTTGCAAGAAGGCTAGGTCAAGTTTGACCAAGTCAAACTGCGCAGTAGCATGAGGTGGAGAGCACATTGTGAGCCAACGCAGTGGGATAAGGAGGGAAGCTTCTAGAGGGAGGAAACCCTAATGAGTGGGGTCCATTAAGAGGGATCTCACATTGTTTAAAAGGAGGGAAATGTAGCCATTGAAAATCATATTGAGTATTATTCATCTTTTGTCCGGTGGACTTGCTGCAACTTCTTGTTGGTTAGCAAGAATTGCCGGGAAATTCCTGTTTAGGATTTCCACTCCTTCTTGAGTAGATCTTGGAGTATTTCACTCCATTCCCCATATTCAAACATTGAGGTTAAGCATCATCTTTCTTCATCAGCGCAGTTTCAGCTGGAGATTGTGCAGTGTTGCTGGGTGCTGCTGGGGAGGTTTTCTACAACACCATCCTTGGCTAGTTTTTCAGAGGAGGGAGCTTCCATCCCTTTGGGAGATCAGAAAAGGAGTTTCATGAGCTTATTCCACCATATTTGGCACCAGGCTAACAAATTTCCATCCTATGCAGCGCAGTTCCTCTCTTAGACAACGTCATTCTTGGAGAGCATTTGCTGTGAGCTGGGATTAGTAGATAGTTGGAGGGTGAAATCTTAGGTGAAGGGATAAGCCTTTCACTTTAGATTTCCCATTGGATGAGGGTTCTTCATTTGTTGCAGCCATTTCAGCCTTCTCCATATATTTCCAGTTTCTAAGTTGCTGCTGCCCAGCAACTCCGACATTATTTTATTTTCCTGTTTTGCACATGTATTGTAGCCAATCCTCCTAAGGATTGTTGTATTAGTGTTTTCAGGGGTTGAGAGCTTGCTCCTCCTCAATTCTTGAGCTATCCTTGATATATCATTATATTTTCATGTTATATGTTTTAGTGTCTCCTATAGGCAGTGTTGCCATAGCTAGGACAAATTTATATAGCAGTGTTTTATCTCATTTGGTATACATGTCTTATTGAGGCTCTCATTGCCTAGCTTGAGTGAGTGATTCCTCATAGCATTGTATTTTTTTGCTGCTATATTATACATTGTTCAACTATTTTCATCTTCATGTGCCATGGCCCATTAAAATAACGTTTTGGATTCCTTTTATGTTCATACATTGTTGCAACCCCATTCTTTGGGCACTTTCTGGAAGGAACTAGGTGTGGGAGGCTTGTTTCACCACCCCAGAAGGATTTCTTTATCCCAATCCTTGGATTTTTGTCTTAGACACATTGGTCTAAGGAGATCCAGGTCTTGGTATCAAATCCTGCTGCCTCCATATCTGGAAAAAACATTTTCCAGCCATGGATTTCTAGCTATTCCTGAAAAGGGATATTACAGTGGTATCAAAGCATCTTTCTTGGCTCAGCCTGTGGCCTTCAAGCGCAAGAAAGAAGAAGAAGAAGATGATGCAGAAGATGAGCTTGATCTCATCTATTTTCAGGACAAATAAGAGCCTCCCCAAGGAGGAGAAGCAGAAAGAAGAAGAGGAAGGTCCATTCACTTCCTATTTTCAAGAAGAAAGCAAGCATGAGAGATGCTTGGATCATCAGGTTCTAAATCAATACCTAGATGAGTATAAATCCCATTCTGCAGAATTCAGGGGAGCTACAACATTACCATAGTTTATTTAGCAGAAGGAGGAGAGAAGGCCCTATGGAAAAAGAGAAATCAAAGGCAATAGGTTTCTATTGTCTACATTTGATGGGAACACTTCATCTAGAGCTTGGGTGAAAAATCTAGAGGCATTTTTCTTGCTACATACAGTGGAAGAGAAAGAAGAAGTGGAGGTTGTAGCGCTGCACATTGAGGATGAAGCCTCTGTTTGGTGGTGTAAAACCTTGGTCCATTCAAGGGTGAGCTCTTTTGTAGAATTTTCTCAAAGGTTGATCCAAACCTCTGATGGAGAGAGGACAAAGGAGGAGAAAGCCATTCCACCGTGGGAGGAGAATTGCACCAACATTGTCACAGCTTTGGAAGGGCAGGCTTCTACATCTATGGATGAGGCAGCCATTACATTGGAGGAGACAACTAATTCAGTCATACAAGAATAAAACCCCAAGTTCCACCAAGGTATGAGTGAAGTTCCACTTTTCATTTCAGCAAATCATTTAAAATATTGTGGAAATTCATCTTTAAGGGTCCAAGAATCTACACATTGTGCTATTTTAGAGCACCATGGTTGCACTGCACTGTGCAATGGGTTCCAAGAGGAGATGAACCCTCATCCTCATAAATTTTGGTTGAGTTGCATTCAGCCCTTGAGATTGGAGTGTGAACTTTTGGAGGATGGAGTGAACCATGACACCCCCATGAAAAACAATGAATCAAATTTTAAACCGAAGGATGAAACAGCTGCTACATCATTGGAGGCATCAACAGTGCTGTTAAACATGGACGGAGAGGAGATATTACCTCCATCACTTTTGGGTCCTCATGGATCCAACATAGTCATGGATGACAGATCTTCTCTAGAAGGTCTCCAAGGAGTTGCATTTCAACTTTCCATGAAATGCAAGGGGGAAGATATGGCTTGGGAGAATGGTAGCCCTCATGGGAGGAGTACCAAAGGAGGAAGAAGGAGAAGAAATCCATAAGGATCTGAGTGGGTGTGGATGAGGAGAAAGAGGCTGAATTTCCACTTGCAAATATATGATACCGGGCAGCAAGAGGCTTGGCTGCGTTGGCTCCTCTTGAAGGAGTTTGGCCATCACTTGGAGTACCCTTTTTCCATGAGGATGAGAGTAGAGGAGAGGTGGCAGGATGTTTGCATAATTTAGCAGTAGAGAGTAGGGATACATGGAGCTGATATGGCATATATATCAGTCGTGGTACCTTCATCACATGAGTTACATGATGTGAGCATGAGGAGGTAGCAAGCGCTTGGATTGCTTGAACTATCTTGGAGAGAGCACAAGAAGATTTGCTCTCATATGATTTATGGTATTGCCTGAGTAGAGGAGGGCACTCTCATAGTGAAAAGGGATCACTCTTTGGCTTGGAATGATCAGGAGGCATTTCCATCTTGGGAGAAGCTTCATTTTTACAGCAGCATCACCGAAGGTGTTCTTGAGAGGGATTATGTCAAGAGACAGAGATTGGCATGGACAGGAGCCTTTTTGCATGAGCTCACAGCGCTATCACTTGGGAGCAGGATCACACACATGGATCCATCTATAATTTTACTTCCATCCTATTTTAAGAGCCTTTTATTTTCATTTTCTTATTTTCATACTCTTATCATTATGTTGCAGTGCATGGTTCCTCAAAGAGGCAGATTTTTCATGTTGCTCCACAAGCAAAATTGGGCCAAACCATATGATGGAGGCAGCCATATTTTACATGGCCTTGGGAAGATTTTTTTCCATTCTACACATGTTCATATAATTCATATGATTATCATTATATCTCAAAACATTTTTCCTTGTACCTTTGTAAAGCAGCAGTTTGCAAAATTGTGTTATGCACCCTTGGGAAACTGTTGGTACTTTCCAGCACCATATGAAACCATTAGTACTTCCTATATTTTGATGATGAGAATGTTCCCATTTGCTGATACTGTCCATGTTATTATTGGGAGCATGATTGGTGAGATGACACATGAGTTGAATGTGTCTTTGAGGGGAGATGATTCCCATAGTTTATGCATTGCATGTTCTAGTGGGAACATGAGGGGAGACATGGCCACCACAGCCACCTACTTGCCTTATTTTGGGGTGGGCTATGAATTTGATGATGATATCCATCCATTGTATATATATGGGCATGTATTTGATCTTGTATTATTGATTCACTCATCTATTTACTATTTAGTAGTAGAGGTGATATTTTATGTACAGTACTTGCCATGTTATTTTCTGTAGCTGCAGTGGATGAGGTTGCATTGTAGCCCTATGAGACATTGTTTGTACCTTGATGCACATGGTATAAACTAAAAAAAAAATTCATTGGGGTATTCTATGATGATCATGTCCTACTCATCATGGATGAAATGTCTTGGGCCAGCCGGATTACCATTGATGGAGGAGAAATCCTTGGAGGATTACTCTTCATTTCGCCACTTGAGGGAAATAATTTTGCAGCCCATGATCAGCACACACTCTACACTTATCATAAGTGGAGAGGAGGACAGCATGGGGAAGCTATGAGGCTTGCCATATTCAGATTTGCAACCCACCTTCATTTCTGGAGCTCAAGGTGGAGGGAGATTTTTGTGAGTTGCCATGTTGGGAGGCAACTTATGTTGTATGGATGATTTCTTGGGCATGGGAGATTCATATGGGGGTGATGAGTCCCATTTTATATCAGATCTCATTCCTCAATAAGGCCCTTATACAGCCCATTTTTCCATTCATGGATATTTGTTTCTACATGACAGCTATTTGGGGATGTTCACCAAAATCTGGATTGCATATGTTCGAGGGACAACTTGGACACTTGATTCAAGATATGACATCCTTTTCTTGGAGGAGTTTATCATGCATAGATGCTACATGGAAATTAATGGGAAATAAATCAGTATATCCTTGTACTTGCTTGAGGACAAGAAATATTTGAGAGGGGAGGACTGTAATGTTCCCAATTTTTATGGAACATTAATTTTTTCCATTTCCACATAGGAGATAAATAAAATGGGTAGGAGACCCATTACTTTCATGAATTGGTAATAAAAATCCTCTTGGTATGAATGAGGATCACTTATAGATTTGGATTTCACACCTCCATGTGTGAAAGGGGGATTTTTCAAGAAGGCTAGGTCAAGTTTGACCAAGTCAAACTGCGCAGTAGCATGAGGTGGAGAGCACATTGTGGGCCAACGCAGTGGGATAAGGAGGGAAGATTATAGAGGGAGGAAACCCTAATGAGTGGTTTCCATTGAGAGGGAGCTCACATTGTTTAAAAGGAGGGCAAGGTAGCCATTGCAAATCATCTTGAGTATTATTCATCTTTGGTCCGGTGGACTTGCTGCAACTTCTTGCTGGTTACTAAGAATTGCTGGGAAATTCTTGTTTAGGATTTCCACTCCTTATTGAGTAGCTCTTGGAGGATTGCACTCCATTCCCCATATTCAGACATTGAGATCAAGCATCATATTTCTTTATCAGCGCAGTTTCAGCTGGAGATTGTGCAGTGTTCCTAGGTGTTGCTGGGGAGGTTTTCTACAACACCATCCTTGGCTAGTTTTTCAAAGGAGGGAGCTTCCATCCCTTTGGGAGATCAGAAAAGGAGGTTCATGAGCTTATTCCACCATATTTGGCATCAGGCTAACCACTTTCCATCATATGCAGCACAGTCCCTCTCTTAGACATCGTTATTCTTGGAGAGCATTTGCTGTGAGGGATTAGTAAATAGTTGGAGGGTGAAATATTAGGTGAAGGGATCAGCCTTTCACTTTAGATTTCCCATTGGAGGAGGGTTCTTAATTTGTTGTAGCCATTTTATCCTTCTCCATCTATGTCTAGTTTCTGAGTTGCTGCTACCCAGCAACTCCGACATTATTGTATTTTCCTGTTTTGTACATGTATTGTAGCCAATCCTCCTAAGTATTGTTGTATTAGTGTTTTCAGGGGTTGAGAGCTTGCTCCCCCTCATTTCTTGAGCTATCCTTGATATATCATTATATTTTTATGTTATATGTTGCAGTGTCTCCTATAGACAGCGCTGCCATAGCTAGGAAAAATTTATATAGCAGTGTTTTATCTCATTTGGTTTACATGTCTTATTGAGGCTCTCATTGCCTAGCTTGAGTGAGTGATTCCTCATAGCATTGTATTCTGTTGCTGCTATATTATACATTGTTTAGCTATTTGCATATTCATGTGCCATGGCCCATTAAAATAACGCTGTGGATTCCTTGTATGTTCATACATTGTTGTAGCCCCATTCTTTGGGCACTTTCTGGAAGGAACTAGGTGTGGGAGGCTTGTTTCACCACCCTAGAAGGATTTCTTGATCCCAATCCTTGGATTTTGGTCTTAGACACATTTTTCTAAGGGGATCCAGGTCTTGGTATCAAATCCTACTGCCTCCATATCTAGAAAAATAATTTTCCAGCCATGGATCTCTAGCTATTCCTGAAAAGGGATATTACATGAAACCAAAAAAAATTCCCTTAAAAACCCTAGATGGACAATGGAGGAGTTAGGAAAAAAAAAACAAAGGATTTAGGAAAAAGGTGAAAAAATGTAGAAAAAATGAGTGACATGAGCCTCTAATGGGTTTTCTGGGATGGGTGAGTTGAGCTTATCATGATGGGATGATGAAATAGTGAAAACAAATATCTTAAGGATAATGAAGGTAGTGAGAAATCTAGAACTCACAATGTTCATGAACTTTGTTTCTAGAAATATAGGATAAGTATTTAGTCATCCATACAAAGAAAAAATTACTGATGACTAACAATCTTAATGATGAAAAGTATGTTGCATTGTAAAATCAAGTGAAGTTGGAACGCAAAAACTGGAGATAATATTCTACTTGACAAAGTTGATGACTTCCTGATCATTCACTTGCTTGAGTGGAACTACCTATGTCCCCCGTGTGAATTGATTTGTGGCAGTGGGAATATAGTGATGTTTCTTTGATGAGTGCAGAAAAATATTACCGATGACATCTAGACCCCATTGTTGAAATGGTTCTTCCACGACGATTGGATGAAACAGGGCGAATTAATTCTTTCCTCGACCGACACACTTCTAACAATTGCAGCCATATTCATGAGCATATTTGAATAATGTGGGACAATAAAAACCATCCCGCATGACTTTGTGCATTGTAGTGTCACCCACAAATTTCCCCTTGGTTGGTCCATCATGGAGGTCACACAACACTTTCTCTGAATCATGTGCTTCCAAGCATCTGAGAAATACTCCATTATGGTTCTTTCTGAAAATAACCCCATGAACTAACTAGTAAGATAATGATTTCAACTTGACTTCCCTCTTCTTCTGTGTGGATAAGTGAGAGGGAAAAGTTGCATGCTCAATATAATGTCACACATTTGCATACCAAGAGTTTGGGATAGTAGTGGGGTGGCTCGCTCAACATTGTGCATATTGATTTCCTGCTACCACCTAGATGGATCATCCTTTGTTGTGTTCACAAATTTTGCTGCAAGATGAAATATACCATGACCCTTAATAGTATGAACTGGTTTGAATTATAGATCATAATATTATAAACCAGTCATCCATTTTGCTCTTCTCTCATCCAACTCTTATTGGACAAACAATGATCTAACTACTGGGTGTAGAAAAAGATAATACAATGATTTTTCAAAAGATATGGCCGAAAGTACTTCGCTACCTTATATACTGCATACACTTGTTTATCAATGGTGGGATCGTTAAGTTTAAGTCCTTGTAGGCATGCACTCATAAAATATATCGAACATTCATTATTCTGATCATATTTTTGTGTAAGCATGACAACAAGAGAAGTATCAGAAGCAAAGGTGTAGAGAAGAAAATCCTTGTCGAAATTTTTGTTTTACAAGGGTAGTGCTTCTACGATTTCATGATGAATATGGGAGAATTCATATTTCCCCTTTTTTCCCATTTTTAAATTGCATCCTTCCTCACCATCTCCTACATAGGTTTGAAAATTTGAGCGTAATCGGAGATGAACTTGCAGAGAAATTTTATTCTCCCTAGGAAGGACTACATGGCTTTATTGTTCACTGGGAAGAGAATATGTGTAATATCCTTGACCATTTCAGCATCTACTTTAATCCCACTCTTCACTATGATATGGCCCAAGAGGTTTCCCTTAGAAACTGCAAAAAATAATTTCTTGGGATTAAGAGATATCCCATATTTTTGACATCAGTCAATGGTTTGCTTGAGGTGGCATAGGTGGTTGGATATTTTATTTGAAAATACATTGATTTCATTCAAATATACCACCACGTTATGACCAATCAAACCACAAAGTCTGATTCCCATCGCACGTTGAAGGGTTGCACCGACATTAATTATCCCAAAAGGCTTCTTCTGAATGTGAACGTGCCCCGTTCCCTTCGAAATTTAGTTTTGAGTCTGTCATGATCTGAGACCAGAACCTGGTTATAGCCAAAAAAACCTTCAAGTAATGAAACCATTTCTTGCCCCGATATTGTCTGTAATATCTGTTCCATTAATGACAATTGGTAATTGTCTTTTTCCGAGGCATGGTTGATATTTCAGAAATCCACGCATAAGCATATCTCCCCAGACTTCTTCGTTATTGGGACCAAATTAGACACCCATGTTTAATGTCTCACTTTTTAAATGATCCAAACATCCAACATATTCCTCAACTCCTTCTGAATCATGGGCTCAAGCATCGGATGCACCTTCCACAACTTTTGTTGAAAAGGCTTGGCCCGTTCCCTAATTGGGATAACATGCTAAATTATTCATGTGTCGTAAGTTTTGAACTCATCATATGTCCTTGAAATAAAATCCTAGTACTACTTGAATAAGAAGATATAGGCTTACTTCTCTTTTTGTGTCCTACAAGTACTGAGATTAAAAAAATTCATATCTTTCTCTATTCTAAGATTTACCTACTCATGTGCCAACGTTGAACTATGGGTTTTGACATTAATTGGTCCTCTAAAGTGATTCTACAAGTCATGAAACTTTTCTAGTGATACCACACCCTTTTGCATGGGGTTATCTTTTCTTTCCTGAGTTGCATCTTAAAATGCCTTATTGTGCTCATCTTCGTCAATGGTTTCATCTTTGAATACAAAAGTGTTTAATATGAAATGCAGTATCTACTAGTCATCATTAAAAATGTGTCAGTTAGTGAGTGATATTATCAGGGACAAGTGGTTTATAAATAATTTCAATAGAAAAACCATCCTTAAGCATTGAAAGCCTAACACAAACATTTTATAATGCATCCATAACTACATTACACATTATAGGAACAAACACAATATTAAAATCTTGGATTTGAGAAATTAAACACCATATCTCTTGTTGATAAATTTCAAAATTAGGTGACATATAATGTATAGTATTTCATACCTACCCTACAACGATCTCAGAGTCACCTACTACTTTAAGAACCCGAAATTTTAGGTCAATGGCCTTATGTAAGATGAGGATGAGTGCTTCATATTCCACAATGTTATTAGTGCACTTGAATTCCAAGTAGCTAGAGATCACATGTTTTCTTTGTCACGGGTCTATTAAAATACAACCAGCTCCAGAGCCCTCCTGTGTCTTAGAATTTTACAAATACAAAGTCCAAACATCATATATACAAGAGCTATGCCCTACACTAGTGCCACAACTATCTACTAAAAAAATGACATTTACGCTAGTTGGACTAGGAAGGAGTTCCAACTGTGTGTTTGCTGGGACTGGGGAAGGCTAGGAAATGTAGCACCCAAGGTCAGTTGCCAAGAAGAAATTTCAAAAAATCAGATTTGTGAAAGCAACTGGTTCATTCTTTCCCTCGAAGGGTGTGACAGTGTGCTTGATGTAAGGTTTTGATTCCACCTATATTTGGTTATTCCTGCCCTTATAAGGAATCCATAAATGTGACCAGTCGATAGAGAAATACCCCTATAATTTGTTGGACCAGTCTCTACTTAGCAATAAATAGTAGGCTTTCGAGATGTCCATAATTACTATGTTTATGCACTGGTGAAATCGTTGATCAAATGATAGGGGAATAAGAACACTTTTTATCTCACCAACAGCTCAGACAAGAGTCTTTTCCAACTAAATAATATGTGCATCTGTCTTATCCCATTTAGCATTGATTTTCTTAGCTACGAATAATGGAATTACGTTTAGAGTTGCACCAGAATGAACTAAGTAATTTTTTACATTGTAATTAAAAATTTCAAACGTTAATAAAATGGAGGGTAGAGTGTGTTTGATTATAATTTAATGCATTAAGAAAAAATTCTAGGAGACCATAAGACTTACCAGATCCATTCTGTGAGGAAGAATTATTGCTTGAGGAATACTGGTCAAGAGATCGGACAAAAATCTTCCACTGGCTTGTGATCCTTGTGTTAGCGCAAGGAGTCACTCATTGACTACAAAAGGATTAAGCCTTACACATCATAGTTAATTTAAAATTTAAAGGTTTTGAGTGGTGGGATGGCTTCTTAAAGAGTTTGAAAAGTTTTTTTATTCTTTTAGACTTTCATGCATTTGGCAAGCTGTGGAAGTATAAATTGCATGGGTAAATTGGTAGTATAAGGAGCAGATTGTAACAAATGAAAGGAGACAGATAGTTGGTACTCAATCTAAGAAATATTATTATCCTAAATCAGTCACATAGTTATAAGAGTGGCTCTTTACACAAACATTGTTTTATGTAAAAGAAACAACATTTAGAAAGTAGAGTACATGCATAAAGTTTCATAAATATTTCATGAAACCTTCACTAACATGTTCTACAAAGCATATATATGATTTACAAGAAACTAAACAACAGATAATTTATTATTATATCCTCTAACAATTTTCTTACTTACACCTTACTATTTGCTGCAACTCATAAATGAGAAGAATGAAAAAATCTGAAATACACACCATACATTAGATAGTCATTGAATCACAAAATCCTCTAGCATTAAGTGAAAAAAGTAGTTTTCTTTATTATAATAATTATTTAGGTAGACCAACATCCAAACCTGAAATGGTATTTAAAGATGATATTTATAGACAGAGAGGCACCCACTCCATCTCTCCTAAAAAGAAGGAATCTCTCTTCCTCACATTACATAGGTGTCATAGGACATTAAAGATAAATCCTATCAAAATCTAACTAATAGAACCAATGTAGATGAGAGATGTTAGGTCCCTATATTACTAGTGTAGTCCCTTATTGTTATTAGTGTAGCACCCTTATTGTTATTGCTGTACCCATGTAACTCCAATATTGTTATTATTGTGCCTTTACATTATTATTGTTAGGTCAGTTAGGATTATATTGTGACCCCATGGCCTCTTATATATAGAAGGAGGTTTTGTCATTTGTATCATACAAGAATTGTTCATTTATGTCATTTAAAGGAGGTCTCCACCTCGAAGTGGCTGAATTCTAAGGTCTTGATCTCTCTTTTCTTCTATTTTTGGAGTTGGTTTCATAACATTTGGTATTAGAGCTTTGGATTCTAGGGTTTTCACTGCTCCAAACAGGTCACCATGGAATTTGTGCTATAAATTTTTTTCTACGAAGGGTAAAAAGCTGAAATTTTTACAGAGTGAAGCCAAAATCCTGAGGAACATGTAAAAATTTCAGATATTGGTTCTCAATAGTTTCAAATATATGATCCCTGGAAGTTAGGGTTTTTTTATGCTCCCGAATTTCACCTAAACAAGTCATCGTGGAATTTTATCTAGAAATTTGTTTCTACGAAGGTTCAGAATGTGAAATTTTTACAGAGTGAAACAAAAATCCTGAGAAATGTCGTGTAAAAATTTCAAATCTTGGTTCAAAAAATACTCGGAGATATGATTTGTGGAAGTTAGGGTTTTGTCAGGCTCCTAAATTTCATCTCAAAGAGGTGACCATGGCAAAATCATCATAACTCTCTCTCTAAGCATTAGATTGGAATTATGTAAAAAGTGGCTACAATTAAATGGATTTTATTTTCCTATGTATCAATTTGAGAGCCAAAGGAGGAAACAGTGACACGTGGCACACCATACAATTTCGCTCTACTGAACTAGTCCATAACTAGGTCATTATGGGAGATTGGGCATAACTTTTACTTGAAGAATCAAAATCAAGCCAGACTTGTTGCATTCAAAATAAGGTTCAGAGGGCTAATATAGGACCAAATTTCAGATATTGAAGATCCTAAATCACATATATAATTCAGTTTCAATGTCGAGCTCCTCAAAAGCAAGAAAAAGGGGTGTATTTTTTTTCCCGAATTGCATAACTCTTATTTGAAGAATCAGTTTGAATTGATTCCAAGGGAATATTGTAGAATAGATATCAGTATTGGGTTCTAAAATTCCCCCTAAAAATAATTCAACACCCATTAAGCCTTTAGAAGGCTCTACTATGACTCACAAAGATGAAGAAGTGCAACATGACATACCAAAATTACAAGAGCAAATGCACCAAATTTCGCTCTCGCAAAGAGAAACAAAAAATGAAATGGAAGTTTTCAAGAAAGGTGTGGAAACTAAGATGGAAGGTTTGAAGAAAGGCATGGAAGCTAATATGGATGGCATGGAAGCTGGCATGGAAGCTAAGATGAATGACATGGAAGCTAAGATCGATGAAAAAATGGAAAACATGAAGAATGATCTAAAAGCAGACATGGAAGGTTTGATAAAGATGATACAAGAAATGTTTTCTAATACAAAAAAGATAGTAGAGGAAACTCATGAAGAGAAAAAAAATAAATGTTGATCGTGATTTCATAAACTTTAATGTTGGATGGAAGACCCACCATATTCCAAAGATCGATATGAGGAAGTTTGATGGCAAGGATCCCGTAACATGGATAATACAGATGGAGCAATATTTTGATCTCAATAATGTGCAAAACACACAAAAGGTACACATTGAAACTTTATATTTAGAAAAAAATACATTTGTATCATATTGATGGATTTTCTCTCATAAAAAAATTGTCACTTGGTCAATTTTTACAAAGGAAATGATAGCACATTATGAGGATACAAAGAGCAACACATTTTTTAGCCAATTGATAAATCTCAAACAAAAGGGTTCAGTGGTGGAGCACATTGAGGACTTCCAAAAATTGAATATAAGGGTAACTGATATTCCAGAGGAACACATGATTGATGTTTTCATAGGGACTATAAAGGATAACATCCAACATGAGGTTCGCGTTTGGGAACCTGATTCATTACAGAAGGCATTGAGGCTGGCAAGAGAAATTGAATGTAAGATTATGGAGACAAGGAAGCCTACCACTCACATCTATAAAGATGAATCATGGTGCATGTGTCTGGATTATAGGGAGCTCAATAAGCTCACTATTAAAGATGAATTTCCCATTCCCGTGATCAATGAATTATTGGATGAATTACATGGAGCAATTTATTTTACCAAGTTGGACCTTCATTCAAGATATCATCAAATTAGAATGAAGACTAAAGATATTCCAAAAACAACATTTTGAACTCACGAGGGTCATTATAAATTTTTGGTGATGCCTTTTGGCCTTACCAATGCACCTTCTACATTTCAAGGGTTGATGAATTCAATTTCAAACCGTTCCTTATTAAAATTTTGCTAGTATTTTTTGATGATATACTAATATACAACAGGTCTTGGAAGGATCATGCTCAACATGTTCACAAGGTGCTCAAACTATTGGAGGAGAAACAATTATATTAAAAAACATACAAATGTTTCTTTGGAGTACAAGAGGTGGAATATCTAGGTCATATTGTATCTCATGAGGGTGTTAAGGTAGACCCTAAAAAAATTAAATCCATTAAGGAATGGAAATTCCCCACAACCATAAATTAGTTGCGGGGATTTTTCGGGTTAACAGGGTATTATTGCAAGTTTGTGTAATATCCCAAAATCGAGACTCCTAGCAAGGCATGCCTGCAAAACACATTTTTCAGGAATGAATGCTATAGCTCTTGAAATTAGCACTTGGATCCCTTAGATCTGAGTATCTAAGTCCTAAATCCAAGAAGATATCAGAAAGAAATCTTTCTAGGTGGGTTATACAAGTCTCCCACACCTAGTTGCCTTGAGAAAGTGCCCAATGAGGGACTGCAGCAATATATAAGCACAATAATGGATATTCAGCATTATATAAGCTCATATGATGTGTTAAAACACATATCCTTCAATCAAAACTACATTAGAAATTTATATTCTTCTTCATGATCCAAAAGATGGGGAAAAGCAGCTATTTTAGCCCTAAAAAGGTTAATTTCATATATGAGTGTAAAAATAAGGGCAAATGATGGTGGAATCTCGTATCTTATGTCATTTTTGACTCACATACCAAATTTAAGCAAAAACAAATGACTCTAGATATGTTAAACAAGTCTCCCACTCCCGACATGGCTTGAAAATGCCCAATCCCCATGGATTGACTCAACAGAAATTAACTAAAGCTTATGCAACGTGATTTTATGAAGGGTTTAGACACAATCAATCTTGAATATAATATCTGGGGTTTATTACATGAGTGCGTGAATAAAAATGGAGATTCAGCTCCTTTATACATCAAAGAGGATAACCCGGCAAGGGTTTCATGAGATCCATTGCATAAAAGTGCAGATCTGTAGATCTAGATCTGAAAAATGTAGTACACCGCAACAGTAGCTTACAACTTAGATATAGAGAAATATATTACATAAAAAATTAGATCTACAACAGATCCATATGTAGAAATGTCTTTATTATACATCCCCCTTGGGGTTCTCAATGTTACATGAAAGAACAGGAGTAGATTTGATTTTTACTGTAGCAAATATATAGTATGATTCAGAAAATATGAAGTGAACATAACAATAAATATACCAGATCTGAAATAGACATGGATTAGATGGCTAATCCATGGATCGCTATGGTGAAGGAATAATCCATACACTAGAGATATCTCCTCCAAATGAATGCCGGAATACCCTGCAACTCTGCAACTGGAAATAACGCAGTTTCAGGGATCAAACTGCATTGTAAGATTGAAGCATAGATTGTACTCATGCCAAGATCAAAATCTGAATCCCACACTGCTAATACACTCTTCCAGAAGGTTAAAAGACACACTCACTGAGAAGAGGCACTAATATAATCTAGATCTAAGCAGATCTAGTCTCCACTTACTGTAGCTCACTGAAACAAGTAAACCCCAATAGGATTTACACTGTCTAAGGGAGATGGAGCTTGGCCATAATCCTGATAGTGGAAGAGAAGTACAATTCCCTCCAAGAGCTACTCAATGGAAGGAGAGAGAATCCCTAAACAGGAAATCCTCACAATTCTCTACTAAACATCCAAGAGAATGAGATATTTCTAAATAGACAATATGCTATAAAAATATGATATCATCAACAACTTCTCTTGAGCCTTCCGCTTCCTTTTATAATATGAGAGCTTTAGCAAACCCTAAACCACCTTGATGAATTATCCCTTTTCACATGAGGGCCTCCTTCTAGAACTACGATGTCCCTCCATGAGGTACATTGTATCTACACAATGCTGTGATTTGGTCCTGTTGACCCAGTCAATCTCCTCAACCCTTGTTCACATGCAAGTGTATTTTATTGAAACAACCCTGATTTACCTCTGCTCACATTGGGCATTGATTTATTTGGATGTCTTTAGGAGTTTTTATGTTCTCCTTTACATTTTATTCATCAATTAAGAAAATTAACACAAAATGAAATATTACTATTAGCTTGGGCTAATTAGGAACATTATAGTCCTCCCCTCCAAAAGTGTTGCTTGTCCTCAAGAAACTACAAGGTTAGAACTGAAATGGATGTGGAAAGCATCTTCTCCCAAGCAATCATCCATACAAAATTAGTCGCCTCCCAACATGGTAACTCTAGAAAATCCTCCTCCACCTTAGGTTCCTGCAAAGAAGGTGGGCTGAAAAACTGAACATAGTAGACAAAATTGCCTACACCACACTATCCTCCTCTCCACTTAAGATAAGTGTAGAGTTCTTGTTGATCTTGGGTTGCAATGATATTGCCCTCAAGTGGAAATATGAAGTTTAGATCTGTCAAGAGCCTTCCTCCAACGTTGTAAAACTAGTTAGCCCAAAACATTCCACATGTGATGGATAGGAGAGCATCATCATATGGCATCCCATCACAAATTTGGCCCACCTCCAAGAAAAACAAATATTTGGCTATGGTGGCCACAAATCCTCCCATGTTCCCCTTAGAACATGTAATGCAGAAACTGTGGGAATCTCCTTCCCAAAAGGACACATTCAAACCATGTGCCTCACTCAACAGCATGTCTCCCATTAAGATAAAAGCAACACTAGAAAGTGGGATTATGATTGGCATAAAACCAGAGGAATTACAGATGGTTTCATAAGGTGTTGGAAGGTACCAACAGTTTCCCAAGTGATGACAGCGTAGTTTTTCAAACTGCTGCTTCAGAGAAATACATGGCAAATTGTTTCTTGATACATGGTTAATCATATGAATCAACTAAACATACATGTCATCACAAAAAATCTTCCCAAGGCCACATAAGAGATGGTTGTCTCCATCATATGGTTTGGCCCTGTTAGCCAGCTATAAAATTTGTTATATCAAATGCTGGCTAAAAAAATTTTGAAGTCTTCAAGAAACAAGTTTTATTGATAAAATATGTTATCTCTTGAAGACTCTTGAAGGCCTCATGCCTCTATCCAAATCTTCACTGATGTTCCCTTTTTATACTCAGAAATTCTGCTGATTTCATGAGAAAAGACTACTACAAAATCATCATTTTTCCCCCCTCTGCTTCACTCCATATAAACTCATGCCCGAGACCAAAGGGTAAAGTCCCAAGGCGCTTAATCGCATCGAAGGATTTTACAATGGGTAGATTGAAAAGCTCGACCTCCGATTGCGATTGACCCTCATAGCCATAAAGCCCTGTGCCTATTATCTCTCCATACATCCGAAGGCCCTGCAGACAGGCGCCTAACCATATCATATATATACCTCGCCCATACTATAAAACTTTTGTTTTTATTTTAGTTTTGAGTTTTCATATAAATATAAGGGGGCCCGCTCATCTATTAGCCGACCCCATCTCTACCGTTGATCGTTAGACAATCCAAGGGCCAGCGTTGTATCACATCAAATGTTTCTCCACCCCCAATGAGCTCTCCGTCGTCGATCTGATCTGTAGATCGACGGTTCATACTTAATCGCATTGGCGCCTCCAATTTCTTTGCCCTGCCGATCGCAAAAGCTCCGATTACATCCAAGCCATCCGTGTGTCAAAATCCGACGGCCCAGATCAAATCCCCCCGAATTTGGTTATATTTATGCGCCCCGCATTCTAAATGTTTTGAACCAAATCCCAACCATTGATCTTTGTAGATCAACGACCCTCGTTAACCCTTCCTCCGCTATTGCATTATTTCATTTCAACCCCCAGAATAAATCCTGGCCGTTCATCTTTTCATTCCAACGACTTATGTCAATTTCGCCGGGCCCGACCCCTGTGGGTCCTACCTCCTCCCACTTTTGATCTCAAATTTTTATCCTTGATCCAACGGCCTAGATGAAACTGCTCCCCTTGCTTTCTGCCCGTGCATCTACCTCATATCACGTTCACTTCCCCACCGTTAGATTTGAGGCCCTTGATCTGACGACCCACATTCTATTTCATGTGGTTTTCAGCACGATGTTTAATTTCCCAAAGGCTACGCGAAATGGGCAGTTTTCTGGTGCCACATGTCAAGTGGGGATGCATATCGCATTCCAAAAGGCAAAAATGCCTACCCGCCTTTCCTTCGCACAAAAACCACTGTTTTCTTCACCAAAAACACTTTCCCTCTTTCCTTTTTGAGCTTTCGCGTGCGTCCTCAGCCGTTGATCTCATGGGCCAATCTCATCCGATGGCCCACGATCATCCCAAACTCCCAACTCTATTTTTAACCATTTTTCCTCCGAACTAAGGTTTTTTACCTTATTCCTTTGTATTTTCTCCATTTCTCTATTATACATCCCGGATCACTCCCGACCGTCAATCTCTACGTGATCGACAGATCTGACATATTCTCTCCCTCTACTCTCCTTTCAACCTCCATAAACAGATCTACACCATTGGATGATGCCATCCAATGGCTATGCTCTCTCCCCACACCCGCTGCAGCAGTTAAACCCACAAACGCAGGATTTCTTAATTCTTTTCATATTTTGCAGGTTTGAATGGTTTGTTCCGTCATATTAAAGAGAAAGCCGAAGGCCGAGAATGACAATTCCCATGCCTTCGATTCATTAAAGGGAAGCCATCCATGGGTTCAATTTCCACGTCTCGTCAATGCTTCATGGGCATTTATTCCTCACGAGCCCTGCGCAGCACTGCACATCAACAAGACATAGTGAGTAAAATCACAATCAAAGAGTATCAGTGTCAAATAAAAAACACAGCAGAACAAAAGATTGAAGACAATTTGGGGGATTACGGCTAAGATTAATTATCAAAAGCCTAATCCTCCAAATTAAAACATAGTTAAAAGGAAATCATAAGTGTTTAATAGACAAAAAGGCCTCCACTGCCTCAACAGAGGTGAATTGATTCCTCTCAGCTACCACAGTGCCACCTGTAGCCACAAGCATTCAAACAGAGGCCGCAGTTATTGATCAGAATCAGATATTGCCTCAGCGCAGCTAGAGAGTTAATTCTGCCAAAGAATTTAATGACAAAAATATCAGCAGATTTACTTTAACATAACACAGAGCCTCAAAAGTCAATAAGAGCTCTCATCGAGCTTGAATCTTAAATGTAAAACATTAATACAGACAGAACACCTGTAAACTTCTCCATCAAGCCCCTCAAAGTTCGAGAAGTCATCAATCTGTATTAATTATATTGGGAGATCTTTTATCCTCTCCCACCTCCTCATCCTTCTATAAATACTGCTATAGAAGATGAGAAAATGTTGGTTGCTAAACTTTGAAATATACTTGAGCTTGAGACTTCTACTTGTAAATAGTGTTCACTAGCTCTTGGAGCTCTGCTTGTGATAGATAAGTTAGTCTGGGAAGTGTAGATGATTGCTAAACTAAAGCATTGGACTTAAAGCTATAACTGGTTTGGAGCATCAATACAAGCTTATTTATGGGATCCTGGTCTATGTCGATGGTGATGTTATTTCTTATTGTGAATTGTTATTTTACTTCTGTTTTCACTTTGTTCATCTTCTCTTATAAAGAACATCATGCATAGAGTTAGGACCTACTGTATATCAATACCCTTCTCTGACTGAAAATATTTATCTCTATGTTTTCTTCCAAATTGTGTTATTTAGGAATGATTTAATTCAGTTTAAGCAGTAGGAATGTTGGCGTTCCCTCGTCCTCCTGTCTTAGCTAAATATTGTTCTTGAATGTTATTTTCATTTCATGTCAAGTAGAGATGAACTAAGGAATATATGGTGTGCCCTAATCCTATTTTATCCCAAAATACTGTCTGAAAGTTTCCCTTGGAATGTGTTAAAAGTAGGCTAGTTTCGAAGTCCTTACTAGATCTTAGACCATTCTTTGTTATCTTTGTGTTTTTCTTGAAAGTTACCAAGTAAAGCAGAGCTAGGAGAGGATTTGTGGTGATCCCGGCCCGCTAGTTTCTACTCCAATAGTTGCCTTCAAGTTTCCCCCCTATTCTTAAGTGTTTTCTATTGAAAGTGTATCAAAGGCTGGCTAGTTTCGAAGTACTTACCAGATCCTGGATTGCTTTTATGTCTTTCTTAAGTGTTTGTCAAAGGCTGGCTAGTTTCAAAGTACTTACCAGATCCTGGGCTGCTCTTTGTTCTTCATTTGTTTAAATTCCCCTTCTTGTTGTACCATTTCATTCTATAAATCAAACTTTAGAGAGATCCTTAGACATAGATGACTTGCCCCATGGACCACTCTTGCCTCTTGTTGTTTCAATTAAACCCTATTATGACTCCATAGCCCAATGGACTAAAACCTGCAATTATCTATCTTTTTGGCCAAAGCTTGTTCTGATTGCTTGCAACTTCTCACCTTTGAAACTCTTTGCATTTAGGACTTTCCACCTCAAACAATAATCATGCTCAACCATCCAAAAAAAAACAAAACCCTTGGCCTTCATAACTAGCCTAACATCATTACCATAAACTTTCAAAGATAGATCCATCTTTGCAACTTATTGGAGAGATCCCTCTCCGGATTCAGGAGGGCTAGATCCTAGAATCCCAAAGTGGTTGAAACGATGTTGTTTCTGTGATTGGACTTTGCCAATATTGCTGATTACAGGGAGCTAACAGGCCCAACATTGGTCATGGATAAAAATCAAGAGCTTGCTTACTTTTGGAGCAATGCACTGCTAGGAGATGGTAAGAGCATGCAAATAGTGTGTTGCACAAATCAAGCTCTCACCATATGTTGGAAGTAAGAAGGCACATGGATCCATGAATGGATCCTCCATAGTAGTTTGGCACACTTCCATGAAGACAAATGAACCAAGTGCTGCCTGCAAATCCTCTCCCTCCTGCTTGGAAATCCAAGAAAAGAAGAATATATCATAGTAATAGATGTCCCCATCTACTACCTCATCTTTCTTACCTCCACTTTGCCCATAAAGTGCATCAAGTGTGAAGTGATCATGGGGATACTCCATCAATAAACCCCAACTCCAAAGTGGCAATGCTATTGCCCTATTGAAATAGGCTCCTTCCAACTCATGGCTCCAATATTTGACATGTAGAATGTCAAAGGCATCTCCCATAATGCTGCTACACATAAGAAGTCTCTCCCATGGGGAAAGTACCTCTTGAAAATCTAGGCCAAGGAGTAGCCCCTTTGCACTGTGATAGTGCCATATCCTACACCTGCAACATCATGAAAACTATGACAGCAAATCTGCCCTTGCTCTCCCAAGAACATCCCAAGCAACAAAATCTTTTGTTGCCTCCTCATACTTCCATCATCCAAATCATGTAGTGAAAACATGGTGATTGACATGAATAATGTTATGTCAACACAATGTGTCCATACTCCTTTCTTCCCCATGATGCAAGTATCCTGCCACATACCCTTGGAAAGAAGATGATGACCAAATTCTTTCAAGAGTAACCAATGCAGCCATGCCTCCTGCTGCCCGGTATCATAGATTTGTAGGTAGCTCACCAGTTTCTTTCTCTCCATCCACATCCACTCAACCCATTGTGGATGTCTCCTTCCATTCTCCATCTTGGTACTCCTCCCATGAAGGCTACCATCATCCCAAATCAGATTTTCTCTCTTGCATTTCATGGGATGTTGAAATTCAATCTTCTCAAGGATCAATTTGACCCCATAAGGATCCAAATAGGTGGCAGGAAAAAACCTCCCATCATGATGTGGATGGCTCAAGAAGTGTCCAACACACATATGAGAGATGTTATCCATCCGAAGATGTCCTCCATCATCTATATGTTCCTCCTTGAATCCATGAAGATCCAAGTGTGAGAAGGAAAGATCCTCCTCAGACTGTTGAAGAACTTTTCACTCCATGAAATTTTGAAGTGCACCTTTCATGGGATCTCTTAATGAGACCTCCTCCTCATGCATGGTCTTCCAAAACCAGTGAGGCCTTAGAACTGTTGCAGGTAGAAGTTTATCTTTGATATGGGGAGTGCTCATTGAGAAAGTGTCATCTAGGAAGGAGAAAGGGTTTCTCACTTCAAGATGTCTACTATCTACCATTTCTTCCTCCTTTGCTTCATGAATGAATTTTTCATGTGAATTTTCCCATAAGGCATGGGTCCTATTTTCTTCATCACTGCCTTTGCACAGCATAGTGCAACTTTGTTTCTCTAGATCAACAACATGAAAAGATGTAGATCCCTCTTCCTCTAGCTGAATGAATTGAGGTCAAGCTAAAGTCTCCCTGGAGGCTCTAGATTTAGCTTTGTATTCAATTATAATCTCAGATTCCAAGTTTCCTCTATGTCTCTTGTCTTCTCCTCTTTGAGAATAGGAAGTGCATGGCTCTTCCTCTTCTTGAAACCCTCTAGGAGTTCCATTGAAACTCTTCATCTGCTTAACCTCCTGGGGGAGGTTCTTTCTGGATCTGAAAAATGATGAGAGAAATCCCATATTCTTCATCATTTTGATATTCTTTTATCTTATTGGGCTGAGACTCCTAGGCTGAGCCAAGAAAGATGCTTTGATACCACTGTAATATCCCAAAATCGGGACTCCTAGCAAGGCATGCCTGAAAAATGCATTTTTTAGGAATGGATGCTACAGATCTTGAAATCATCACTTAGATCCCTTAGATCTGAGCATCTAAGTCCTAAATCCAAGAGGATATCAGAAATAAATCTTTCTAGGTGGGTTATACAGGTCTCCCACACCTAGTTGCCATGAGAAAGTGCCCAATGAGGGATTGCAGCAATATATAAGCACAATAACATATATGTAGCATTAGATAAGCTCATATGATGTGTTAAAACACATATCCTTCAATCAAAACTACAACAGCAACTTATATTCTGCTTCATGATCCAAAAGATGGGGAAAAGCAGCTATTTTAGCCCTAAAAAGGTTAATTTTAGAGATGAGAGTAAAAATAAGGGCAAGTTATGGTGGGATCTCGTATCTTAGGTCATGTGGGACTCACATACCAAATTTCAGCAAAAAAAATGACTCTATCTATGTTAAACAAGTCTCCCACTCCCGACATGGCTTGAAAATGTCCAATCCCCATGGCTTGACTCAACAGAAATTAACTGAAGCTTATGCAGCGTGATTTTCTAAAGGGTTTAGAAAAAATATAGCTTGAATATCATATATGGAGTTTATTGCATGCTAGCATGAAGAAAAATGGAGATTAAGCTCCTTTATACATCAAAGAGGATAACCCGGCAAGGGTTTCATGAGATCCACTACATAAAAGTGTAGATCTGCAGATCTAGATCTGAAAGACACAGTATACTGCAGTAGTAGCTTAAAACTTAGATCTAGAGCAATATATTACATAAAAAATTAGATCTACAATAGATCCATATGTAGAAATTTCTTTATTATGTATCCCCCTTAGGGTTCTCAACATTACATGAAAGAACAAGAGTAGATCTGAGTTTTACCGCAGCAGATCTGCAATATGATTCAAAAAATATGAAGTGAACATAACAGTAAATATATCAGATCTGAAATAGACATGGATTAGATGGATAATCCATGGATCACTACGATGAAGGAATAATCCATACACCAGAGATCTCTCCTCCAAATGAATGCCGGAATACCCTGCAACTCTGCAACTGGAATAACATAGTTTCAGGGATCAAATTCTGTTGTAAGCTTGAAGCATAGATTTTCCTAATGCCAAGATCAAAATCTAAAGCCCACACTGATAATACACTCTTCCAGGAGGTTTAAAGACACACTCACTTAGAAGAGGCACTAGTATAATCTAGATCTAAGCAGATCTAGTGTCCACTTGCTGTAACTCACTGAAACAAGTAAAACCCAACAGGATTTACGTTGTCTAAGGGAGATGGATCTTGGCCATATGCCTGATAGTGGAACATAAGTACAATTCCCTCCAAGAGCTACTCAATGGAAGGAGAGAGAATCCCTAAACAGGAAATCCTCACAATTCTCTGCTAAACAGCCAAGAGAATGAGATATGTCTAAACAGAAAATATGCTCTGAAAATATGATATCATCAACAACTTCTCTTGAGCCTTCCCCTTCCTTTTATAATATGAGAGCTTCGGAAAACCCTAAACCACCTTGATGAATTATCCCTTTTCACATGAGGGCCTCCTTCTAGAACTGAGATGTCCCTCCATGAGGTACATTGTATCTAGACAGTGATGTGATTTGGTCCTGTTGACCCAGTCAATCTCCTCAACCCTTGTTCACATGCAAGTGTATTTTATTGAAACAACCCGGATTTTCCTCTGTTCACATTGGGCATTGATTTATTTGGATTTCTTTAGGAGTTTTTATGTTCTCCTTTACATTTTATTCATTAATTAAGAAAATTAACACAAAATGAAATATTCCTGTTAGCGTGGGCTAATTAGGAATATTACAGTTTGTTAAGAATTATGGGAGAATAGTGGCACCTCTAACAACATTATTGAAGAAAGATGAATTTTCATGGGCTCCTGAAGTAACTAATGCCTTTTAACATCTTAAAGAGGCAATGTGCCTAGCACTGGTCTTAGGTATGCCAGACTTCACAAAAATCTTTATTGTGGAATGTGATGCCTCGGGAAATGGAATTGGTGTTGTTTTAATGAATGAAGGAAGAGCCATTGCTTTTGAAAGTTGCCCAATCAAAGGAAAGTATTTACAAAAATCTATTTATGAGAAGGAAATGTTAGCAATACTACATGAACTAAAGAAATGATGACCTTACCTAATGGGAAGAAACTTCAAGGTAAAAACTGATCATGATAGTCTTAAAATTTTTTTGGAACAAACACTATCTTTAGAAGAGTAGCAAAAATGGGTCACAAAGATGTTGGGTTATGACTTTGAAATCATCTACAAAAAAGGGAAGCTAAATGTTGTTGCAAATGCACTCTCAAGAAAGAATGAAGAGGTGGAAGCATTTCTTTGTTCCGTTTCTATTATCCAACTAGATTGGATAACCAAAGCAAGGGATGAATGGAAGAAGGATGAAGAAGTGTGGACACTCATTCAAAATTTGCAGCAAGATCCTAGTACATCTGATACATTTAGTTGGAAAAATGATTCCTTATGGTACAAAGATTGCTTATAACTTTGTAAGAATTCCCAACTAAAACAAAATATTCTTTTGGAATTGCACACTTCTCCTTTAGGAGGTCACTCAGGATTTTTAAAAACTTACCATACGGTGAAAACAGAATTTTTTGGAGATGGCCTTAAATCTGATATTCAAAAGTTTTTGGCGGAATGTTTAGTTTTCCAGCAAAATAAAGTTGAGACAATTAAGACCCTGAGTCTTCTACAACCTTTATCCATTCCAAGTAAACGTTGGGAGGAGATTTCAATGGATTTTATCACAGGTTTACCTAAGTCTGATGGAAAGAGTGTCATAATGGCGGTAATTGATAGACTTACCAAGTATGCACACTTTTGTGCATTATCTCATCCATTTAAAGCAAGTACAGTTGATCCTACATTTATGGAAACAATTCAAAAGATACATGGAAACCCAAAGTTTATTGTAAGTGAAAGGGATCCCATTTTTACTGGAAAATTTTGGACAGAATTATTTTCTTTTTTAGGTACTCAACTACTTCATAGCTCATCTTATCATCCTCAATCCAAGGGTGTAATATCCAAAAATAGGGAATTTGTACAACAATAAGAACACCTTAAGATGTTACAAAGTTCGATATAGTTCATATGATGTGTTAAAAACACATAGCCATTAGTTAAAGTTACAGAAGTAACTTATACTTCATTTTATGATCCAAAAGTTGGGGAAAAGCAGCAAAATAAGCCCCAAAAATGTTATTCCCATCTATTTGCATAATAAAAAAGGAAAATAATGGTGGGATACTTCACCTTATGCTATATGGGACTCACACCCAGAAAATAATCAAAAACAAATCTGTTTTTCTAAGTTAAACAGACCTCCCGGTCCCGGTATGGCTAAAAAAGGCCCAAATCCCATGACTTAACTCAACAGAAAGCTACTAAAGCATTTACAACGTGATTTTCTGAGGGTTTCAGATGTAATATAGTGTAACATCAAATATGGAGTTTATTATATCAAAACATGGAGGAAAAATGGAGATCTAGCTCCTTTTATACATTAAAGAGATAACCCGGCAAGGGTTTCATGAGAGCACAAGTACATAATAGAAGATCTGCAGATCTAGATCTGGAAAATGAAATTACACTACAGCTCTAAATACATATAGCTGAAATATATAAGAAATAGAGGAGGATGCTTTACAAAGCCTTCCAGGGGAAGGGTTGGCCCTTCCTCCAAGGAACAAGCTCACAAACAAGGGCTTAACCCCTACTACTGCAACAATGAGTAAAATGACGCAGTTTCTGTTAGTGACTATGCTGTAGAAGGTGGAGAATTTTTTGGCCACATGCCAAGATGTACAAGATGCTTAGAAACCTCCTTTACATATCTTTCAAAGAAAGGGAAGCTCCCCCCTCTGAAAGATAAGCTCAGAAAGTGGTGTTGGGGACTTTCCACTGCAACACCCTACAACACAGTGTTTCCTACTACAAGAATAACATTGTAGCTGAAGAAGGATTCTTGGCCTCAAGCCTGAATGTGTAAAACTGAAGTAAAATAATCCTTCAAGAGGCCTCTCAAGAAAGGAGAGGGATTCCTAAATAGGAGATCTTTGTGCTAAACAGCAATACAGCTCTACTAAACAGCAAGAGGATGCCAAACAGTCTAAATAGACCAAAATGAGTAATATCTAAGCTAACCCTAAATTTCTGCCATCCTATTCCTTATAAACATTATGAGCCTCCTCACCTTGGGTCCCACCCATTAGGGTTTCCAACTCCACATGAGCAATCTCCCTCCAAAATTACGTTGTACCTTCATCAAGGCCACTCCTCCATACTGCGCTGTTTGATTTGGTCAAGGTTGACCTCTTCAATCTGCTTCATCCCTTTTCACACTCAAGTGCCTTCAATCCAGCTCTCAAATGTTTGTCTATGCTGATCCTTGTTCACAGTGAACTAGTTACATTGATGATCTCCTCTTCTTCATGCATGCATGTTGACTTAGTCAAAATTGAATTTGTCCTCATCCATTTGCCCCTGTTCACACACACAAGTGTAAAATCTAGCTACTGTTATGATCTCCTTTCACATTATGATGGGTTTTATTCATGTTTTATTATGCATGGGCCTCCTTACCCATTTATTCGACTTATAGGTGATAAAGGAAAATTTTAATATTCCAATTAGCTACAAGCTAATTTTGGAATATTACAGATGGTCAAACTGAGATAGTGAATAAATGTTTGGAAGGATATCTTCGTTGTTTTGTATATGATAAACAAACACAATGGGTCAAGTGGTTACCTCTTGCTAAATGGTGGTATAGCACTTCCTTCCATACTGCAATAAAAATGACCCCACTTATGGCACTTTATGGATATCATCCACCATCAATCACATCATATTTAAAAGAAAATGATAATGTTCAAGCTTTGGAAGATCACATCGAGCATGAACAAGAATTTCTCCAACTCTTAAAGGATAACCTAAATTTTTCAAATTTTAGGTCTCTATAATTTAGCAGAGTGACAAGACTAAACATTGTAGAGACAACATCAAAAGCCACTTTGGGATTCTAGAATCTAGCCCTCCTGAATCTAGAGAGGGATCTCTCTATGATTGCAAAGATTGATTTATCTTTAAGGATTTTGGTATGATATTAGACTAGTTGTTAAGGACAAGGGTTTTTTGTTTGTTTGGTTGGTCGGGTATGATCTTTAATTGGATGGAATATCACAAAATGAAAGCGTTTCAAAGGGTGAAGATGCAAGTATATTGAGAAGCTTTCAGCAGATAGGATTAGTGTGAAGCAGTTTTAATCCATTGGGCTATGGAGTCATAAAAGGGTTTATTTGTACAAAAATTTCAAGAGTGGTCCAAGGGGAAAGTCATCTATATAAAAAGATCCTTTAGATTTAAATGATGGAACAAAACATTAAAAGTGTTGAGAAAGTGGAAAAAGCCAATAATTTCAACAAGGAATTTATCAACTTTCCATACAATAAAATCCTTTTAAAGCAACTGTTTGAAACCAACCAAAAACAGAGCTAACCATAAACTTCTTTGGAAAATCTTGTATTAAAGATAACTTATCAGAAAACAATCCAGTAATCTCACCAGACTACTTTCAGAAGGGATGAAAATAGATAAGAAAACAAACTGTAGCTAAGACTAGGTTAGATGTATTACAATCATGATCTACTTTCGCATACTCTTAGGGAAACTTTCAAACAACCTTTGGATAAAGAACTAGAAGGCAGGGAAAACCATAAACTTTTCTAGTTTAACTCTACTTAGCATGTACTGAAAATATCATTCAAGAACTTCCTTTCAAGTTTTGCACATCAAGACATGGACTAACCAACATTCCTTGACAATGTTTACACTTAATTTAAGTCATTCCTAAATATAACAATTAGCAGAAAACATAGAGATAAAGCTTATCAGTGAGAGAAGGGTACTTTTGACAGTAAATCCTAACTCTATAATTGTTGTTCTTTATTATAGAAAAGTGAACAAAATGGCATACATGAAAGGAAAACAAATAGCAGCAAGAGGTACTTCACCAATGATATAGACCAAGATCCCAAGAATCAGCTTGTACATTGATGTCAATCCAGTTACATATTTCAAGTCCATTGTTTCATCACAGCTACAGACATCTCTTCTTAGCCTATCTTCTTCAATAACATAACAGAGCTTCAGAGCTTCAGAACTTATTTACATTCAACAATGATTCGATACAGCAAGTATTACATTAACCGTCCAACAACCAACCATCTCTCATCTTCTAAGGAAGTATTTATAGAATAAAGAGGAGGTGGAATGAAAGAAAATATCTCTAGGTTCAATTAATACAAGTTAATGCTTCTTGGCCTTTGAGGGGCTCAATGGAGAAGTTCTCCGATATTTCTCTGTATTAACTGGTTTTCATTAAGTATTTTTAGCCACTATGCAGTTTTTGTTGACTTAAAAACTCTTTAAGCAGGTTTGCAATAACTTTGGCTGCTTTAAGCAAAATATCACTAACTAAGGCAATAACTATGCCTTCTTTTGATTTATTGATACTGTAGGTGGCGCTTTGGTAGCTTAATAGGATACTTTGGCCTCTAATGTGGCAGTGGAGGCCTACTTACTGATATTTGTCTTTGTTTATCCATAAAACAATTTAATTTGTCTTTACTCTGTGTTTTAGTCTTAATTAGGCCTTGATCTTTGTTTCGGGTCTTTGTTTTTTAATACTATCTTTAACTCTTTAAACAGTGGATTAAAGCTCTGATCTTCGGGCTTCGGCTTTAATCACTCTTTAACCCTGATTTCTTCATTACTGATACACTTTGTTGTTGTTTGTTTATATAGGTGGCTTTCTGTTATTGGAGGGTTTTTATTAAACCCTAGATCGTGATCCAAATGTTTAAACTTGGATTTAATACGTTGCAGATCCTTTCTTCGTTGAATTAAGGCACAAGATCATCATTCTGAACCTTATCAGTCACCTGTCTATGGCTGTGAAAAACACAGATCAACCACTGTTTGAAACCTGCAAAAAACATGACAAACTTATTATAAAATCCTGCGGATATTGTAAAGACTGCTTCGAAGGGTTCATGGGGGTGGAGGAGCACTGAGGAAGAATGTGGATGCAGCGGAAAAAGGGAAGAAAATCCTGGAAGAACAAATAACCAGGTGAAAATGGAAGTTTGGGTGCGAGGATGAACGTGGGTCGTTAGATTAAAATAATCAACGGTCGAGATTGCTCAATCGAGTCATTTGGGAGAAAAGGCGAAGGGGAAATGACTCGGGGTTGGGATATAACGTGAGTCGTCTAATCAGGATGATCAACGACCATGATTAAAAGGCGAAAATGATTTTGAGGAGGATGGTGGTTTGGCAGAAAACCAGCAGCGATTTTCACACAGCTCTGAGGCAGTTTTTAAATTTCTCCAAAAAAACGCGATATGGGTCTACGCTCGACATGTGGATTTACAAAACCACTCATTTCACGTAATTTTTTGGTGTTAATGTTTAGGCGAAAAAATTACGCGAAACGCGTCTGTGACCATCGGATTGGAGAATGCAGATCTAATGGTGTAGATCGCATGCGATGGATGAAGAGTTGCGGGGTGAAAGGATATGCGGGGTCCAGGTGACGTCAACAAAAATTGGCGCGCAGTGGAGGGGTAAAATAGGCCATCTGATTGTTAAATTTCTTTGATAAATGGTTAAAATTGGAAAAAGAAGCAAATAGGAAGAAATGAAAGGAAATGGAATGGGCAGAAGAATAAGTCCTGATGGCCTTAGATCTTCGAAGATCGACAGTCAGGATTCCTTTTAAACCTTTTTGTCGGGGAACAAGATTTTATAGAAAAGGTCAAGTTTTCAAAGGAAATTAGCAGAGAAATACAAAGGAGAGAGGACCCACCTTTTTATAATGGGCGGAAGAAAGGATGAATGCGGGCCATCGGATTAAGAGCAGATCAACGGCGGATATCTTGTTGTAGGATCACATTGGCGGAGGTCAAAGGGTAAAGTGACAATGAAATTTGTTGATTTGATTGAGCACGAACCGTTAGATCTAGGAGAGATCAACGGTGAAGATTTAATTGGTGGGTTTATGTCGGAGGGCTTATAGAATGGATGAGAGCGATGCGATGAAGCGTGGACCGTCGGATCTAATAGAGATCAATGGTTAGGATTTAATCGCATCGGAGAAAAGGGGAGGGGCCAAAATACCAAGGATTTTGATTTTACGATGCGCGATTAAGCGCTGACCGTTGGATCGGTTTTACAGATCAACGGTGGAGATTTAATCGGAGAGTGCGATGGTAAGGGATTTTGAGCGGAGCGTGATTTAATCTGAGACGTTGGTTCTTGTGGTTTCAACGGCTGAGATCTCATTGGGGCATTGCAATCGACAGAGGTCAAAGTAACCGGATAAGGGTTTTGTGATTGTCGATTTTGTGATGGAGCGAGAGTCGTCGATATAAAAACTAGACTGACGGTGGAGATTTAATCATGAAAGCAAAAGGTGGAATGACGAATTTGGAGAATGGAGCGATATGGACCGTTGGATCTGGGCGGAGTAAATCAGATCAACAGTGGAGAAATGATCGCGGGATCGCATCAGAGAAAAGGAAAAGAACCAAGAAAAGGGTCAAATGAACGTTTGCGATGCGATTTAGTTTTGCGATGCGACGAGCCGATGGTTGTTGATCTGCAGAGATCAACGGCCAAGATTTATTTAAACCTTTTCGTCGGGGAACAGAAGAAATGAAAGGAAAGTCGGTTTTTATGAAATAACAAAGGAAAGTAAGGTTTGGGAAAGAGTTTTAAGCCCTTTAGTGCCCGGTTGCGGGGCTTAAGGTCTTATGAGGCGGAGGGTTTACGGGAGTTAAGCCCTTGGGGGCTCAAAACCTTTATAATGGAAAAGACTGTTTTTAGGCCTAAAAACAAAGTTTTTGAGGCAAATTGAGGGTTCCGGTAGAGGAAAGAGGGAATTTTAAAACCAAGTAAAGAGGAATAAAACGTTTTAAAAGGGGTTTTGGTTGATTTGGAAACCAAATGAAGGTATTTTGGAGGATTTTTATGGAGGAAAAAGGGATGAAAATGGAGTTTATTTATGAGTGGAAGGAGGGGTAAAATGAAGGGAAAAATGGGATTTTAAGCAGTCTTCTTGGTAACAACAGGATTTTTTAGGATAAAGAGGGAAACAACAGTGAAGATTATCTCAGAGGGTAAATATCATCACAAGACTTCAAGAACTCACAATTTTGGACAGGAATTGTTTCTTGAAGGCTAGAAAGGAATTTTAGCCACCATTTGATATGACAAATTTTATAGGCGGCTAACAGCGGCTCCAACTTGGGATGGCAGCTCCTTGGAGGTGTCAAGAATCTCATAAAAGCATTCTCTGGATGTAGATTAGTGGCTTTATACCTTGAAAACCCTTTCTTCTTCTCTAATCAGCTGCTTGAAAGATGAGAAGAATATTAGACAGATGAGCAGAAAAATTCTTCCCCAAACAGCTACCTACACACCCACTTCCTAAATTTTTTTCTTCAAAAAGGTGCATTTGGACTTGCATGCCTTAAACATCAACATTTTATTCTTTTATTGAAAACATAAAACTATCTAATTCTACCCTTATTTCTCCATGAACTCAAATTAAACAGTTGAGTTCATAAGCTTCTCTACCTAACTACTATCTGTCAGGATTAGGCTGTCTAACATATTTTATTCTCTAAATTCTAAAACAGAAATTTAAAAACAACCAAGCCAGGATTGAACAGTCTAACTTGTTGCTGATCTATGGCATAAAAACAAGTTGCACATAGACTAAAATTGCAGAAAACTTAAAACAAAATTGTGAAGGCTTAAGATCTGGAATTTTAAAAACATCCTTCATCTTTCTTCAACTCTGTTTTGAATTTGTTTGAGTTGTGTTTTCTCTCTTATCTGGTTCAAGTTTTGAGTATATTTAGAACCAGTCTATTTTCTATGTTTGGCTCAAGATTTGATCTGATTAGAGCCATTCTTCTTTTGAGATTCATAGGTTTAGATTTGAGCTTGTTTGAACCTTTGTTTTTCTATCCTAATCTACCTTACTGATGAGCCAAGATTGAGTTGTTTAGAAAATCTAATTAACTAACCTATTAGTAGTAAATTGAAAGCTAATTAGTCATTATTAGGTTGTATGACTAACTAGAAGTGTGTTTTTAGGAGTGGCATTTGAGCTTTCACACTTTCAGATTTTGTTTCTCTTTTTGGTATGGGGTTGTACCTTTCTTTTTTTTATTTCTGCCCTCTTTTATTTTCTATTGTTTTTGTATTTTTATTTTTCTAACTTTGAATGCAATTATGGATGTAATATTTATAATGAGAAAAAATAAAAAGGCTTCAACCAGGCATAGTTAAGAAAAATAATGTTTGAGCATCCTGCCATTGACAAGACCTCCAAAAAGTTCAATTCCATTCAGCTCCTGCAAGAAATAAGCATTTTTACCAGCAGTAGACTGAATGAGATAAGGGCCTAGCCATAAGTTATCAAATTTTCCATGTTTTCCCTTATCCTCTCTCCTGGAATCCCACTTCAAAACTTTGTCACCAATGCTGAAATCAATGGCCTTCGTCCTTTTATCAAATAGCTTCTTGATATTTTCTTTCTTGAGTAGTGCTCTGTTATAGACTTCCTCTCTGGTTTGTTGAAGATGTATATTCTGATTGATTCTTCTTATCATATCATTTTCCTCATACTGTACTTCTTGGATCAGCTTCATGACAGGCACTCCTAGACTGGTTGGAAAAATTGCATCTGCTCCATAGACTAGTTGGTAGGGTGACATTCCAATTGATTTCTTAAGTGTTAATCTGTCAGCCCAAAGTTCATGTACTAGCTTTGTGTGCCATGATTTCTTATTGTCTTCCAGCAACTTTTTGATCATATTCACCAAAATTTTATTTGAGGATTCCGCTAACCCATTACCTTGAGGGTAATAAGCAGTAGAATGACCCAATGCAATATGATATTTGTGACAGAATTCAACCATAATTTTGGATCCAAATGTAGCAGCATTGTAAGTGATAATCTTCTTAGGGCAACCAAATCTAGATAGGATATGATTTTCAAGGAATTTTATGATAACATTGTCAGTGGCTTGCCTAGAAGGGATGGCTTCTATCCATTTGGTAAAAAAGTCTGTTGCAGTGAGGATCCATCTATGTTGGTCGGAAGAGGCTGGATGGATTTCCCCAATGAAGTCTAGACCCCATTGTTGAAAAGGGGCTTCAACAGTGATTGGATGCAAGGGTAAGGGAAGCAGTTTTATTTTGCCTTCAAAAAGTTGGCATTTGTGACAAGCAATAATCATTTTATGGACATATTGAAAGAGGGTGGGCCAATAGTAACCAGCTCTAAGTATTTTATTGGCAATTGTTTTCCAATAGAGTTGGCCTCCACATTCTCCTTCATGCAATTCCTGCTTGATCTTATCTGCATTATTCTCAGGCAAACATTTAAGCAATAATTGACTAGCATTTTTCCAATATAGAAATTTATCCAAAATGTAGTAGTTAACAACTTTCAACTTTAAAAAACTTTCTTTCGTTTTAGACAAACTGGGAGGTGTATTCAAATTGAGCAAAACATATAAAATATCAGCATACCAAGATGAAAACAGAAAATGATCTTCAATAATGGGAGTTTACAACTCCTCCTGTTCATCTAATGAATCTATCATGTTTATATCAAGAACTTCAAAATTAGACTCAGCCATCAATCTTGCCAGTCCTTAGCCTTTTATGAGCTTAGTGGGCTTGCTTTCTAAATCATATTCAAGTATCACAGCAATCCACTTTCCTCTTTTTCCATCTGGGTCCTGGGTTAAAATGTCTTTTACAACTGAACTTGGCACAAATGCAATTATATGTGAATGTAAAATGTAAACTCTGAAGTATTTTAAGGCTTTGACTAAGACAAAGGCTTGTTTTTCCATGATATTGTACTTCAGAGGTGCATCTCTCAATGCCTTACTAAAGAATGCAATTGGCTACTCTTGTCCCTTCAAGTTTTTCTGTAATAGGACAACAGCCACCGTGTGTTCTGATGCAAATGAAAAAATGAAAAAATATTTTGTAAAATCAGGGATAATGAGAACTGGTGTTTTGGTTAATGCTTGTTTACCAGTTAAAATGATTTCTTTGCTTCTAAGGTCCATTGAACTCCTTCTTCCTTTTTAAGCATGTTTTTTATGTGTCTAAGGAGTTCAGCTATATTGGGTATGAACCTTCTCAAGAAATTAATCTTCCCAATGAAATATTGAATTTCCTTGATGTTTCTAGGACGGTTGATTTGAAATAAACCATCAATTCTCTTTGGGTCTATCTTTATTCCTTCTTCTGATATGATGTATCCAAGAATTTTACCTTCTTGGAGACCAAACATTGTTTTCTTTGGATTTAAAGATAACCCAAATTTTCTGCATTTCTCAAAGACTTTTCTCAAATGCTCTAGGTGTTCTTCATCTATTTTGGAAAAAACAGTGATATCATCAAGGTAAATAATGATGAAGAAGCCTAGTTCTTCTGAGAATGCAATATCCATGGCTATCTAGAAAGTGGCACCAACATTCATTAAACCAAAGGGCATTTTCACATACATGAAACTACCCCATGGTGTAGTAAAGGCTGTTTTGATTTGATCATCAGGATGTACCAGAACTTGATTGTAACCTGAGAAGCCATCTAACAAAGAAATCCTTTTAGAACCAACTACCTTTTGTAAAATGTGATCCACCTTGGGTAAAGGGTAGTTGTCCTTCAATGAGGCTTTGTTTAAATCTCTAAAATCAATACAAAGCCTAATTTATCCTGTATTTTTCCTGACTGACAGAAGATTAGACACCCAATCTGAATATCTAACAGGGACTATAATTCTAGCATCATACATCTCCTTAATTTCTTTTTCTACCAAGGGTAATTGAACGGGGTTTATTCTGTGCAATTTTTGTTTATAGGGCTTCTGGTTTTCCTTGAGGGGTATCCTATGCTGAATTATCTTTGTATCAAAAGATTTTAGATCCTCATAACTCCATGCAAATACATCAAAAAATTATTTAAACAACTCAATATATTTCACTTTGATGTGAGCTGGCAATTTTAGACAGCTTGATCATTTTTTGTTCTTGTTCACTACCTATGTTACATTCTTCTACTTTAGTTTCAACAGGCTCCAGTTTTGGTTTTTTGGCAACATCATTGAAATCAAACAGTTCTTCTAATGGGACCAATCCTTTTGGCAAGCTTTGAGTGTTAGATTGCAACATTTCTAAGTTTTCTTCTTCTAAATTTGCACTAATTTCTGTGACATGTTCAAGTTCATTAGCTAACAAATTTATATCAGCAACCTCTGGAGATTTTTCTTCTTTATCAAGCAGATTTTTTTCAATAGGACAGTCATTTTCATACTCTGAATCTAAACTTGGTAGCTCAAATTCATTTTTGGACTATAGGAAGTCTTCTATTTGTTTATCTCCTTCAAACACTTGCCAATATTTTTCATTGTCTGGGACAGTTGGTCTAAATTTGATTTGGGTGGTGCATTTTTTGGTTCCATAAGGTGTTAAACAAGTTCTAGCAGCAAAGGCTAAACCATTGGCAAGGACATTTTGGTTTCTTGGGACAAAGACAAGTTGGAATTCATCAAATATTTTCAATAAGTCTAGGGAATTATCTCTATAGGCTTCAAGCCTGGGGTGTTTGGTCCTATATTCCCCATTCACTTGCTTAAAAATCAATTCTGAATCCCCCTAAACCTTTATCCTTTTGGCCCCTAATTTTTTCAATAAGTGTAGGCCTAAAAGGAGGGCTTCGTACTCAGCTATGTTATTTGAACATGGAAAACTTAACATGTAGGAGTGCCCTTCAGTATGATTGTTTCCAGTGTTGTGTATCCATATGCCTTCCCCAGCATTATTCTTAGTGCAAGACCCTTCAAAATTCATACTCCAAAGAGGACTAGTTTCAGATTGATTAGTTTGACCGTTATCCTCTTTATTTATTGTGCTTTTAGATTGATCTTGTAAACCATCACTATGTTGAATTTGGTTTAGTTCCTCGTGTTGAGGACTCTTCTCTTGACTCTCAAAGTTGACAACTAATGAATGATTGTTCTGTAGTCCTAGAACTGTGATTTGTTTACAGTGATTTTTTGTTTTGTTTTCCTCCTATTATGTGTATACCACCATGTTACAGCAAGGGATGGCTACTAAGTCAATTAAGGTTTCTTGCTCATCAAATGTTTCATGATTGAAGAGAATAAATGAGTCAAGGTTTGTATGCACAGAATAAAGAGGAGATTTTTCTGGTCTCTCTTGGCTACTGACCATGTACTGCATATAATATTCCCTATAAAGTCTTCTGGTTTGGTTAAAAATAGGGATGGTAGCATATGTCATATCCATTTGCATGGTTCCTTGTAACTTAGCTCCCCAAGATCTTGATAATAGCATACCATATTTGGGGGGTACATCAGCCACTACAAATATCCATCACTAAACACTTGGTTGGTATTTATGCTAAGTTAACACATAGGTCTTTGATCAAACCTAAACATTTCACTCTACTAGAGTCAAAGGAGTATAGATCTTTGTATGGTCTAGTGATTTCAAGGCCTAGACTATCCATTACATCTATGGGCATTAAATTATGAGAGGCCCCTGAGTCATGCATAGCATTATGTAAAATTTTGTCATGGATTTTCAAACTAACATAAAAAGGAGTAACTAGCCCTTCTTGGTATCTTCCCTCAATCTTAGGACCAAATAAGAGCTCTGGTTGGTCATCATTGAGGTTAACAGTGTCATTATTTTCTTCTATGTTGAAATCCTTCAAAATTTGTGATCTATATACATCTTCGGTGACTAATTTAGTAAGGGGAACAAAGATTTTGATTTTGGAAATTTCTTGTTCCAAACTAAAAGGCAGCTGACTTTTTACAATGTTTGTTTCAGCCTTGTTAGTCACTACTTTATCAGAAACATCAGTTTGTTGATTTCCTCTATTTACATTGGTCAATTTTTTTTTAATAGGAGCACTAGCTGAAGTACTAATGCTTCTAAGGTCTGCACTCTGTTTTTTATTGATTTAAGTGCCTTTCTCTTTGTTTTGATCAGAATTTAAAGCCACTTTTTTGTCTTTTTGTTTAACAGTTTTGGGTTTATTCACAGGGCAATTCTTTACAAAGTTTACAGAGGTATTAGTCTTGGGATTTTTCTAATTCTTTTTACTCCTAAGGTCATATTCTTTTGGAGTCTCTATGATGACATTTTCCAGCTCTTGATAATAACTTTCATCCTCTGCTCTTCCATCATCATAGGGTGTATATAAGCCTTGTTTCCTATTGTGAAGAATATCAAAGTTATCATTATCTACTCCCAACATGTTTATATCATCTTCCTCTGTTTTTTCATTTGTTTCTTCAACCTCACTTACATAGTTTTGATGAAAAGGAGGAATAATTTGTTAATCATCCTCTCTTGGTCTGTTTTGAGGTTGGTTTCTCCTAAAATTTTGATTTTGATTTTGATTTCTGTTTTGAGGAGCTGATTGGTTTTCTCTAGATTGTGCTCTCTTAATTATGCTCATATCCTTCATCATCTCCTCCATCATCTTTTCCATTTTCGAGTTAGATGCAGAGGGTGCAGATTCCTCCTTGAATGATACTTTCCTTTCATTCTTCATCCTCGTTCTTCTCTCTATTAGATTTACCTCCATAGAAAGAGCTCCCTTTTGCATGTATTCCAAGGTTAAGGAGTCTCTTTCTCTCAGTTAATAGGCCATCTCAGCATCCAGGCCTTTAGGATATTTTACTAAGGCCATGCCTAGGGGAGGTTTCATGTGAGGTGGAAGAGCATTGTAAACACTGTTAAACCTAGTGGAGTAGTCATGAAAACTCTCCCCTTGATTTATTTTAAGTTTTTCATACTCTGCTAATATTTGGAGAGGGTTCTTTTTGATTTCCCATATGTTTATGAATGTTTGATATAAAGAAGGGAGGTCATGGATGCTGTTAGGAGTTAAGCTTTTAAACCATTTTTTTACTTCTCCTCCTAAACTTTGAGCAAACATTCGCATTCTAATAGTCTCTTCTTCTATCTCCATGTACTCAAAGGCATCATTTATTTTAGTTACGTGTTTTTGGGTAGTAGTAAGTTCACTTTAAGTGAAATGAGGGATTTTGGATTGGTAATCATTTGGTAAGGGAACCATGGGTTGTGGTAACACTAGTGGAGCATACCATGCTACCATGGGTGGAAGGAAAGGTGGATTTACAAGGGGAGGATTGACAAGAGGGAAAGTGGGTTGGAATGGAGTGTTTTGGATAGTGGTGGTATGGATTACAGAAGTGGATGGACCAGCAAGAGATTGTTGAGAAGATCTAGGATGAGAGAAACCGAAATTACGAAGGAAATCCAAATCAGGTGGTGTAGTTTCTCTGCTACCAGGATGTTCACCTTTATCTTGGGATGAATATGAAAGCTCAAAATATATCTGATCTATATCCTCAAGAGACCTAGTTCTGAATAGGTTTCTTAAGTCAACTTGTGAATCTTGCATAGCTGTAAGATTTTCAGGAACAGAATGATCTCTTTGGACTGGTCTGACAACAGTTGAAACTTGAGCCTTAGGATACTTCCTAAGTATTCTTTCAGGATTATAAAATATCTTAGGAGGGTTTGGTTCAGGATAGGCTCTAGTATGAACTCTCCTAGAAGCCACTATGTTGTGTTTTTAGACCCACTAATAAGAAATTTTTAACCAGATATGACAATCTTTGAGAGGCTAACTAATCTTTTAGGAAAAAAAACTTTAATCCTTAAAGCCTTCTTAACTGAGTTTGAATGATGTTTATGATAAAGGGTTTCCCAGTGGAGTCCTTCAGTATTTTTAGGATTGTGGAGTCACCAGGTGGAAATTTTTAGCTTTAGAAGGTTAAATATTTTATGGTCCACCACCATTAATAGGTTCGAATACCAAAGAAAATCAGCAGGCCTACTAATCTTTAGTGGAGTCACCAGGTGAAGATTTTTTACTTGATTTCAGGGTCTTGAAAGTTGTTCACCATCAACAATCAAAATCACTCTAGGGAAACACTTGGTTCATTGTTGGAAATGGGATTATTTGAGTTGTGAGGTTATCTATTACTTCAGAAAGTCCCCAATATGGTCGCCAGAAATGTTAGGTCTCTATAATTTAGTAGAGTGACAAGACTAAACGCTACAAAGACAACATCAAAAACCACTTTGGGATTCTAGGATCTAGCCCTCTTGAATCTAGAGAGGGATCTCTCTATGAGTGCAAAGATTGATTTATCTTTAAGGCTTTTGGTATGATATTAGGCTAGTTGTTAAGGACAAGGGTTTTTTGTTTGTTTGGTTGGTCGGGTATGATATTTACTTGGACGGAATATCACAAAATGAAACAGTTTCAAAGGGTGAGGATGCAATTATATTGAGAATCTTTCAGCAGATAGGATTAGTGTGAAGCAGCTTTAATCCATTGCGCTATGGAGTCATAAAAGGGTTTATTTGTACAACAATTTCAAGAGTGGTCCAAGGGGCAAGTCATCTATATCAAAAGATCATTTAGATTTAAATGATGGAACGAAACATAAAAAGTGTTGAGAAAGTGGAAAAAGCCAATAATTTCAACAAGGAATTTATCAACTTTCCATACAAGAAAAGCCTTTTAAAGCAACTGTTTGAAACCAACCAAAGACAGGGCTAACCATAAACTTCTTTGGACAAGCTTGTATTAAAGCTAACTTATCAGGAAACAATCTAGTAATCTCACCAGACTACTTTCAGAAGGGATGAAAACAGATAAGAAAACAAAGTGCAGCTAAGACTAGGTCAGATGTATTACAATCATGATCTACTTTCGCATACTCTTAGGGAAACTTTCAAACAAAGTTTGGAGAAAGAACTAGAAGGCAGGGAAAACCATAAAATTTTCTAGTTTAACTCTACTTAGCATGTATTGAAAATATCATTCAACAACTTCCTTTCAAGTTTTTCACATCAAGACTTGGACTAACCAACATTCATCGACAATGTTTACACTTAATTTAAGTCATTACTAAATATAACAATTAGCAGAAAACATAGAGATAAAACTTATTAGTGAGAGAAGGGTACTTTTGACAGTAAATCCTCACTCTATAATTGTTTTTCTTTATCAGAGAAAAGTGAACAAAATGGCATACATGAAAGGAAAACAAATAACAGTAAGAGGTACTTCACCAATGATATAGACGAGGATCCCAAGAATCAACTTGTATATTGATGTCAATCCAGCTACATAATTCAAGTCCAATGTTTCATCACAGCTACAGACATCTCTTCTTATCCTATCTTCTTAAATAACTTAACATAGCTTCAGAGCTTCGAAACTTATTTACATTCAACAATGATTCGATACAGCAAGTAATACATCAACAGTCCAACAACCAACCATCTCTAATCTTCTAAGGAAGTATTTATAGAAGAAAGAGGAGGTGGAATGAAAGCAAATATCTCTAGGTTCAATTAATACAAGTCAATGCTTCTTGGCCTTTGAGGGGCTCAATGGAGAAGTTTCTGATATTTCTCTGTATTAATTGGTTTTCATTAAGTATTTTTAGCCGCTAGGCAATTTTTGTTGACTTAAAAATTCTTTAAGCAGGTTTGCAATAACTCTGGCTACTTTAAGCAAAATATCACTGACTAAGGCAATAACTATGCCTTATTTTGATTTATTGATACTGTAGGTGGCACTTTGGTAGCTTAAGAGGATACTTTGGCCTATGATGTGGCAGTGGAGGCCTCCTTACTGATATTTTATCTGTTTATCGATAAAACACTTTAATCTATCTTTACTCTGTGTTTTAGGCTTAATTAGGCCTTTATATTTGTTTCGAGTCTTTGTTCTTTAATATTATCTTTAACTCTTTAAACAGTGGATTAAAGCTCTGATCTTTGGGCTTCGGCTTTAATCACTCTTTAACCCTGATTTCTTCATTACTGATACACTTTGTTGTTGTTGTTTATATAGGTGGCTTTCTGTTATTGGAGGGTTTTTATTAAACCCTGGATTGTGATCCAGATGTTTAAACTTGGATTTCATACCCTGCAGATCCTTTCTTTGCTGGATTAAGGCACAGGATCTTCATTCTAAACCTTATCAGTCACCTGTCTGTGACTGTGAAAAACACAGATCAACCACTATTTAAAACCTGCAAAAAACATGACAAAAACTTTATAAAATCCTGCGGAGATGGTAAAGACTGCTTCGGAGGGTTCATGGGGGTGGAGGAGAGTTGAGGAAGAACGTGGATGCAGCGGAAAAAGGGAAGAAAATCCTGGCAGAACAGCTAACCAGGTGAAAATGGAAGTTTGGGTGCGAGGATGAACATGGGCCGTGTTGTGACCAGCAACAAACCCCCCTTTTTATTTAATATTAGCAATAATAATAAATAAATGAGGACCCTTAGTTAAAAATCCAAAAAAATCAATTAGGATTTGTTTGTCTTTTAAAATAAAACTTTCTATCATAAACCTATAGAAATCCCTTTGAAAGAATATTAATAAACACTTAAGTTTATGATAGATCATAATAAAATTACTCTTTAAACAAGATAGCGCATCTATAACAAAAATGGTATATATCCTTTATAAAACGCATTGGCTCTATATCGCATAGCGCATAAAACAACAATGATTAATGAATATCTTTTGCGCCTTTTTTCAAATATGCACTTTTGCGATTTTGCGTTATGTGCTCTTTTCACCATATACTACGATAGTATTCTTGCGACCGCGTTTATTTTACATTCCGTTGATATACGCGCACTATTGCGCAATTTCCACTTTTGCGCTATTTTTATGACTGCAATGATTTCATTTTGCGATATTGCGACATTGCGATATTGCGATATTGCGCAGCAAATCGCAGATCGCAATGTCGCAGATTCATGTAGGCGCGCTATCCCAAGGCAATCTTCCCATATGTCAAATCCGTTATGTGCTTTAATGATTATATTAAATGATTGGATTGATTATTAATGTGAAATGAGATTGTGTTTAGATTGAAAGTCGTTTCACAATTTAAATATTATATTTCATCCGCTTTCACATTCAAAATAGTCTCATCACCTTTCTTATATCATTACTCTCATTTATTCGTAAAACGCAGGCACGAAGGAGCAGACCACTATACAAAGCTTCCGCTAAACACTATGGGTAAGAAGGAGAAGAGCTCAAGTTCTGAGAACAAAGAAATGGCTTCACTATACGCAGACACCGCCTGTAACAAGGACGCCGGTATATCCAATTGGGAGGGAATGTATAAACTGTTAGAAGATGAAAACCCTGTGGTGATAAAAGTTGCAGCTACAGCAGGTTCAAAGGATACGTCTGAAGCAACCCTTAGAGACTTAGCTTGCTCATTTCTGCATAGAATAGCAGCAAGGCCAAGGATTCTCCCATACACAGACATGGTGAGATGGGTGCTGGACAGCGCTGATATTTCAGACAGGCAATTCAAGACTCCATCTGAAGAGCTAATTGGGTCATTCACCATAAAAGATGTGAGATTAATGTATAAGTTGCCAGAACCTCAGGCGACTTACAATAAACAATTTATGGAAGAATTTGCCAAAGAACATGCAAATTTGGCAGAATGCACAAAGGAGTGGACCAAAAGAAGTGAACCACTGAAGAAAAACAAACAAGGTATGTACAGCACGGGTTCACTTACCTCTCCTTATTGTTTTACTGCTGCCATGTTATGCAGGCTTTTTGGAAAGCCTGACATAAATATGATTTTACCCGAATGGCTTCCTTTGTTGAATGCGGCCGTTAATTCTACAATCATGGACTGGGCCAAAATCCTATCTGATACTATGACCACTGCTATTTTTCAATACCAGACCAAACGAAATGTTTCCCAGCGGGTTTATCTGCCTTTTTATTTATCTGCTTATGTCATGGACGCCATCTGCTATGTCTCTAAATTCCCTGTAATGGGCTGGAAATGGACTATCCACGATCCTTTTCCCATTCATGTGTACCATAAAGAACTATGGGAGTCTAAGTTTGTCCCCCATTTTTACCAAATTTGTCATGGAATAATGCTGCCATTGTACAGAACATTGTATAATAAGGATGCCCCAAGGTTATCCTCAGAAACAGAGGTTGATATTCTCCCCGTCGCGAGATGGTTTGGAGAAGAATTGTTCACCTATATTAGGGTTTTTGGAAGTTATGCTTCTCCCCATGTGTTACCCCTATATGTTCTAGATAGAATTGTAGCTCGGGAAATTGCTTATCAGACCTGTGGCCAGGGAGGTATAACAAAAGATTTAAAAGAGAAGAAAAAGGGCATTTGGCCACAATTTCCCGTAAAATGTGGAACATTTTCACTGTTTGATATTGGTCATGCATTTCAAGAAATAGACAATGTTACATGCCTACAGCTGTTCAAATTCTCGAGAAGGTTATTCGACCCCAATGATATTGTTAAGAATTTTACCAATGCAATCAAAGTAAGGGAATTTTCCGGGGAACAGGATCTTTTTGATGATATGTTCCAAGCAAGAAATTCATTCAAAGAAGTTTTGAATTCAGCTCAAGCTCAGCTATCTCCAGAGGAATTTCAGGAATTCAAGCTTTACAGAGAAAGAAGACTAATTCCTATTCCTCTGGATAATCTACGCTTAGATCCCGCAAGGGAGCAAACTCCTAGTGTTAGTCTTAACGGCAGTTCAAGTACAGGTAAATCTAAATCAAAATCTGACAAAGATTCTGAACACTCCAATAAGTCTAAAGAAAAGGAAGATAAAATGGAAGAATCCATTAAAGATTCTGCACAATCTAAAGAGCTTACTCAACAGCAAATTTTGACTTCTCAACAAACAAATCCTCCTCCACCCAATGTACAGCAACAGCCAGTCACCATTGAGTTAGATAAAGAATGGGAAACCTTTAATCAATTGATTAATATAGAAGGACAGAATGTACAGACCCCTGTCCAGACAACCAAAGTTTTGAGCACAGGAACAAGCAGCACAACCACAGTGACAGAGCACATACCAATCACACCCTCCTCTGAAATTGTACTCAATGTAGAGGACATTCCTCCTCTAGATGTATTCTACAGCCCAAAATACAAAGCAGTAGTGAAGAGACAGAGAAAAAGGAGAAAAATAGAAAGTGCAATTGCCATTGAACCAGAACAAGTAGATGTTTTGTGGAAAGATCCTGCTACAAAGCCTACTCGTAATCTCACTAAGCTAACTCAAATGACTGGAGCTTATGCTTCTGCAACAATTGATAAAGCAATCAAGATACAACTTTTGTTGGATGAAAAAGAAGAACAGGTAAAAGCTCTGCAACAGCAATTGCAACAGGTACAGGCCAATAAGGAAGCACAATTAAAACTTGAAGAATTACAACAACAACTTCAAGAGATGCAAATAGGACATCAAAAAAAAGCTTAGCTGATAAAGACAAACAAATACAAATTATTCAAGATCAACATAAAGATGATCCTAAGCTTCCAGAATTCATTTCAGAAACCATCTCTCTGAACAATCAACTACTGCAACAAGATGAATTTTTCTGCCAAAAAATCTTGCAATGGAATTCTTTGTGCCAAGAGAGCGATAAAATCACAAATCATGTCGTAGATCTGTGAAATGATTATGATTTGATTAATGAAAAGATCAATGATTATCTAGCATGGCAAAAGACAGAAGAAGGCAGAAAAGCTAGTGCACCCATCATTAATGAAAACCATAAAGAAATAATGTTTAATAATTGGGATGCACAAATCAAAAGGGCAGAAAAGGCAGCAGAGGAGGCGGCTACAGCGGCAAACACTCTCACTGATTGTGTAAATGAAAATTTACACAAAGCTAATTTGATCCCAGAAACTGTTCCAGGATATCTCCCACAGGCAAATCAACTGCAAACAGAATGGAGGCAAAAGGCAAAAGAAAGAGTAAAATCCATCCAAGGGCTGACAATATTGAATTGGGACTCATACTAGATGTACTTGGTAAAGCCACACAGTCAGCACAGTGCGCTCAATTGTATCATCAATTCTACAGAGAAGATTGCTCCTACGCTTGCTGACTCTGTCTTTTCAGGACAGTTGAATTCTGAAGTCGGTCAACCGCCTCTTCTCAAAAATATGCTAGATGCCTGCAAAGTTAAAGATCAAATTCATAGATAGATAGATTTAGTTTTAATTTAACTGTATTTTAGCCTAGGAAAAGGACGGTCATTGAACCGAATCCTTAATTTTTGTAATAAACTATTTTTAGAGTTAGTTAAGTAGTATTTAAACCCCTCTCATTCATTTAGAGAGGGGTCCTGGATCTTAATATTTTTGGACTTGGAGATTGCATTTCTGTACTCCATTGTCTTATATATTTTTAAAAAGGATCACATCTGGTGATTTTCATGCGAAATTATCTTTGAAGTGTTGCATTTCTGTACCTTTGGAATTTGATTTTGCATCATAGTTACTAGATAGAGTATCAGATTGCATTTGAAAGTCCTCAAGATGAACAAGGTATTTCTATCTGTTCACTGTTGATTTCTTTTGTCTTATGATATTCGTTTTAAAATTGCTATCATTTATATGTGTATTTGTTTTCACAACGCTTCCTTTTATATATCATTTCTGAGTATAATTGAAACGTTATTTTTCATAATTACATGTAGATGGTATACAATGATGAATGCAATATGCTAATATAACTCTGTTTAATTTCTTAAACAGAGTTATCTTTATTTGTTTCTGCACATTCCAATTTAATTAATAATACATTTTCATGGTTATCATTGAATTGGAAAAATCTTAAGTTGTATTCACATGTGATTACCCGGGTTAGTATTAGGATTTCATTATCAGTATTTAGCTTAAATTAGATAGTTTTATTTCAGTTAGTTTAGTCCCATTTCCACCCATCCAATCCAATCCATTTAGTTACAAGGAAACTGGTCCTTTAAATCCAGTCGGAGCCACCATTCCAAATGGAAAAGGAGCTGTCTTAAGGTCCCGACCGGGTGGTTTTCCCCGATGTTTGAAGCAGAGATTTTCTAGGCTTCAACATTTTTGGCACTAGAAGGAGGGCATGAGCTATGAATGGCAAGTAAATCTCTATCCACAAGCCATTCCGAGAGCAAAACACCCTCATTAACTTCTTCAATTTCTTCTGAAATTCAAAATCCTAGAGAAGAAATTGCAGAAAATATTCAGACACCCACTACCAAAATCTCAAAACATTCAGACAATCAACATCCCGAGTCTCCCGAAGTTCAAGATTTAATTCATAAATTGAAAGGATTCTCATTATCTCTAGAAGAGTCTGAAATATCTGAAGGTAGTGTAACTTCAAAATTTGTTTCTTCCAAACCTCTTACTAGGCTTCAAAGTGAAAAACTTGGTATTTCTCCAAAAGAATTCCCTTTACCTAGTAGAGTCAAGACAAGAAAAACTCAATCAGAATCAGTAAGTTCAACCTCTAATATTCAAATACCTGTTTTCGAAATCCCTTCTCAACAAAATACAAGAGTTTCCACATCATCTACTCAATCATCATCTCCTCAATCCTCATCAATCTCAACATCATCTATTCCAACTACTTCTATTCAAATACCACCAGTTTCTACTATTCCTCCAGTAGTCGTCCCAATAATGGCACAGAGACCATGGTCTACTCCAGGCGCAGTCAACATGGCTGCACCTTTACATGATTTACCAGACAATCCTGGAAAATGGCTTCCAAAGTTTAGCCCAGATCTTAACATTCAAGCTGAAGAACATATCAATAACTTTATGTTGGCTATTAATTTGAATGGAGTCATACATGAAGATGTTGTAGTTATATTATTCCCATATACTCTTCAGGGAGTAGCAGGATCATGGTATTTTTCATTACCATCAGGATCCATAACGAGTTGGGACATTTTTGCAGATCATTTTCTAACCAAATTTGGAGATGACTGATCAATTGCAACTTTACTCAATGATCTCTCAAATTTGAAAATAGAACCCAAGGAACCTATAAAAGAATTCAATGCTAGATTCAACAAACTCTTGAACAAAATTCACACAGATTCAAAACCCAGTGAACAAGTCAGAATTGAATGGTATATAACTGCCTTACCCTCAAACATAGCAATTTTCGTGGACAGAGCTGCAAAGCCTACATTAGCTGAGAATATGAAAGAAGCTATTGCAGTGGAAAAACGTATCACTTCTCTGGAAAAGAAAAATGCTATTGAAGAAAGGAAATCAAAGAAGGTCAGCTTCAGAGATGATTCAAAGAAAAAGGCCAAAGATCCATATGACATGGAAGGTTTACAGAAAGTTCTTAAAACCATGTCAAATGAAATGGTTGAAATTAAAAAACAAGTGGCCGAAACTTCTACCAAGAAACCATTCCGAAATTTCAGAAGAAACCAAGTTGAATCTAAACCTCCTAATTCAATCTCTAATGCAGAGTCAGAAGAAGAGGAAGAAGAAGAAGATACATCTATAGTATCAGATCAAGAAGACGAAAGTGAAGAGATAGCTGAATTAAATGGAATGTGGGATTTTATTCTCCCTAATTCTGATAGTGAAGAAGCTATGCCTGTAAGTACTAGGAGTAAATCTACAGCAGAACCAGTGCAAATAGTTCCTAAAAAGAAAATTACAACTCCAAGTACCAAAGACAAACCCACTGTGAAGAAAACTTCTCCATCACCTACTCAAAATTATCCATCTTCTTCTAATCCTCTCACATCAACAGCGAAAACTTTAGTAGTGTCAGATCCTATGGAATACAACATTGTCGAAGACATGAAAAAGATCAAAGCCAACATTTCCTTACATGAACTCAGCAAACTAAAACACCAGGAAAAGTTGCTATTGAAAGAATTAAACGCTACACCAATCGCTCCTTTACCAAGTGGTGTAGTTGCGAAAGAAGCTAGAGGATCTGGTAAGCCACCAGATAAGGTAGATGCTACTGATACTGTGCTCATTGGGGAAAATTCAAATTCTCAAACTCCTCCTTTTCTTTTGACTTATGAGATGTACAATAAAAATCTGCACAATTGTTTGATTGATTCTGGAGCTTCCTCCAATATAATGCCTACTTTTGTCTGTGCTAAATTGAATATTGAACCACAGAAATCAGCAGTTCATATCGTTCAGTTGGATCGCTCTAAAGTTCAAGTTGTAGGAGAAATCAATTCAGTCACAATCAGATTAGCTTCCGATCCTAGGATTGTCCAAAGAATTGATATTTTGATTGCTGATATTCCTGAATTCTATGGATTAATCTTGAGCAGGGACTGGTCTGCGAAACTTAATGGTTATATCTCAACCGATTATTCACACATGTGGCTTCCCTACAAAGGGAAACCAAATCAAATCAAAATTGAACGAGAAAAACATATGACGCACACTGTCACTGAATTTGAACAACCTAATGAACCTGTGGCATTCAATAACAATATTCTTGGAGGTTATTCTGCTGAATCATTTCTTGGAAATTTCAAAGCCCCTCAGTCACCTTTTTCTGTAAATACTTTTGTTTCTCAGATAGAAAATTTTTCACAGTCTGATTCTTCCAGAATTGTAAATATTTCTGATGTAATTGTAGATAAGCCAATAGATAAATCTTTATTTTGGTCGTTATATTTTGATGGATCGAAGTCTAGTGATGGAGCTGGAGCTGGATGCATCTTAATTGATCCAAATGGGGAGAAAACCATGCTGTCATGTAGATTAGAATTTGAGTGTACTAATAATACCGCAGAATATGAAGCCTTGGTTCAAGGACTTTATAAAGCTATAGGGTTAGATGTTAAATACTTGAAAGTTTTTGGTGATTCCGAAATTGTTATTAAACAAGTTAGGAATACTATTCATTGCCTTTCAAGACATCTTAAACACTATCAAACCCTAGTACAAGACCTCACCACTCATTTTTTAGCATTCAATATTTCTCCTATTCCTAGGAATCAGAATACATCAGCTGACTTGTTAGCTAATGTTGCATCTAGACTCCTACCCGCTGAAGATTGTAGTCCTGATAGGTTTTCTGTAGAATTGATTTTTCGTCCATCTGTCCCAGATAATGTTACAAACTGGAGAGTTTTCTATCATGATCAAGATATTCTAAATTTCATGACTTCAGAGAAATCATATGATGAGCAAATTATTGACGAAAATGATCATGATTTACAAATTGCTTCAAAAGGTAATGAAAACCCCATTCCAAAATCTGTTGTTAAATTAGAGGATTTATATGACATTAGAGACAGATTCAAGAAAGCTGTTAATACAAAACTTCAAAGTTCCACTTTAAAGTTTGAATTAGTAAATCTTGGTTCTGATTCTAAACCTCAAAACGTTAACTTAGGACTCAATTTAACATCAGAGGAAAGGAATGCATTCATTAAATTGCTGAACAAGTATAAAAACGTTTTTTCTTGGAATTATGATGATCTAAAAATGTATGATACTTCGGTTATTCAACACACGATTCCAATGCTTCCTGATATTAAACCTGTTCAACAGAAGTTGAGAAAGATCCATCCAAATCTTGAAAGTCAAATTAAATCAGAACTCAATAAAATTTTGAAAGCCAAAATTATTTTTCCAGTCAGGCACTCTAATTGGGTTTCCAATATGGTACCTGTAAGGAAGAAGAATGGTGATATAAGAATCTGTATTGATTTCAGAAATTTAAACAAGGCATGTTTAAAAGACAATTTCCCACTGCCAACCATGGAACAGATACTTCAAAAGGTAGCTGGTTCTGAACTTATGTCCTTTCTCGATGGATTTTCGGGCTATAATCAAGTTTTAGTTCACCTAGATGACAAATTGAAAACAACTTTCAGAACAAAATGGGGAACTTATGCTTATCAGAAAATGCTTTTTGGTCTAATAAATGCAGGAGCAACTTTTCAAAGAGCCATGGACATGGCATTCAAAGGTCTGATCAATAAATCAGTTGTTGTTTATCTTGATGACATAACAATATTTTCAAAAAAGAGAGCCAATCATCTCCATGACTTAAAACAAATATTTGAAAGATGTAGGAGGTTTGGTATTTCTTTAAATCCGAAGAAATATTTCTTTGCTTTAGATGAAGGAAAACTCTTAGGATTTGTTGTGTCAAAAGATGGTATATACATTGATCCAGATAGAGTAAAATAAATTTCTGATATTTCTTTACCACATAACAAAAAATCCATGCAATCATTTCTTGGACAGATCAATTTTGTAAAAAGATTCATTCCTGATTTTTCTTTAATTGTTTTACCTATGCAAAATATGATCAAGAAGAATTCAATATTCAAATGGACGTATAAAGAAAAAGAAGCTTTTGATTCAATCAAACAAGCGATCATTAATGCACCAGCATTGAATACCCTGGATTTTTCTAAAGATTTTACTTTGTATACTCTGGCCACTGAAACATCATATGCAGCCGTTTTAACACAATTCAATGACCAAGAAATCGAAGCACCAATTTCTTTCTTTAGCTCAAATCTGCAAGGAGCTGAGCTTAATTATTCTGATGTTGAAAAACAAGCCTTTGCTATGTTTAAATCAATCAAACATTTCAGACCTTTTCTCTTGAAAACACATACAAAAATCATTGTCCCATTCTCTGCAGTGAGGCAATTATTAATTCAAAAAGAAGTAGGAGAAAAGAGAGCTAACTGGGTAACAACTTTGCAAGAATATGATATTGATATTAAACCAGCTAAGATTGTTAGAGGACAAGGTTTTTGCAGATTATTGGCAGGAGCTCATAACATACCAGAAAATCAAGATTCAAATCAAGATATTCAAGTAAGTCAGATAAATGTTACAAATTCCGGATCTCAGTATGCTGATCTTATCTATTACTTGAAAAATGGGTATGCTCCTTCTAATCTCAGCTATAAGAGTAAACGCGCTTTAAGATTAAAGGCTATTAAATATGAGATAATTGATAATGTGTTATTTAGAAAAAATTATGATTCAATTTTATTTTTCTTGAAAAGACTGAAGCTGAAAAGGTTTTGCAGGAATTACATGATGGACCAGCAGGAGGTCATTTTGGAGGTGATACCACAGCTCACAAAATAATTCTTGCTGGTTATTACTGGCCTACCATTTTTAAAGATACACATGATTACGTAAGGAAGTGCCAAATTTGTCAAACTGCAGGTGGAAGACAAAGGAAACCAGCTTTTCCTTTGCAACCAGTAACTATTGAGCAACCATTCGAACAATGGGGGCTTGACATTATTGGTGAGATAATACCTCATTCTTCCAAACAGCACAAGTACATCCTTACTGCAACCGATTACTTTACAAAATGGGTAGAAGCAATCCCGTTGAAGGTAGCCAATTCTGATGCAATTATTGATTTCATAGATCAATTCATCATAACCAGGTTTGGTGTACCTCAAGCTCTTGTTTTTGATAATGCATCTTACTTCTCTGGAAATAGTTTAATTGAATTTGCAGTCAAAAGAGGTTTTAAATTAAAATATTTAGCAAATTATTATCCACAAGGTAATGGTTTGGCTGAATCCACTAATAAAAACCTTATCAAAATCATTAAAAGGATCGTTGATCAAAATCAAAAGAATTGGCACAAATCTTTAATCTTTGCATTATGGGCTGATCGTATCACTGAAAAAGCTTCAATAGGAACTTCACCTTTCAATCTGGTTTATGGAAAAGAAGCTATGATACCATTAAATTTAACTCTTCCATCATTAGCCCTAGTGCAGTTTATTGATGAAAATCCTTCATCATCCATTCAATTGAGGTATGATCAAATCCTTAAACTAGAAGAAGATAGGGATAAAGCAAAAATTACTCATGAAAAACATCAACAGCTTGTAAAATCTTCTTTTGATGCAAGTTCTACCAGCTCAAAATTTTTATCAATTGGTGATCTCGTTTTGAAATGGGATAAAGCACACGAAGAAAAAGGTAAACATACCAAATTTCAGAGAATGTGGCTTGGACCATTTCAGATCGTTGAGAAGATAAGCTCAAATACATTCATACTCCAAAATCTAACAGATAAGAGAGAATCTCTTCCTGTAAATGGGCTTATCTTGAAGAAATTATTTTCATAAGAAGGTAACCCCTTCTTACTCTGTACATATTTCTTTCTGCAAAAGTTTTTGATTGTTTTTATTTTTGTAAATAAAGGTTGTTTATGAGTCTCTGATTGACTGTTTACTATTTAAGAAAATTTCTTCGGAAGAATATTATAAATATTTATTTTGTGTAAATAAGAATTTTTAAAGTAATGATCACAGTTTTTGAATAGTTTAAAATAAGATGTTAAACTTTGAAAAGATTATTTCAATCATTTACATGATCTTTTGAAAACTTGAGGAAAATATAAATCATAATAAGTTTATCAAGCAGAGAAAGGTTATCTATAAAAGTAAAAAAAATTTCAAAAGTTTTGGAACTCAAAAAACTCTGAAAATTGTCATCCATTGATTCTTAAGGATAAAACTATTTCACCCCATCCATTTAAGTTGTGATTTTTTAGAATGTAATTCTAAGAAATTATACGAAAATTTTAAGAGATAAGAGGTCTCATTACGAGCCGACTTACCATGTTCATAAGGAGTAATAAAAACTGACATTACCAATACTGCATACCAAAACAGGGTAAAGGCTTATAAATATAAGACAAGGGGTCTCATCACGAGCCAGCTTGTTCAGTTTAATTATAACTAGTGAATGACATTGTTATTAACTGGCTGCCAAACCAGAACAATGACTCTTAAAGTAAAAAATAAATAAAAGACAAAAAACATGAGATAATAGGTCTTATGAATTTATCTTTTAAAAATTCATAATTTTAGTTGGATGGGACAATGAATGGTTAATGGTTTAAAGGTAACCCTGTCGAGACTATGAACGTTTGCTGGCAGCAGAGGCAATACCTATGGAAATAGAGTATATTATAAAACCAAAACTTGGAGAGATCCACTTACTTCATTATTAACACCAATTAAAGCTTGAGATAACCCAAAATGTTTTTATTTCTTAAAGAATTAGAAAGAAATTATGAAATGATTTTTTTTTTTTTTTCATAGCTACATTTTATTTGAATTATCCTAAGATAGTTTTCATTATCTTTAAAAACCTTTACTTACTAAAGATAGAATGTTTATTTTATTTTTTCAGAGATAACTGTTTCTTTCAGTGAATCGCCAATTGTTGTGACCAGCAACAAACCCCCCTTTTTATTTAATATTAGCAATAATAATAAATAAATGAGGACCCTTAGTTAAAAATCCAAAAAAATCAATTAGGATTTGTTTGTCTTTTAAAATAAAACTTTCTATCATAAACCTATAGAAATCCCTTTGAAATAATATTAATAAACACTTAAGTTTATGATAGATCATAATAAAATTACTCTTTAAACAAGATAGCGCATCTATAACAAAAATGGTATATATCCTTTATAAAACGCATTGGTCGCAGATCGCATAGCGCATAAAACAGAAATGATTAATGAATATCTTTTGCGCTCTTTTCAAATATGCGCTTTTGCGATTTTGCGTTATGTGCTCTTTTCAATTATGCGCTCTTGCGATAGTGCGATTTTGCGATCATGCGATTTTGCGATTCTGCGATATGCGCTTTTGCGCTATTGCGCAATTTCCGCTTTTGCGCTATTTTTATGACTGTGATGATTTCATTTTGCGATATTGCGACATTGCGATATTGCGATATTGCGCAACAAATCGCAGATTGCAATGTCGCAGATTCATGTAGGCGCGCTATCCCAAGGCAATCTTCCCATATGTCAAATCCGTTATGCGCTTTAATGATTATATTAAATGATTGGATTGATTATTAATGTGAAATGAGATTGTGTTTAGATTGAAAGTCGTTTCGCAATTAAATATTATATTTCATCCGTGTTCACATTCAAAACAGTCTCATCACCTTTCTTATATCATTACTCTCATTTATTCGTAAAACGCAGGCACGAAGGAACGAACGACTATACAAAGCTTCCGCTAAACACTATGGGTAAGAAGGAGAAGAGCTCAAATTCTGAAAAAAAAGAAATGGCTTCGCTATATGCAGACACCGCCTGTAACAAGGATGCCGGTATATCCACTTGGGAAGGAATGTATAATCTGTTAGAAGATGAAAACCCTGTGGTGATAAAAGTTGTAGCTACAGCAGGTTCCAATGATTCGTCTGAAGCAACCCTTAGAGACTTGGCTTGCTCATTTCTGCATAGAATAGCAGCAAGGCCAAGGATTCTCCCATACACAGACATGGTGAGATGGGTGCTGGACAGTGCTGATATTTCAGACAAGAAATTCAAGACTCCATCTGAAGAGATAATTGGGTCATTCACCATAGAAGATGTGAGATTAATGTATAAGTTGCCAGAACCTCAGGCGACTTACAATAAACAATTTGTGGAAGAATTTGCCAAAGAACATGCAAATTTGGCAGAATGCACAAAGGAGTGGACCAAAAGAAGTGAACCATTGAAGAAAAACAAACAAGGTATGTACAGCACGGGTTCGCTTACCTCTCCTTATTGTTTTACTGCTGCCATGTTATGCAGGCTTTTGGAAAGCCTGACATAAATATGATTTTACCCGAATGGCTTCCTTTGTTGAATGCGGCCGTTAATTCTACAATTGTAGACTGGGCCAAAATCCTATCTGATACTATGACCACTGCTATTTTTCAATACCGGACCAAACGAAATATTTCCCAATGGGTTTATCCGCCTTTTTATTTATCTGCTTATGTCATGGACGCCATCTGCTATGTCTCTAAATTCCCTGTAATGGGCCGGAAATGGACTATCCAAGACCCTTTGCCCATTCATGTGTACCATAAAGAACTGTGGGAATCTAAATTTGTTCCCCATTTTTACCAAATTTGTCATGGAATCATGCTGCCATTGTACAGAACATTGTATAACAAGGATGCCCCAAGGTTATCCTCAGAAACAGAGGTTGATATTCTCCCCGTCGCAATATGGTTTGGAGAAGAATTATTCACCTATATTAGGGTTTTTGGAAGTTATGCTTCTCCACATGTGTTACCCCTATATGTTCCTGATAGACTTGTAGCCCGGGAAATTGCTTATCAGACCTGTGGCCAGGGAGGTATGACAAAAGATTTAAAAGAGAAGAAAAAGGGCATTTGGCCACAATTTCCCGTAAAATGTGGAACATTTTCACTGTTTGATATTGGTCATGCATTTCAAGAGATAGGCAACATTACATGCCTACAGCTGTTCAAATTTTCGAGAAGGTTATTTGACCCAAACGATATTGTTAAGAATTTTACCAATGCAATCAAAGTAAGGGAATTTTCCGGGGAACAGGATCTTTTTGATGATATGTTCCAAGCAAGAAATTCATTCAAAGAAGTTTTGAATTCAGCTCAAGCACAGCTATCTCCAGAAGACTTACAGGAATTCAAGCTTTACAGAGAAAGGAGACTAATTCCTATTCCTTTGGATAATCTACGCTTAGAACCCGCAAGGGAACAAACTCCTAGTGTTAGTCTTAACGGCAGTTCAAGTACAGGTAAATCCAAATCAAAATCTGACAGAGACTCTGAACACTCCAATAAGTCTAAAGAAAAGGAAGATAAAATGGAAGAATCCATTAAAAATTCTGCGCAATCTAAAGAACCTACTCAGCAGCAAATTTTGACTCCTCAACAGACAAATCCTCCTCCAGCCAATGTACAACAACAGCCAGTCACCATTGAGTTAGACAAAGAATGGGAAACCTTTAATCAATTGATTAATATAAAAGGACAGAATGTACAGACCCCTGTCCAGACAACCAAAGTTTTGAGCACAGGAACAAGCAGCACAGCCACAGTGACAGAGCACATACCAATCACACCCTCCTCTGAAATTGTACTCAATGTAGAGGACATTCCTCCTCTAGATGTATTCTACAGCCCAAAATACAAAGCAGTAGTGAAGAGACAGAGAAAAAGGAGAAAAATCGAAAGTGCAATTGCTACTGAACCAGAACAAGTAGATGTTTTATGGAAAGATCCTGCTACAAAGCCTACTCGTAATCTCACTAAGCTAACTCAAATGACAGGAGCTTATGCTTCTGCAACAATTGATAAAGCAGTTGAGATACAACTTTTGTTGGATGAAAAAGAAGAACAGGTAAAAGCTCTGCAACAGCAATTGCAACAGGTACATGCCAATAAGGAAGCACAATTGAAACTTGAAGAGTTACAACAACAACTTCAAGAAATGCAAATAGGACATCAAAAAAGCCTGGCTGATAAAGACAAACAAATACAGATTATTCAAGATCAGCATAAAGATGATCCTAAGCTTCCAGAATTCATTTCAGAAACCATCTCTTTGAACAATCAACTACTGCAACAAGAGGAAGTTTTCTGCCAAAAAATCTTGCAATGGAATTCTTTGTGCCAAGAGAGCGATAAAATCACAAATCATGTCGTAGATTTACGAAATGATTATGATTTGATTAATGAAAAGATCAATGATTATCTAGCATGGCAAAAGACAGAAGAAGGCAGAAAAGCTGGTGCACCCATCATTAATGAAAACCATAAAGAAATATTGTTTAATAATTGGGATGCACAAATCAGAAGGGCAGAAAAGGCAGCAGAGGAGGCATCTACAGCGGCAAACACTCTCACTGATTGTGTAAATGACAATTTACACAAAGCTAACTTGATTTCTGAAACTGTTCCAGGATATCTCCCACAGGCAAATCAACTGCAAACAGAATGGAGGCAAAAGGCAGAAGAAAGAGTAAAATCCATCCAAGGGCTGACAATATTGAATTGGGACTCATACTGGATGTACTTGGTAAAGCCACACAGTCAGCACAGTGCGCTCAATTGTATCATCAATGCTACAGAGAAGATTGCTCCTACGCTTGCCGACTCTGTCTTTTCAGGACAGTTGAATTCCGAAGTCGGTCAACCGCATCTTCTCAAAACTATGCTAGATGCCTGCAAGCTTAAAGATCAAATTCATAGATAGATAGATTTAGTTTTAATTTCATTGTATTTTAGCCTAGGAAAAGGACGGTCATTGAACCGAATCCTTAATTTTTGTAATAAACTATTTTTAGAGTTAGTTAAGTAGTATTTAAACCCCTCTCATGCATTTAGAGAGGGGTCCTGGATCTTAATATTTTTGGACTTGGAGATTGCATTTCTGTACTCCATTGTCTTATATTTTTTGAAAAGGATCACATCTGGTGATTTTCATGCGAAATTATCTTTGAAGTGTTGCATTTCTGTACCTTTAGAATTTGATTTTGCATCATAGTTACTGGAAAGAGTATCAGATTGCATCTGGAAGTCACCAAGATGAACAAGGTATTTCTATCTGTTTACTGTTGATTTCTTATGTCTTATGATATTCGTTTTAAAATTGCTATCATTTATATGTGTATTTGTTTTCACAACGCTTCCTTTTATATATCATTTCTGAGTATAATTGAAACGTTATTTTTCATAATTACATGTAGATGGTTTACAATGATGAATGCAATATGCTAATATAACTCTGTTTAATTTCTTAAACAGAGTTATCTTTATTTGTTTCTGCACATTTCAATTTAATTAATAATACATTTTCATGGTTATTGTTGAATTGAAACAATCTTAAGCTGTATTCACATATAATTACCCGGGTTAGTATTAGAATTTATTTATTAGTATTTAGCTTAAATTAGATAGTTTTATTTCAGTTAATTTAGTCTCATTTCCACCCATCCAATCCAATCCATTTAGTTACAAGGAAACTGGTCCTTTAAATCCAGTCGGAGCCACCATTCCAAACGGAAAAGGAGCTGTCTTAAGGTCCCGACCGGGTGGTTTTCCCCGATGTTTGAAGTAGAGATTTCCTAGGCTTCAACA